>CM056497.1:17457895-17837414 GCA_029783415.1 Anisodus acutangulus | reverse complement strand
TACCTACCCCCTTCGTTTTGTGATATTATTTCTTTATTAATTTATTTTTTAAATATTGTACTCCCTCAATATCAATTTATGAGATATAGTTTGATTAAGCACGTAGTTTAAGAAAAAAAAGAAAGACTTTTGAAATTTGACGTCCAAAACAAGTCATAGATATTTGTGTAGATGTGAATTATTTCGTTAAGGGTAAAATTAAGGGAAAATTTCAAGTTAAATTATTTCTAAATACAGAAATGTATAATTCTTTTTGGGACAGACTAAAAAGAAAAGTGTATCACATAAATTGAGGCAAATGAGTTTTTATTTTTAGATAATTTAAATTTTAAAAGTTTTATTTATTTTTAATGAAATACTTATATATTGTAAACACTAACTTACACCCAAATCTAAAAAAGTTTTTTTTAACCCCTCCCCTCCCAAGGAGCTCCCCTTGCTCCTTTGGTGACTCGAACTCGCAACCTTCTGGTTGAAAGTGGATGACGCTTACCATCTGAGCAAAAGTTAATATATGAGGAAGACAGGAAGTTAAGGGAACTCAATAACTAGTACAGTCAAACCTCTCTATAATGGCAGCGTTTGTCCGAAAATTTTATTGTTGCTATAGTGAGATACTGTTATATATGTATACTAGCATTTGATGTTTAGATCTCATTTAGCTGTTATAAACAAAAGTACGCAAAAAATTATTTTTCTGTATCTTTTATGTTATAAATAAAAATAATATACTTGTTAATTTTAAAATCTCAGTTGATTTTCATATCTCATTAATTAAAAATTAAAAAGACTAATATTATATGATGTATATAGCCCACTTAATATTAAATAATGTATACAATAGCACAAGGATATATATGATTAGAAATGATGATATTCGGGACAAAGTGGGAGTGGCCTCGGTGGAGGATAAGATGCGGGAAGCGAGGTTGAGATGGTTCGGGCATGTACAGAGGAGAGACACAGATGTCCCGGTGCGGAGGTGTGAGAGGTTGGCTATGAACGGGTTCAAGAGGGGTAGAGGTAGACCGAAAAAGTATTGGGGAGAGGTGATTATACGGGATATGGCATAGGTGCAACTTACTGAGGACATGACCTTAGATAGGGGTTGTGGAGGACACAGATTAGGGTAGAAGGGTAGTAGGTAGTCGAGCGTAGTCCTATTTACGCTTACAAAATGATAGTTGTAGGGTTATTACTATAGGCCCGATTAGCCTATCACACTTATAGGCACAATTGCTTTATAGTCCCTTGTAGTTTGATTTCTGCTGCTATGTGTTCTTTAATGTACTTTGTTTATCTTAGTTAGTTGTGTTAGCTACTGCTCCTTTTTGTTAGAATGCGCTACCATGACATATTCGATTTTGTTATCAGCATGTTCATACTGCTTTAATTTCTTGTCTGAGTCTGACCGTTTCTCTTGCTTTGTATCGAGCCGAGAGTCTCCCGGAAACAACCGCTCTACCTATCAAGATAGAGGTAAGGTCTGCGTACACTCTACCCGTCCCAGACCCCACGTTGTGAGATTTCACTGGATATGTTGTTGTTGTTGTTGCTGCTGCATACAATAGCACAAAATACTTAATATTATACCAATGTTATATGTTGTATAGAGTATACTTAATATTATATAATGTATATAATATCACGATATCTTAATATTATATAATGTATATAATATCACGATATCTTAATATTATATAATGTATATAATATCACGATATCTTAATACTATATACCATATATAACTTGATATATTATTTTTTATGAAATAAAAGTTACAAGAATAGTTTTCATGCTGAAGTGTGAATAATAGGTACTAATTAATATAAAATATTCATACATTTTTCTTAATAGTAATCTATTCAATTAATTCCAATAATTTCTTTTAGTCACAAAAAGACAATTGCATGAAAAGTAAAAGAATAAAAATATTAATATCAATATATTTAAATAATTCCAACAATTTATCTTAGTCACAAAAAGATAACTGCATGAAAAATAAAAGAATAAAAATAAAAAGGAGGGGCTAAAAGTAAACTCAAAACGAGATCAACCATACGCATTTGACTTTTTTTTATTTGTTTGGGAAACTATTTTTTTCAAGTAGGGTATTTACTAGATATTTATTAGCAAATACAACAATTTTAGTTTGAAAAGAATCTATTTATAATAAAGGTCATTTCTAAATTACAACAACATACCCAGTGAAATCCCACAAAAGGTCATTTCTAAATTAAAAAATATATATTAATATATTTTTTTTATTTTTTCCCCTACACAATGTGGCCCCACGAAGCCTAAAAGAGAGAGAGATATTTTGGGAAGAATTTATTATGTTTAATATGTTACTATTTATTTATGTAAGAATTTAAGAATTAGGGGTGGGCGTATATCGGTTCGGTTCGATTTTGTATCCGAAAAATATGAATCGAATAAAAAGTGTTTTTTTAAAAAAAAAAACCGAATACAACTTTTTAAAAAAAAAACTGATATATCGGTTTATATTGCCGGTTGTATCGGTTTATATCGGTTTTTTCTAGTGGGTCGGGCCGGGTTTTTTTTTAAAAATTGAATTTCCAAAACTGAAATTGACATTCACACCTACACTATCATGAAATTTCGACGTTGAAATATATTGTGTATCGTGAGATTTTTACTAAAGAAAAAGGAAAATTAGAAATCGATTTGGGGGAAAACACAAATTGATTGGGAAAACGGATGTATTTCTAAAAATTGACCACCTTTTGGCAGTTTGACCGGCCCCGTCTAAAAAAAATACGCAAAATCAAAAAAAAATCGGGTAAAACGGACATCCGAGCGCATAGTTATGACCATTTAAAGTTTTATCAATTTACAACTATTTTTTCTCCCTACATTTATGTCAATGTTTTCGTGATATGTTAATCAATTTCATGCCGCGTGCGACTTCCATAACATAGATTAGCTTCAATGTCTATGATTCAAGAGATAGTAGTATCCTAAAAAAAAATTTAAAAAATAATTCGGTTTTTCTGTTCGGTTTGTATCGAAAATAAAAAAACCGAACCGAATCACTAAATCCTGATTCGGTTCATTTTTTTGAAAAATCACCGAGAAAAAACCGAATCGAATTTCGATTCGGTTCGATTTTTTTGGTTCTCCGGGTTTTTTGCCCACCCCTATTAAGAATAGTCATATATTTATGGTTGATTGCTTTGTAATAGAGGGAGGATTGATAACATTTAAGGTATATCATATAAGTTACTTAATGGTACAATATATAATATTGCAAGTGATTGTAGTTTGTATAATTTAATTTTAGAAAAGTTGTATTTATTATGTAAAAGTAATTAAGGGGTAATAAAAAGAGATTTTAAAGGATGGGCTCACTAATAGATGAGGGTAATAACTAGTTTCAGCTAGGGGTGGCCAGTGGGCCGGGCTCGGGTTTGGCGGGTAGATGCAGCGGGGTCGGGGTCAGGCGGGGCGACCACGGGGCCTGGATCGGGACTAGCGGGCCTAGCGGGGTCAGATGCAGGCGGGACTGCTCGATCCGTCCGATCCCGATCCCGTCGGTATTGGGGCGGGGCGGGGTCGGGTCGGGCTCGGGTCGGGGCGGGGCGGGGTCGGGTTTTCCTTTTTTTTTTTTTAAATAACATATGTATAAAAAAACTCAATAAACAAAACAAGATAGTGTAATAAAAACATCCCAAGGCTGTTTTTGTGCCTCTTATATTATTTAATAGACATATGATTTTTTTGTAATACAAATACAATTGTCTAAAATCTAAATTGCAACTTTATGGTGTTGTCCAAAAGTTGCAAATTACATAATAAAATTGCAATTAAAAATTACATTTTCAAAAAATGCATTCTAATTGCTTGATGATTTCATGTGGTTCTTCGGTTGGAATAGGTATTTGTTGGTCAAATTGATCCACGCCGCTTCCACTACCTTCGGTTAAGATTTCGTTGTAGTTTTCATTATCTTCTTCGTTGATCTCAGGTTGACCGCACCTTTCTCCGCTCCGCTCGTATCCAATCTACGAATAATACTGCAATTTCCAAGCTGTCTCCGGCCAATGAGTGTCTGTGGTCTCCTATTTGATATCTGCCTGCAGAAAAAGCGCTTTCCGACGCAGTTGATGACGCTTGAATGGTCAAAACATCTCGAGCCATCAATGAAAGTGTCGGAAAGGTCTTCTCATTCCCTCCAGATTTCAAAGCAAGTCTTCTTCTCCATCTTCATTGATACCTTCTTGATCCGATGCAGAACCCTGCAAAACAAAAATATCCAACTCGCTAATTTGGTTAGTAGAGGTATGCGGCGCACATTCTATTTACGAGGCTTTCAATACTAGCGCAGAAACGGCATGTCTTTGTGAGGTTGTGTTGAAGATGAAGAAGATGGTATGGTAGCCAGATGCGTTACTAGCATTTTCTTGTTGATAAAATCTATATATATTTTTGCATTGGTGTTCTACGCTATTCAACACTTCTTCTTTAGTTTGTTCAATAGGTGGTGGGTGATTTAGATTTTTGGGACTTGGAGGTGGTAGTACTTCTATACAATCGTAAATAGTTTCAATTAGTGATTTAGTACCGTCTATTTTAATAGTAGGATTTAATACAGAACCAATAATATAAATAGAAGGAATAGGAATAAAATATTTTTTTATTTTGACAAACATTTTTTTAATAGCTGCCTTATAAACTGGTTTTTCCATATATTCACTAAGTAATAAAAATATTAGAGTTATATAAAATAACATAGTTAAAATAGTAGGATAATATATACCGGAAAATTCTTTTGTTGCTTGAAAAAATTTCTCTAAAAATACAATAAGTTCGGAAATTTTTACCCAATCACTATCTAAAATCATATCAGCTGGGTTTTTATTATGAGAGTTAAAAAATAAAGTTATAGGTAATTTATAGTCATAAGCAACAAGTAGTTGCTCGTATAAAGAATTCCACCTAGTCGATACTTCTTGTGGAATTCTTCTATAAGGTAGTCCACAATCGTGACAAGTTTTTTTATATTCTTTTCTACGTTGTACTTTATTACTTTTAAAAATAAAGTTTATAGCAAATTGTATTTTACTAAGAATGTCTTCAAAAAGTGATAGACCATCCTTTACAATTAAGTTATATATATGGCACGCGCATTTTATATGAAAATGGTCTGGAAAAGATGGAGCTAAACTATTTTTTAACATTGTAATTGCGTAATTGTTATTAGAAGCGTTATCTAATGTAATAGTCATAATTTTATCGGTAATTCCGTAATAATCGCACACTTGATAAATATTTTCTGCAATAAAAGTACCAGTGTGCCTATCATCTATATATCTATACGCTAAAATACGTTTTTGCATAGACCATTTATAATCTATCCAATGACAAGTTACAGTTAAATAATCATGGCCGTTAGTACTACGACCTATATCAGACGTGATAGATACTTTGCCATTAAAATGATATAATGAAAAACGTAAATATTGTTGATATTCATGCGCAAATTTAAATACATCTCTCTTAACAGTTGACCTAGGAAAACCGTTAAAAGCAGGATTATATATATCTCTAATGTAATGAATAAAACCGGGAGATGAAGGAAATGAAAAAGGCAAACCCTCCACAACAACTAATTTTGATATTGCTTCCCTATCTCTATGTTTGTTGTATTTAGAGCCTACAATTCCCCCCGTCATAGGGTTAATTTGACCCTGTACTTGGTCCGGGACAGTATCAGTATGTGAACCTTGTCCCGATGGAGCGGGCGTTTGCGCACCCGGTTTTGAAGCCTGGTATTGGGCATACCTAGCTGGATGAGCACTTACTACGTGTCTAATTAAACCCCCCGTCCCACCGTGACCTTTTCCAGTTTTAAATTTTAAAACATTTTTACAAATTTTACATATGACTACTTGATTCTCTACGTCCCTATCAAAAAATGTCCATGCATCTGATTTTAATGGTCGTTTTGCTGGACCTCGTCTCATACTAGGGGGAATAGGAGGTATTTCAGTTGAAGGTGCACTAGTGGGCGTGTTGTCATCAATATTAGTGGGTGTATCGTCTAGATCATCGTCTAAATTAAAGTCTTCTTGAGTTCCAGAAAATAACTCCTCGTCTAAATCTAATGGTATTGTAGGAAAATGTAGAGTATCAACAAAATCATCCTGTGTAGGAATAAGATGACTAGAAGAAGTACCCTTGCCCTGGTTGCCTCTACTAGAAGAAGCACCCTTACCCTTACCCTTAAACATACCTTTTAATCCTTCCATTTTAATTATGATAATAAATAATTAAAGACAATAAAATTAAGTGCGCTAAATAAAATAAACAGACAATAATAATTTAATGAAGGAACGAATGTACCAAACGCCGACGTAACGTCGACGTGTAATCGAGAGGTTGAAAATTGAAACTTTGCTCGATGGAAGATCCTCAAGCTAGTTGCCAACTTCACTCCCAATTCCCAAATGAATTAATAAAATTGAATATTTAGCAAATAATGTAGAGAGATATATTGAGAAATTAGAGAGATTGTAGGAAGATTTGTGAGAAAGATGAAGAGAAAATGAGTTATTTATAGTTGAAAAATTGGGTTAAAGTGTAAATATAATAACTTATGGGTTAAAAATAAATATTAAGGGGTAGGGGGGGGGGCCTAAAATGGCCGTTGGCCAACGGCCATAATCTAAAATGGCCGTTGGTGCAACGGCCATTTTTGCAAAGGGGGTTTAAGGGTCGGGGTCGGGCTCGGGCTCGGGACGGTCTCGGGGCGGGCTCGGGTCCGGCGGGCCTGGGGCGGGCTCGGGTCTGGCGGGATGAGACATCGTCCCGTCCCGAGTTCGAGTCCCGCCCCCGTTAAATATATATTTTTTTTTTAGAGCGGGGTCGGGGCGGGACCGGGGCGGGGTCGGGACGGGGTCGGGCCGGGGTCGGGTCGTCCCGGCCCACTGGCCAGCCTTAGTTTCAGCCCACATGGCTTGTGTACCGTCTCTATCAGAGTCAACTTAAGTAACCCACTTTGTGGAATTTTCAACATAAATAACCACTAAAAAAAGTTATCATTTTACCTTTTGAGCAGGAAATTTCTGCGCAATAGGGGTTAATATAAACCCTAACACTTGGTCATTTTCAGGTCACTCTTCACCTCCTCCATTTTCACTCTTTCAACATATTTTAGCTCCCCGAAAATCATGTCTCAAAGCTCCGAAACGTCAAACTTTGCTATAGAACTCGATGTTTGTGAATGATGTTATTATTGTAGGCTAAAAACATTAAGGACCTAAGATAATCCGGATCGTCGTTTTTGGCGATGTAAAGTGCGCGAAGTAAGTATTTTTACAAGTTTGTAGGGATTAGATTTCCCCCCCACATTATCTACATATTTTACTTTCAAAAATTGATTTTCTTGTATAAGATATGAATGGTTGCAAACATTTTCGATGGGAAGATGACATTCCCCTGGATAAAACACGAAGTTTTAAAAGCCTCCTTTTGATAGAGATACCGCGACTTCACGTATCAATAGAGATACCGTGAAGTTTGACTTGCAGTTTAGACTTATGGAAGCTTAGGAAAAAATTGACCTTCTAAAGAGCTTGCTAAAAGAATTCGAAGAAAAACAAAGGATTTTCGAACATAACCTTAGAGACATTCAACATGACAAAAATGCGTCTGAAAGAAAAATTGAAATTTTGAAAGATTATTTGTGCTATCTTGTTGTTGTTTATTACTTCTATGTATTTTGTTTATTAAGTTTATTATTTCTATGGATTTTATTTTTATGTACTTTCGATTTAGTTTGTTATTTTTATGTATTTTATTTTTACTAGTTGCACGTTTTCATGTATTATGTAATCGGCACATTTTATGTACTAATTTATTTGTGTTTTCTTTAAAATTGTGAATTGTTGAACTTTTTATGTATTATTAACTCTAAGAAGCTTATATAAATTAATAATCTACTATAAAAATCAAAGCAAATTAAAATATAGCAATTTTTTTTCAAATTTATGACTTCATCATAAATTAAAAATACAAATTAAATCATGAGTCCGGAATTTAAATAACCCAAAAACTAAATAAGTGAACCAAAATAACCCCTAATCATTATCAGAATAGAAGTCCTCAATATCGTCCTCAGAACAATATTTTGGGTTTCTTAATACATATCTTTTATCTGTAGATATTAGTTCTCTCCCCGTTGATGATGCTTGTTCTTCGGCCAACTTTAGCATGTAAAATCTACAACGTCTTGCTAGGATTCTATTTTTTTTTCTAATCCTCTGTATGGCAACCTCGTAAGAGTGTGGATTAGTTCGAGGCATGGTCATTGAGAACCTTGTTGGGATTCGACCATTGAAATTTTCAGAGTCACGAACAAGAAAAACTGATTCGGCATGCCGATATGCCCATACTCGGCGTAACCCACAATAATATTCTCGTGGATCTGAATATTTCACATTGCAAAATCATCATTACGCTCTATAAGAAGATGAGGTTTCAAATCATCTATCTTGAATTAATTGTCATCAAGATAACTCGATTCATCGGAATAACTGCTATGATTTGAGCTATCATCACCATTACTATTCGAATCATTTGGAAGGAATACCGACCAATCTACATTTTTACTACTCGACATTGAACATGTTGTAGTTTAATAACAAATGAAAGGCTACTTATATAGTTGCAAACCCCCAAGTACCCTAGGGGTCGTCATTATGACCCTACCTACCTACTTTATTAGAAAAATATTAATAAGATCACAGAGATTCATCTTCATTGGACATCTCACAGTCCGAATTCCACTTGGATCTGAATCTGACGTAACCATATTCACCATATTCTACCCTAAGGCAACATATATTCATCCGATTGTTCTCTTCGCAAAAATGGTTAAGAGCAAAATTGAACTCTTGTGGTGTACCACGAGACACTGACGTAGCACGACTTTTTGGACGTTTGAGTTTGAGTGTCCTCAAGTTTTGTTCTATCATTTCAGCCTCTCTAACATGTCAATTTCACTGAGCTCTCATTATATTATTGTATTCTTGATTGTATACGTGGTTCGGGTTATTTGAGTATTTAAAATCATCCTCATTTAGTTCCAATGTCCTACCCATTGTTTCAAATATGTTTGCTGGGGTAAAACATGTAATAGAACCAATATCAGAAAATTGGTTCCAAATTGACATAATAACTTGTTTTAATGTTAATGCTAGTTGTTCGTCATTCATGTTATATACTACTCCTTGATTTGACAATACTATGCTCGCTTTTGACCGCTTTGTATGATACACTTATATTGCGCAACTTTTACATGCACAAAATATGAATTTTCGGAATGACATCCTTGATTTGACAACACTATGCTCGCTTTTGACCGTTTTATATGACACTTATATTGCACAATTTTTATAAGCGCAAAATATGAGTTTTCGGAATAACATCATTGACTTGAAAACACTATTCTCGCTTTTGTCCGCTTTATATGACACTTATATTACACAATTTTTACATGTGTAAAATATGAGTTTTCGAAATGACATCATTGATTTGACAATACTATGCTCGCTTTTGACCACTTTATATGACACACTTATATTGTGCAACTTTTACATGCTCAAAATATGAGTTTTCAGAGTGACATCCTTGATTTGATAACACTATGCTCGCTTTTGACCGCTTTATATGACACACTTATATTGCGCAACTTTTACATGCACAAAATATGCCTCACTTATATAACAAAACTTTTATATAAATCGTTTGGTTAAGAACTTCTATATAACTCATTCGATTAAAAAAACTCGCATTTTAAAAATGCATAGAAAACATACATTCAATAGTTGGTTAAAAAATAAACATAAAGGCGAGGGTAGCTCAAGAAGGCCTCATGGTAGGATAGAAATAAACACAAACACAAATGAATTATATTTTGAAAAAAGAGTTATTACGATGTTACACGGATTTATCTGATGAAAAATGATACGGTGTTCTTCGTCCCTTTAAAAATCAACCAATTTGTATCAATGTTGATTTAAAAGTTGCTGGACACATAATTGAGGGTGACACACTGTCTTCAAAATCCGAAGGAGCTATAATTTGGGGTGAAAAGCTTCAATGAATTCAATTATATTAAAAAAGATGTGATTATGAGGTATTATGTCGCTGCCACAATTTAGTTGTGCCACAAACATTGTCTGCTACATATCAGACCTCTAAATTCATGGATGAACCACCGGTTATCCAACACTTGATGAAAGTAATTTCAGAAATTCAGAAAGAATTATATATGTATCACGCTTTGGACGATCTTAATTTTTGAGGAGCGGATGAAGAAGATCATTGGAAACTGTTAGAAAATAAAAATCTTCATCAAGACTCTTCTTATCCAGTTTATCCAATAATTCAAGAATGGATAGGTCTTCCAAAATATTCACCTCAAACATTAGATTATGGAGTGTCATATTGTTGTGTTAACCAAGCGAGTGCTCCTAATGATGATAGTTGGGTTCTAGACTACAACGAGGATGATGGAGAAAGAAATGAAGGGGAAGAAGATGAAGAAGAGAATGCAAGTAAGGAGGATGATGAAAATGAAGACGACGACGAGGTGGTTCCAGAAAACGACGAAGATTAAATTACTTTCTAATTTTTGTATGTTATGAATTTTTTCAATAGAATTTTCTTGATGATAAAATGCATAATTCAAGATGCTTCATTAAAAAAAATAATACATCATTCATTACAAGAAAAAAAATACTTAAGATTCATAATTCAAGACAATTCGAATACATTAAGAAAAATTAAATACATTCATAAAATCATGAGGTTTTTCAACTACGAGAGGCCCTTTCACTACGAGAGGTTCTTCCATCACTAGATGTACTTGCACCACCACGACCCCGTAGATTACACAAATGATTATCATGGCCAAACTCCTTACACGTCGAGTACCTTTGAGAGTATGTCCTATCTGAAACATCCATTTGATTAGAAATCCAAGTTCGTACGTTATCAAGCAATTTACAGATATACTCCTTGTTAGCAATCATTGCAAATGACTCGTTTGGCCAATAAGTCTGATCACCAAGTGCGTAGAAATGATCGACATATGCTTTAAGATAATTTGACATGTGGTATGATTGCCACTTACCATAACTAATCATACCGATGCTACATAATTTGATACCATTTTTCTAATTGCCTCGAAACACTTGATGGCACGAGAGCATGACATGTGGTATGATTTCCACTTACCATAACTACATGTTCTCATCATTTCATAGATAGTATGAATGTTTCCTCCCCGACCTTGTTAATAACCTGTCCTGACTTCAAACACATATTTAACATGGTTATACTTTACCATCTTCTGTAGCTCATATTTTCTTCTATGACGCTCCAATATTTTTGCAATATTTGGCATCCATTTCCCACCATCTAATGATATGGTTTTGTCATGTCTTGTTTTAGCCATAAATTGCTCCACAACTTGCTTGTAAGTCATTCTTGCCATTGCAGTAACAGACAGCCCCCGTGCAGATTTTAGCAAACCATTAAATGACTTTGAGCTGTTTGTTGTTAGCATTCTCCATCTCCTGCCTTCATCCGCATGTAATGTCTATTTGTCAACGTCGAGTGCCTCAACCAATCATATGCTTCCGATTTCACTGCCTTGATCATCTTCATCCGCACAAGAAACTTTTTTTCTTGATGCTTTATTGCAGCCACCCACATCAATTTGTTTAGTGTGCTGTTTCTAAAGGCTGTTTGAAAATTTTCCTTTATGTGCCTTAAACAAAAGCAATGGTAAGCAAGTAGAGGTTGTCACCCTGCCAAATAAAACATATTATTCAATATGTCGTGATATCGATTAGATCGCACACATATGCACATACGATCTTTAATAACATATCGCCTCAAATATGTTTAAAATATCCCTCATGTCTCGTTGCTCTCGTTAGTGGCAATGACGAAAGCAAGAGGGAATATCGACCCATTGGCATCCATTCCTACTACAATCAGTAGCTTGATGTCGTATATCCCGTACACATGCGTGCCATCTTTGGATATGACTGGCCAGCAATGAGTAAAATTATCAATGCATGGTTTGAATGTCTAAATTATAAAATTGAAAATATTACCGACCACACTAGGTTGGATGTTGAGCTTCCACTCTACAACAGTACCAGGATTGAATTTTTGTAGAGTTGCCATATATCTCGGTAACTGCTGAAAAGAACCATACCAGGTATCATAAATCATCTCAAAAGCACGCCTACGCCCGAGATATCCCTTTCTCATTATTATCGTTTTACGATATACTCTCTCAACGTTTCTAACACAATCTTTGATGGGGAACCTGGACAAGTTTAAACAAATAATATTTAGCAATAATAATTTAATTGATGTCAAACTTATAATGAACTTGATCGAATATGTTACCTTGGGGTTTTGACAATGTCAGTAAGTAACACTTGAGCAATCATATTTGTATCTAAATTAAAATGATCTGCTCGATTGTCTTCCATATCACAAGTGTGATGTGGGTTGAATTTTGTGATAGTCCACATACTATCATGGGTAATAATACCCCGAAGCATTCATTGACAATCTTGATATTGTCGTCTGCAAACCAGTCTCCACATCTTTGGGGTTGAATCATCAACCCTAAACTCCCTCATTTACTTGAAACTATGAACATCATGCCTTTTGCAAAGTGAACTTTATCATTTACAAGATCGACCAATTCTTTCCACATTTTTATGAATTGAATCATCTTCTCTGGTGAAGACAAAGGCATCATCACGACCTTGAAGATTGTCAAGATATGGAATCACCTTAGAATGCTACTGAATTGAGCTTTCTGCCATCATTTTGTGCTAGTGAATTGGGCTTCCTGCCAGTGTGACTGACTTTGCATCATTTCTACTAACTGTTGTTCCTGCCTATGAACATCAATCACATTATCTGATATATTTTGCGTCATCCTCATCGGATACCTCTGCATTCGGTATATCATCGCTATCACTCGATGATGTTTCTATATGATTTGGATAATCATCACCATCTATAAAGGCCTCTTCCTACATGAAAAATAGGTAACATATTTTAAATACCAACATCAATATATATATATATATATATATATAGATTATTTAATATCAAGGTGATGAACCTATCGATAATGATCAATATTGTCAGGGTTTGAAGAAATATCAACTGCACCGAAATCAACGTTTGGTACCACTGGCGAGTTTTGTGAATAATTTTCACTACATGGCGAGTTCAAGTATTGTAAATACTAAACATCAAAACACTTATATTATTTAATTAATAAAAAGTATACGTACCGATAATAATCAACTGCACCAAATTGAGAGGACTACCCAATATTACTCATATGAGGTGTATAACCCATAAAAAAACACAAAAAAAAACATTACTATTACCATACGTGTAATAAACATGTGCTACTACATAAAATAATAATTAAAAATGGATATTTATTAATTTTCCTTGTAATTTTGATTAATTTGTTGGCTTAGAGTTTCCAGCGGCACTTGACCACTCAAAATGTCTCCATAAGAACTCAATTCCGTATAGATGTTACCATGAGTAGGCTGGACTTGAGGGACTTGCTGACGAGTCCTGGCCAAGGCTTCACTACTACTGTGAGGTATCTTTTCAACATACATTTCAAGAACATTGATGGGGATTAACTCCCTATATTCTTCCGGCACCCTCAAATATTCCCTCAAAGACTCATCATCAGTGATATTCCACTCCCCATAAAGCTCTAAACTTGTGGTGCAATGTATATTGAATATATGTCTATTACAGATAATCCATACTCACACTTACTTTTCATTCTTTTGTGTATGGCGTTGAGTAATGTTTCGTAATCCAAGGTTGTTGGAAACTTAACATGGTATTGTGGTTTAATACTATAACGAACAGTATTATTATCATGAATAATCTCTCCATCCCAAAATAAAGAAACCTTAACAGTTGAAGGAGGAGATGCCATTTTTATGAACTTTGGAGTTGAATATTTTTTTCAAGAACTTGAAAAAAAAAGACTTAAACTTATGAAATGGATGAGTCTTTACCTTATTCGAAATTCATATTAAATAGAAAAACTGATGGGTTGTCATAGTGTCACGTGAAATCAAGTACAAATGGGTAGATGAATAATTAATTGTAAAACACAATAATTTATTACGCAATTGGACTAAAAGTGAACATTTAAAAAACATGAGCTGCTAGGTTTTATATTAATCCCTATTGCGCAGGAATTTCCTGTGCAAAATGAGTTAATTGTGCTGTTAGTTAACTCATTTTGCACAGAAAATTCGTGCTCAAAATGTGGTATTGTAACTTCTTTTTTTTAAGTGTATTTGTGTTTAAAATCTCACAAAGTGAGTCAATTAAGTTGAGGACTCGTTTCTGTCGTATAGTTCCCTAACCCACGCACTCCCACTACCAGCCCATTTATTACACTCTTTTGTATTGTAAAATTTGACTACCTATTCATTAACTTTTTGCTAGTACTCAATCATTTTTCTACTTCTATGATAGACATTTAGTACTATGGAGATAAGTAGATAACAAAGGAAAATAAATAAATAAATAAAAAGAACACTCTTTTTAGTTTGAACATGAGTAATAAAATGTTTTGCATTATTCTATTTATTTAAATTCACAAAATTATCAAAAATGTTACTCCCTCCATCTCAATTTATGACATTTTTCGCTTCTTGAGAGTTGATTGACTAATTTTTGAAGTTAAACTAGATTAGATCAACTCAATATTTAAAATAAAGATTAGATATTTAAAAATTATATAAAAAATATTATAAGTCATAATTTTTTTATATCAATATGATTGATAAATTTATTAAAAAATATTGATCAAAATTTATATAATTTATATTTTAAAAAATTAAAAGTACCACGTAAATTGGAATCGATTACTATTAATGCAATATGTGAGTCAAATTACATTAAATGGGGATACTGTCTAATACTACTCATATAGAATGAGACAATACAATTGCTAATCATATAAGAAATCTACATAGTGGTCCAGCTATAATCCTACTTCAACTCAGTTATAGTTTTTGAATAATTTTGAAATATTTACTTTAATGAAATCACAGAAATCCTGTTGAAATTACATGAATCCTAAAACCAGATCATTTTTTAAACAACTATGTTTAGAGATGACAGTGGATTCTGGACCCGGTCCGGATTCGGTGGATCCAGATCCGTTTTATAGGATATGGATCTTCACAATTTGGACCCGACGGATCTGGATCGGACACGGATCCGTTTCTGACGGATCGGATCTGGACCTGGATCCGTTTTTGACGGAACGGATCTGGATCCGGATCTTGTATTTGAGATCCGTATCCGATCCAGATCCGGCCAGTGGATCCATTTTTTATTAAATATATTCATAACCTAGAATGTAATTTTATAAGTATTTTCTTAAAATTGCTAAGCACATCCTTGCAAGTTTAATTCTCAAAACAAGTTTAATTTATCCCCGCGTTAATTCAAAAACCAAAAAATAAAGAGGTAACTTCGATAATAAAATCAATGTTATATTAGTAATGACTAACATCTCCATAGACAAGTAGTTAAAGTTATATTTACTTCATTTGTGAAGATTCCAAGCACATGCAAGTTTTGCATTGTGAAAATACTAGTCAGCATTTTTCACAACTATTGTAATTGTCCAACATTTTCAATTAATAGCTCTCAATCAAAATTGCTAAGAACATCCTTGCAAGTTTAATTCTCAAAACAAGTTTAATTTATCCCCGCGTTAATTCAAAAACAAAAAAATAAAGAGATAACTTCGATAATAAAATCAATGTTATATTAGTAATGACTAACATCTCCATAGACAAGTAGTTAAAGTTATATTCACTTCATTTGTGAAGATTCCAAGCACATGCAAGTTCTGCATTGTGAAAATACTAGTCACCATTTTTCACAACTATTGTCATTGTCCAACATTTTCAATTAATAGCTCACAATCAAAACGAGACAACGAACAAAATATCTCATATGAAAAATTAAAACACAGTAAACTGTTAGCTAAGTAAAAATCGTTTGTCAGTTCAAAAAAAAATTTCTTAGCAAGCTTACATTCTTAGCAAGACAATTTTTTTTACATTTGGATCCAGATCCGATCCGTGGATCCGATGGATCCGGATTTGGATTTGATTTTTATGGACCCGACGGATCTGGATTCAGGTATGAAAAACGGATCTGGATCTGGATCTAGTAGAATCTGGTCCAGATCTGATTTGTTGCCATCCCTAGCTATGTTGAGCTCAACCGCCCCCGCGCCCCCTCAAACAACCCCCTCCAAAAAAAAATATATCAAACACACACCCAAAACTTTCTTGAGTCCAATGATTTTTTACTTCGATAGTGCATCCATTGAATTTGGCTCCGTTTTCCCGCATCTTAAACTTACCAAATGCTGTAAATGTCTGTGCCAATTACTATTTGATGAATCACATATTTTTATTTTAGATTTGGGAAAACGATCTAAATGTATCCTTTTACTATCGAAAATTATTTAACGTTGTCCTTTGTTATATTGATAAATTTTATCCTCTATATTAGTAAATCATCTTGTATTTATCCTTGTTATTAATGAAGTTCAACGTAAAATGAATGGATTCTATCTACCCAAATTCTTCAAAGAAATGATTCAGATTTACCCTTCAGCTTCTAACTATCGTTCTAACATTTTTATCGAGTATGAATTACATTAAGAATCAAATAAAAATGAGATATTTTTCCAAAAATGACACCTACTTAAGATAAAGTTTGCGCTTTCCCAAAACGTTTGTACTCTTGCGAGTGTTCTCCCAATCCTTTAAATTGAGCTTCTCAGATGAGTATTTGTTGGAACAACTTAATAATATAAACTTGTACAAGTATAACACTATAATTTCTACCCATAATTAGAATAAGATTCTAAACTAAGATTCCTCTTATATTGGGAATGAGATTCCTCTTATATTAGGATTATATATTGTACACTATATATATTGATATAAATGAGAAAGACTCCATAAGGGAGATTAATATCATCTTACATGGTATCAAGAGCCAAAACCCTACTATAAAAAATAAAATAAAATTCCTCGCCCCCCCCCACCTCTCGGCCGACGGCAACAATAACCTTTTTTTTCTCTTCCCAATTTCTATCCCAATGGAGAATTTGGCTACTCCCACCTCTTCCGATGCTTCCGCTTCTCACTCAGTCGTCATCCAACCCACCTCATTACCGTCTTTTCATCTGGCTCTCGCCGTTACCAACATAAAGAATTTTATCCCTATAATTCTTGATCAAGAAGACGACCAATATTGGTCATGGGTGAAACTATTTCGCATCCATGCATGTGTATGTCATGTGTTTGATCATATAGACGACTCTTTCCCTCGTCCTCCCGATATGGACGACATCACATGGTGTCGCCTCGATGCCGTGGTCAAACAGTGGATATATGACACTATATCCAAGGACTTACTATACACAATTAGAAAAACGGGTGCCTCTGCCCATGATCTAAGGACACGTTTGGAAGAATTTTTTCAAGACAACGAGAATACTCGCGCCGTGTACTTGGAAGAACAGTTCAACACCACCCGTCTCAAAAACTTCTCTAAGATGTCAGAATATTGCAAGCAGCTGGAACTTGTGGCAGACCAACTGTCAAATGTTGGTACACCTGTGTCCAAAACTAAGATGGTGTTACAATTAGTTGCGGGAATCCCCAAGGGTGAATATGACATCCTAGCCACGATGATACAACATGCTGACCCTCTACCAAGTTTCAACAAAGCACGCCCGCAATTGTTATTGGAGGAAACCAGACATGCGAAAAAAGATGAGCATAACTAGAAGGCTTTAACAGTTGAACCTCCTGCACAACATCAGGCCACCGCCGGAAAATATCCAATCGCGGCAAAATCGCAGCGGCAGTGGGTGGCAAGGGCCGCGGCAGTGGGCGAGGCGGCAAGGGCCGCGGGAAAGGACGAGACCAACAAACACAGCAGTCCAGCAACACCGTGGTATGGGCTGGCCCAACGTTTGGTTACCCAAATCAGAATTGGGCTGCGGCTTCAGCATATCCTCCAGCCCAGTTCCCTTTTCAGCAACAAGGGCTACTGGGCCAGTGTCACGACCCGACCCGACGGGTCGCGACTAACCGCCCTAATGACGTTATTATACTAACCTATCGCACATAATCCAACTAACACTTAGTGAGTCTGAAATCCGGCAGCATAACGCCGCAATAGCAACTTATGCCAGGGTAGGCAAGCCGACGAGGCTGCCTTTACCCAAGATTGTACCTGTCTCCTGAGGAGTCACAACTCTCCAATATAACATAACAAGCAAGCCGACAAGGCTGCCACCAGATAGTAACGTATATACATGAGAACACCCCAGCACAGAATACAATAACATGACCGACCAAAACAGAGTCATAACCCTTACACACGTACAACCCACCACTGTCTACAGACCTCTATAAGAAGAATAACGACATATGACGGGACAGAGCCCCGTCGTGCCCCTAAATACGAACATAAGTCTAAAAGAGATTCGGTACCAAAATGACAAAGCCCTGGATCAAAGGAGCTTTCCAACCTGCTGAGTAGGAACCTAGGCCTGAGGTTCACCAAACTGAAAACATGTACCTGCGGGCATGAAACGCAGCCCCCCGAGGAAAGGGGGGTCAGTACGAAATAATGTACTGAGTATGTAAAACATGAAGCTGTAAAAGAGACCATAATTAGCCAACAGAAACAGAAGATCGGTATAAAAATAAGGATTCAAATCCAACTGTGCCATAAACCATAAAAGTCAGTTGTGCCTTATAAAAATGAGAGTCAAGTCAAGAAAACATGAAGGCATGTCCATAAATATATATATACCTGTAACGTAACCCGGCCCACTAATGCGGGACTCGGTGGAATCATATCATAACCCGGCCCATGCTGGGACTCGGTAAAATCATCTCTCATCTATGGATCCACCCTACGTAACCCGGCCCTCTAGTGAGGGTCTCGGTGAACAATGCAAGGCTGTGCACGAGTCGTAACCCGGCCCGGGACTCGGTGAGGTGAAGTAGTAACACTTAGCACGAGTAGATATCGTGAGTAACCATATGCAAGTAAAAATTATCATCTGACTCTCAATAAAATCATTGTAATAATGTCATAATAAAATCATAGGCACTTCTCATAACAATCCTCATTAGGAATTAAACTGTATAAGAATTAAGTACGTCCGCCGTACTTTCATTAAATCATGCAAAAAAGAAAGGAGTAAGAGTTTCGCATACCTCTTAGACGAACTAATCAACTCTATATTAGAGTACGTCTCGATTTAGAACTTCAACCTATAAAAATGGTAATACGTTCGTCAATTCTATGATCGCTAGCATACTTTATATCGAATAATCACTTATTATTTTATAAAAATTCGGGCAGCACTTCCCCTGTTTATACATGTTTCCACAACTTCCAAACGAGGCTAATAACATCAATAAACAAGCACCAATTAAGGGCACAACCAAGACACCAATAAAGGGAATTTACACACCCACTTCTCATGTAAATTTAGCCTCTTAATCCACCTTAAAAACAGCCCACAGAACAGCCCATGTTTCAACAACAACGAGGGTAGAATGTGAAGCCTTTCTATGCCTTTCCACACCCTTATTCCTTTAGGACTTACCTTAGAAATTACCACACTTAAACATGCATAATGGTGACTAAATTTTCAGAATTATAACACCACAAAACAACCCCTAAAACAGTCCATATACATCACAACATGTCCAACAATTTCATGCAAGTTCTTGGCCACAACATGTCATAATTCCATAACTCTTATCTTAATTCCTATAATCCAATTTTGGATTTTAATACTTCCATATAACTAATTCCAACTAAATCTCCATGTTTCCTTTCAATTTCATCATGCAATTAGTGATAATAATAACAACAATCACCAACGAATCCAATAACACTAAAATCTGTCCCAAATTGGCAACTAGCTCAAAATGGTCACATGCAATGCTTAAATTCCAATTCTTCCTTAACACAAATTCATTACCTTAATTATAACAACATGCATTCCAATTATATCATAGAAAGAAGAATTTTTATACCTCAAATTCGTCAAAACAGTCCGCAAAATTTCTGCCACTGTTTTGTAATTTTCTCCTCCTTTTTGTTCACTTCTTCAACCCCAATTGACATGTAAGTGTTCTACAATGTTAAGCCATCATCCCTACACGTTTTTCTTCCAAAATTTTATCCCAAAAATCACAATTTTCTGGGCAATTTTCGGCCAAGCAGTGGCTGTTTTGCCACTGTTTTCGCCACGGTTTTGCTTCTAATTTTTGGTGAAGAATGTAGTCTAGGAAGAGAATATAAAAAACTTAATTTTGGTTATGGGTGGAGGGTGATTTTCGGATTAGTGTAAAGGAGAGAATGAGAGGAGAGTTATTTTTTTTTGTTAAGAGTAGAATAAGATGAAGAGGTAATGTAAGTTTATAAGGAAAAAATCTGATTTTTCCTTTACACTTTGGCCCCTAAGTTCTTCAATTAGTAAATCTCAAACCCACTTCTTTTAATTCCCGAGAATTTCATAAGCCTCGTATCCTCAATGTCATAATTTTATAATACAATACTATTCCATAACGGGAATATACAATTATTGCTATAAGTATCCAACGTCACCCTTATTGTGACCAACATCTTTCCGGAATCACATCCTCTTGTATACTAATTTCCGAATTAGCATATATAAATATACTCTATATCCAAGATTCGAATCTTACCTCCTTAATTACGTCCTCTAATTATAGTCTTAAAATTACGAGGTGTAACATTCTTCCCCCCTTAGAAACATTCGTCCTCGAATGTTCATACTATTGGGCACATCTTATACAAATTGATTCAAGGATTCACAAACACATAGAAATTTGCATATTAGGTCATCTTAGACTCTATGATACACGTTTCTGCCAACAAATATTCGACTTACAAACAACTCAACTCTTGCCATTATCTAACAAAAGGACTCAAATAAACAAGGAAACAACCTACGTCCTAGCTTATTCGTAATTTTCTAAAAGTGAAGTATACTAAAACTAAGGCTAAGTAGAGTCATTATTCATGATACCACATTATGTACATATATACAAGAACTTTAAGCATAATCTATACCTTAATCTTAAACTTGAGAACAGATATCATCTTCACAACCAATGACTAATCCCCATTTTATATATTCAGATTCCTGGTCCTATTTTAACTTGAGTTAAGTACTTAAATGAATGTTTTAACTCAAAATCAGCAGTTTCAACTAAGCACATAAGGATCAGGGAAGACATAACTTCAAAATGGTGTAATAGCAGAGACTAAAATATATATATATATTTTTTTTCCGAGTTCCCAAAAGCCTAATATCCTCTACCTGGATCAAGATGCAAGCGTTCTATATAATAGAATCCAAATATACATAATAGAGGCGTTGTTTGATCATGCAGGGTACTAAGGAAAAACACACAAGCTACCCTAATGATGATATACATATGAACATGCCCAAGACACCAACATGGCATAGACACTAGTTACCTAGTCTGAACCATAAACAAGGGATCACAAGGCAGGTGTAAATAAGTGACATATGCATACAGACTACCTTAGACCATCCCAACCACACATATATATTTAGGAACACAAGAGATACTAAATGAATATCCAATCCATCATTACCATGCCTATGATCAGGTACTAAGGCTAAACAAGTCTTAAAGTTTATATTAGACCTACATCAAGCCTAAATCAGAACAAGTGAACACATAATAGGCATATAATGAGCTAAGTTTTCCTGTCCAGATATTAATCACTATCTCTCTAATAATTCAATTAGCAAGTGTTATCCATATCGTGTTATTTGAGCCTAACATATACTTAATACCCATATTAAGAATAATTTTAAACAATGAGCATAAATTGGAAGCTTAAGTTAATCAAATCAAGTTACTCAATGACTCATTTTTAACAATGATTAGCAAGACTTTATCTATTACAAGTCGACACCGTATTGAACTTACTAATCCAAAACTTACAGATATATCCAAATCATATTAACATTAATTAGGCATGCTTAGTCATATCTTCTAACATACCCCTAAATCAGTAAAGCAGGCTCGGAATTTAGGTAATATTCATAATTCACAATCATCACATAGGCTACCCTTTATCAATTCCCATCATAAATAACATCATATAACCTCAACCATATCAACCCACTTAACTCATTCTCTTCTAGTTTTAAATTATCATATCAGATGATATAAGACAAGTTTTGTTAAATAGGACAACTAATCTTGTTCTTAATTAGTGGCGCTTGTTTTAGGTAGATAATATGACCAAACGACTTACAGATAGCCAAACGAGTTTCCAAAATAATATATTGGTCATCACATTAATTTAAATAACCCATACATGCTAAACCCAACTTCAATCCAACCTGCCAATCCATTAAATCAAATCTAGGCGTTTCATATATCATTAATATCTTTAAATTAGCAATGTTAAGCATTAAATTAACTAGGTAGCCCATACACGACTAGACAAATCTAAAATTAACATGTTTCGTTCTATTTCAATTGTACAAATTATTCTAAATCAGCATGGAACATTTACACTCTTTTGTTGATATCTACTACTACTTTTAATTTGGTAACAATGCCCCTTCTTCTTCATATATAAAGCTGATAGTGACCAGTACAATCCCAAACTCTTAAAGGGACAGAACAAGAATCTCTCGCATCTTTGTTTCTAAGTTTGGTATTACCTAAAGCTACAATCTTGTAGGTACCATCAAGAAGTGGATTGGGAAACATAAAATTCAAGGTACCCCCCCCCCTTTATTTTTTTTTGAATTTCACATCTTGGAAAATGGACAATGTCAATCAAAACTTAAAGGAATCTATAACTATACCAAACTAGATATTCAATCCCGAGTGGTAACAAGGTAAACCAATTATCCGGACATGAGTAGGCATAAACAAGTATATATAGACAGACCCAACATATGTGGATTACCTATCCATGCCATGCTAACCTCATCACTACTCACTTAATAACTTAACCAAATCTGCAGAAGCAAGGGAATGCACATAGTTGAGGAACTACTCAGATATTCATTTCATTTTTTTAACATGTGATTTAGATACCTATCAAAACTCAAATGATCTTATATTATCTACCAATTTACATAAAAGGAGAAGGGGGTAGACATACTGCAGTAGCAGACATGGAAATAGGTGGACTTAACAGTTTGATTTAAACAACACGTAGATACAAAATATGGACATATACAATCAAACCAAACTGGATGCAGAGTTATGCACATGAGGAAGAGACAAGGTTATTTTAAATAGTTATGTTCAGATGAGTATTAGACCACCTAAGACTATTGGGACATGCCAAGGATAGATATGACCCTTTAACAAGCAAAACATACACCAAATAGGCTCCTAAACTATCATTCAGATCACGACAGCACTTAAACAAGACACACATCCATTTCAAAGTCATTAGGTGATCCTATCATAATTATAACAACATTCTTATGCTAAATCTTAGTTTCCTTATTATAGGCAGATAAATAAATAAATAAAAACATTAAGCCCTTCAATCATTTCCATACCAAATGTGACCTTTACAACCAACATAGTCATTATGTAAGCATAATTTTTAACTTCAACAATTGGTGTTTAATTAACATAACATGTGTATTGAGTCATGGATTAATCGAACATAGTGTCCAAGAGGTTTAATATACTTCTCAAGCCACTATAGCAACATACCGAAATAATTTGTTCAGTTAACCAGGGGAACAAACCTCATGTTCATGTATTAAGCATACTGAATTAGTACATGTGCTAATGATGGTTTGACCTAACATACTATGGACACCACAAGACTTAAACAATCCAAGAGGGGTTACAATGGACTAAAACTAGTATACCAATTTCTTCAAAGTCATTTAAACAGATCATACAAGGTCAAATAACCCTTAAACTTAACAAGACAACCACTTAACACACAAATAATCGTCACACAATACTCTAACAGTGTTTTCATCAACTGAACATGCTAGACATTAATAGAGTAGTCATAAATAGCCATAATATTCACATATATTACATAATTCCTGGCATAATATATTCACGGTTTAATAGTTAACTAAATAAGTAAACCGTTTATTGCAGCAACAAGTCATTCCTGGAATTATGTAAATACTCAATTTTCCACTACCTTAAGCAACTACTGACAACATGTTTAGCATATAAATCTATTCCCTATTTAAGAGATAAAACGCAGGCTTGGGTTATTAGAACATTTTTCATTCTACTTTATGATACGCAAAGACAATTACGGGGGAAATTTTAATCAAACATAAAAGATATCTAGGCAAGTCTAATTAACTGTTTAGAGGTAGTCCCACTGAGCAAAATTGGCAAAGATAGGTCCTAACACAAGTGATTTATACTCAATCCACATACTGTACATGGACATTAACAGACCACCCTGTTCCGAAAGAAGTATGACCAAGACAGAATACATTTATACATAACATGGATAGCATAACTCATAAGAAAAGCTGGAACACATCAACTTAAACAGGGTAATATTACAACATGTAGAGGACTATCTACTCCTAAACCCCATCCAAAAGTAGGACAACCCGTTAACGACTATCAACTACTTGCTGAACTAATCTCAAGGACTTATCCAGACAACTTGCTCCAGAGACAACAAACCTTATATGTACAACAGTAGCAATTCCAGTTTTTGGCATATCTCATATCCCTTTTCATATAAACATAAGCATATCAAGGAGTCATCATAACTAATAGACTTCACATATACCATGTACTTTAACCCAGATCAAACATAAAATATTTTACTCAAGAAGGCCTTGTATCTCTAAGGTCTCAACGATTATCTAATATTCTAAGAGTCAAAAATATTCCATGTCCCAAACTTACCTTATTTCTTCCTCAGATACGAGTAAGATAGGTTCTCATAACCTCAAATCCGTATTGCCCTTACAGCGGTTTGCCGCTTTCTTTGGAGGCATAGCTGTAACACATTAATACGTCAGAGAAGGAATAACCTAATAACATAGCTCTATCGCACGATCTTAGAGTAAGAAGAATAGAAACCAATCCTAAATGTCCGGCAGCCTCCTGCGTATAAGTATGGTGCACAACATACCCATACGCAAGACTCTACTAGACACGGTCTGTAGACATTCCGAGAACTAACTGCTCTGATACCACTTTTGTCACGACCCGACCCGACGGGCCGCGACTAACTGCCCTAATGACGTCATTATACTAACCTGTCGCACATAATTCAACTAACACTTAGTGAGTCTGAAATCCGGCAGCATAACGCCGCAATATCAACTTATGCCAGGGTAGGAAAACCGACGAGGCTGCCTTTACCCAAGATTGTACCTGTCTCCTGAGGAGTCACAACTCTCCAATATAACATAACAAGCAAGCCGACAAGGCTGCAACCAGATAGTAACGTGTATACATGAGAACACCCCAGCACATAATACAATAACATGACCGACCAAAACAGAGTCATAACCCTTACACACGTACAACCCACCACTGTCTACAGACCTCTATAAGAAAAATAACGACATATGACGGGACAGGGCCCCGTCGTGCCCCTAAATACGAACATAAGTCTAAAAGAGATTCGGTACCAAAATGATAAAGCCCTGGATCAAAGGAGCTTTCCAACCTGCTGAGTAGGAACCTAGGCCTGAGGTTCACCAAACTGAAAACATGTACTGCTGAATGAAACGCGACCCGAGGAAAGGGGGTCGATTTAAATAATGTCTCGAGTATGTAAAACATGAAGTCAGAAAAGAGACCATAATTAGCCAATGTAAATGTAAGATCGGTATAAAAATAAGGATTCAAATCCAACTGTGCCATAAACCATAAAAGTCAGTTGTGCCTTATAAAAATGAGAGTCAAGTCAAGAAAACATGAAGGCATGTCCATAAACATATATATACCTGTAACGTAACCCAACCCTCTAGTGAGGGTCTCGGTGAACAATGCAAGGCTGTGCACGAGTCGTAACCCGGCCCGGGACTCGGTGAGGTGAAGTAGTAACACTTAGCACGAGTGGATATCGTGAGTAACCATATGCAAGTAAAAATTATCATCTGACTCTCAATAAAATCATTGTAATAATGTCATAATAAACTCTTTGCTGAAAAATCATAGGCACTTCTCATAACAATCCTCATTAGGAATTAAACTGTATAAGAATTAAGTACGTCCGCCGTACTTTCATTAAATCATGCCAAAAAGAAAGGAGTAAGAGTTTCACATACCTCTTAGACGAACTAATCAACTCTATATTAGAGTACATCTCGATTTAGAACTTCAACCTATAATAATGGTAATACGTTTGTCAATTCTATGATCGCTAGCATACTTTATATCGAATAACGACTTCTTATTTTATAAAAATTCGGGCAGCACTTCCCCTGTTTATACATGTTTCCACAACTTCCAAACGAGGCTAATAACATCAATAAACAAGCACCAATTAAGGGCACAACCAAGACACCAATAAAGGGAATTTACACACCCACTTCTCATGTAAATTTAGCCTCTTAATCCACCTTAAAAACAGCCCACAGAACAGCCCATGTTTCAACAACAACGAGGGTAGAATGTGAAGCCTTTCTATGCCTTTCCACACCCTTATTCCTTTAGGACTTACCTTAGAAATTACCACACTTAAACATGCTTAATGGTGACTAAATTTTCAGAATTATAACACCACAAAACAACCCCTAAAACAGTCCATATACATCACAACATGTCCAACAATTTCATGCAAGTTCTTGGCCACAACATGTCATAATTCCATAACTCTTATCTTAATTCCTATAATCCAATTTCGAATTTTAATACTTCCATATAACTAATTCCAACTAAATCTCCATGTTTCCTTTCAATTTCATCATGCAATTAGTGATAATAATAACAACAATCACCAACGAATTCAACAACACCAAAATCGGTCCCAAATTGGCAACTAGCTCAAAATGGTCACATGCAATGCTTAAATTCCAATTCTTCCTTAACACAAATTCATTACCTTAATTATAACAACATGCATTCTAATTATATCATAGAAAGAAGAATTTTTATACCTCAAATTCGTCAAAACAGTCCGCAAAATTTCTGCCACTGTTTTGTCCGAAAATCCCCACTGTTTTGTAATTTTCTCCTCCTTTTTGTTCACTTCTTCAACCCCAATTGACATGCAAGTGTTCTACAATGTTAAGCCATCATCCCTACACGTTTTTCTCCCAAAATTTTATCCCAAAAATCACAATTTTCTGAGCAATTTTCGGCCAAGCAGTGGCTGTTTTGCCACTGTTTTCGCCACGGTTTTGCTTCTAATTTTTGGTGAAGAATGTAGTCTAGGAAGAGAAGATAAAAACCTTAATTTTGGTTATGGGTGGAGGGTGATTTTCGGATTAGTGTAGAGGAGAGAATGAGAGGAGAGTTATTTTTTTTTTATTAAGAGTAGAAGAAGATGAAGAGGTAATGTAAGTTTATAAGGAAAAAAATCTGATTTTTCCTTTACACTTTGGCCCCTAAGTTCTTCAATTAGTAAATCTCAAACCCACTTCTTTTAATTCCCGAGAATTTCATAAGCCTCGTATCCTCAATGTCATAATTTTATAATACAATACTATTCCATAACGGGAATATACAATTATTGCTATAAGTATCCAACGTCACCCTTATTGTGACCAACATCTTTCCGGAATCACATTCTCTTGTATACTAATTTCCGAATTAGCATATATAAATATACTCTATATCCAAGATTCGAATCTTACCTCCTTAATTACGTCCTCTAATTATAGTCTTAAAATTACGAGGTGTAACAGCCAGGCTCCAGGTCCGCGCCCGCCCCTGCTCCAGCACCATCAGGCTCATGTAGTGTAGGCACAGTTCCCGCAGCAGGCCCAGTTCCCACAGCAGCCCTTCAATCAAATCCCCACCGACTTGGGTCAGGCATTCAGCAGTATGAGTATGCAGCAGCCCGATGAAAATTGGTATATGGACTCCGGAGCCTCCTCTCACCTCACCCGGTCCGCAGGTAATCTTTCCCAAGTGTATCATTTAAAATCTCCATAATTTATTACAGTTGGCAATGGTCACCGCATTTCAATTTAGGGCTATGGTCACACCCACACTCCGCCTTCTCACATACCCTTCTCCCTAAATAACGTCTTGCTTGCCCCACACATCATCAAAAATTTAATATCCATTAAGAAATTTACTCATAATAATTCTGTGTCTGTTGATCCCTTTGGTTTTACTATGAAGGATCTACGTACGGGGACACCCCTTACGAGATGCAATAGCACAGGGGATCTCTATCCATTCACATCCTCATCCGCTGCTGGTTCCCGATCACACACTACCCTAGCTGCTCTATCTCCGTTAATTTGGCACAATAGGCTCGGACACCCAGGAGCTCCCGTCTTTAATTTTCTTAGAGGTAATAGTTTTATTCAATGTAATGGGAAACTTGCCCAGACCTGCATTTCTTGTCAATTAGGCAAACACGTTCGTCTTCCGTTTAATTCCGCAGTTAGCATTACATTTGCTCCTTTTGATATTGTTCATGCTGATCTGTGGATTTCCCCTATTACTAGTTCCCTAGGTCATAAATATTATCTCGTGTTATTGGATGACTAATCTCACTTTCTTTGGATCTACCCATTAAAATTTAAATCCAAAGTTTTTGCCAAATTTCTAGAATCTTGCACATTTATCAAAACGCAATTCGAACGCGCCATTAAATCTTTCCAATGTGACAATGGTCGTGAGTTTAACAACTCCGCTTTTGAAAAATTCTACCACAATAATGGCATGATCTTTCGATTTTTGTGTCCTCACACGTCCCCTCAAAATGGCAAAGCCGAGCATTTCATCCGTACTATAAATAACATGGTCCACACTTTTTTGTTTCATGCATCCCTCCCTCCATCCTTTTGGGTTTATGCGGTCAAAATGATAGAATACGTCTTTAATATTTTACCCACTAGTACCCTCCATAACATGACTCCAATCGAAATCTTACACCGTAGGGTTCCCTCCTATGATCACCTACGGATATTTGGTTGTCTATGTTTCCCTAATCTCTCTTCCACAGCCTCTCACAAATTAGCTCCCCGCACCACTCCGTGTGTCTTCTTAGGTTTCCCGTAAAACCATAGGGGCTATTTGTGATATGACTTATCCACTCATCAAATTCACATCTCGCGTCACGTCACTTAGACAAGACGCAATTCCCCTTTTCCAACATCCAAAAATATCAACAACCGGATTACGAATTTTTAGATGAATCAACTCTCTCTCTTGTCCACCTTCGGGAACTATGCCCATCACTTTCGGGAATTGTATCTCCACAGCCACCATCGGCCACTGTACATCGCTTACCGTCAGCATCCCTGCCACCAGTGACTTCCCCGTCACCGCCGCTAGCCACCCCTAGCCCCGCTCTGTCTCTAGGTTCCACCAACTCACCGATCATCATCCCATTCACTGTGCTGTCCCAATTGTCTCACCAACATGCCGACCCCAGTCCGACCTTCAACCACCATCTAACAAACCCAGCCACCGGTCCTACTACGCCACCGACATCATACATGACACTACAACCCTCCTCCATTTTTGGCATACCGAGAACCCCCATAAATCGTTACCACAATTCACCGACACCCACCAACCCAACCCACTCGACTTCAAACCCAAACACCGCCACTGTTCTATACCATCGGACAACCACTCTTGACCAAACCCCAGTCCCGACAACACAAAACATACCACACCCAAATTTGCCAACACACAGTCCACCCAACCAGTCGATCGATACCCGTACCTAACCAGCGCCCACACACCGGATAGAAACCCGAGCCCAACACGAGATTTTCAAACCCAAAGTCCAATTTAACTTGTCCACCCAAACAATTTCACCTATTTCAAAAAGCCCTAAATTAGCCAAACTGGACCCAAATTAGAATGCGGCCATGTGTGAGGAGTTTAATGCATTAACGAAATAACATACTTGGGACTTGGTTCCTCGATCGGAGGGGGTGAATGTGATCTGTTGCATGTGGCTTTTTCGATACAAGTTCAGAGATAGTTGTGACTTAGAAAGATACAAGACAATACTAGTGGTAAATGGTACTAACCAGCAGGAGGGCATTGATTGCGGCGAGACTTTCAGTCCGGTTGTCAAACCGACCACCATTCGCATAGTTCTGAGCATTGCTATGGGTAAGAATTGGCCGATTCATCAGCTAGATGTGAATAATGCATTTCTTCATGGGGATTTACGAGAAATTGTATACATGCACTAGCCGCCTGGCTTTGTCCACCAGTAGCCCCACAATATGTGTGTCATCTCCGTAAGTCACTATATGGCTTAAAACAGCCCCCAGAGCATGGTATGATCGGTTTGCACAATTCATTAAACGCCTTGGGTTTACATGCAGCAGATGTGATACCTCTCTTTTTACTTTACATCGAGGTCGTGATACTGCATATTTATTGTTATATGTGGATGACATTGTTCTTACTGCCTCTACTGCTGTGTTGAAAGATGAGATCATTGCACAGCTCAAGTCTGAATTTGTCATAACTGATTTGGGAAAGTTGAGCTATTTTTTGGGGATCTCAATCACTAGATCTGCAGATTGTATGTTTCTTTGCCAGCGTAAGTATGCAGATGAGATCGTGCACAGGGCTAAGATGGACAATTGCAAAATCATGGCCACTCCAGTTGATTATAAATCCAAACTTAGTGCACTGGTCGGTACTCCAGTGACTGATCCTACTATGTATAGGAGTCTTGCAGGCGCACTTCAGTATCTCACCTTTACCAGGCCTGACATTGCTTATGCTGTCCAACATGTATGTTTGTTTATGCATGCCCCAGGGAACCCCATTTTACTGCCCTCAAACGTATCATTCGATATGTTAAAGGCACACTGGACTATGGACTACACTTATACCCCTCCGCACCGAACTCGCTATTATCCTACACAGATGCAGATTGGGCAGGCTGTCCAGACATCCGCCGCTCTACTTCCGGCTACTGTGTGTTTTTGGGTGATAATCTTATCTCTTGGTCTGCCAAACGGCAAGCCACATTATCCCGTTCAAGTGCAGAAGCTGAGTATAGAGGAGTTGCTAATGTTGTTGCTGAGATCTGTTGGCTCTGAAACCTTCTCTTGGAGCTTCAGTGTCCTTTAAGAAAAGCGTCTTTGGTCTACTGTGATAACATATCCGCCATATACTTGTCTCACAATCCGGTTCAGCATGCGAACCAAGCATGTTGAGATGGACATCCACTTTGTTCGTGAGAAGATTGCTCTCAGGCATATTAAGGTATTGCACGTGCCTTCCTCATATCAATACGCGAATATTTTCACGAAGGGCCTCCCAAGACAACTATTTCTTGACTTCAGATCCAGTCTTAGCGTTAGGCCTCCTCCCGCTCCGACTGAGGGGGGTGTAAATGTGTACAAGTATGACACTACAATCCCTACCCATAATTAGAATAGGATTCTAAGCTAGGATTCCTCTTATATTGGGAATGAGATTCCTCTTGTATTAGGATTGTATATTGTACACTATATATATTGATATTAATGAGAAATACTCCCTAAGGGAGATTAATATCATCTTACAAATAAGATGTGTTTATAGCCTTATCTAGCAGGTGATGACGACATCGAGCTGACAACATAGAAAGATTCCAACATTTAAGCGAGCCACCTAGGTGAGTCACCCAGGGCCGACCAGAGGGCCAAGGCACTGAAGCAGGGCTTTAGGCCCCCAACATTTTAGGGGCCCCAATTTTTTCTATTCGGTGTTCGGTACATGTATTGAATTTTCCAAGTAATTTGATTTCAAGACATGCCAAGCCGATTAAAGAGGGAAATACTTCCTTGTAAAAAAAAATTCATTCTAAGGCTCGAACAAGGGAGCTTATCGAGTGGTTCGATTATGTTTTGAATGTTATCGTTTTGGCTTGTTGATTATCATTTTGTAGATATGCTAAACCATTACAAAATGAGTTCAAATAAATTTATATAATGTGATTTTTTTACAAACAATAAGGCCTCATATTAAAGTTTGAACTTTAGACCAACGATCTTATGAGCCGCCCCTATTATCCAATAATATGATATCGCTAAAAATTACTCAATTTCAAATAAAAGAATAAAATTACTTATCCAACTTATTTCGAGAAAAGTAATTCAAATTTACTTCTTAACTTTTGGCTGTAGATCAAAATGATTCTCAGGTTTGAGTTCCGTTAAGGATCAATGCAAAAACAAGACTTGTTGCCTAATATCAAGGAAAATATTAGACCAAAAGTCCAACAAAGTCCAACATTTCCCAATTTAAAATAATTCTAGGACAAATGTAACTTTTTTTTTTTTTATAAATTGTGAATATGAAAATTCCAATTTGAGATACTTTGGTATATACTATATAGTAGCTAGAAAATGAAAGGAAAAAAATATCAAAATCCACTAGTATTATGGACTATAATATATGGGTGGGGTTGGGGGGGAGGCGATTGCAGTGAGAAGAAAGAACACGTAACCACACACACAGCACCAAAATAGAAACGCTGTAATGTTCTGGAACAGTACCAAAAGCCCAAAACTATAGTAGTTACTGTAATGTAATAAGAGTTCCAAGTATAGCAAAGGTTAGTGATATGTCCGTAGCACGTGCCACCGTATATAAAAGGCAGGCCAGTTGTGCTTGGATGACGATATGAAGTGTGTGACAAAGCGAGTAAGTGAGTGCCTCGTAGATCTGTATGGTCATCACTAGCCCATGCTAATCAACCTTTCTTGAGAATAACACCACCAACACTAGTAGTACCACACTCACAAAAACAAAAGAACCATTCTCAGTTTTGTGTTTTTTTTGAGTTCTCTCTGCCAAAGCTTATCCAAGAACTTCAATGGGCAAGGTTTGCTTAATTTCTACCCTTTCATTTTTTTCTCCTTCTCTCTTTTTATTGTGTTAAGAATTCACGTCGAAAATGAAACGAAAACATGAACTACTTATATAGACTCGGATAATTTTCATCCTACAAATTAGCTTTTAGGTTTGAGTTAGGGCCAAAAACTTTTGGATTGAGTTAGGTTCAAGATTCGTTAGGTTTATTCCAATACTTTGTTATATTATTCACGCTTTAGTTAGGCGTGTGGGGAGTGCCCACATCGAAAATGAAATGAGAACATGAACTCTTTATATAGACTTGAACAATCTTCAACCTACAAGTCTTTTGGGGTTAAGTAAGGTCCAAGATCCATTCTTTACGTGTTGTTTGATATTTTCTGATTTTATTCGAGTTTGAAATACTTTTTTTAGGAAGAGCAGAAAGCTGAAGAAGTGAAAAAACCCGAGGAGGAGAAGAAAGAGGAGGCTCCACCGAAAGGTGAAAAACCAAGTGATGATGAAAAGGTGGAGGAAAAGAAAACAGAGGAATCCAAAGATGCTCCTCCACCACCACCTCTAGAAATTGTGTTGAGAGTCTACATGCATTGTGAAGGTTGTGCTCGTAAAGTCCGTAAATCTCTTAAAGGCTTTGAAGGTAAGCAGATTCAGTAATTTGAATCAAAGATTCTCTCTTTATTTTTTTAAATGTCAAGAATGAGATTCGAACCCATGCCCTTTCAGATCAGTACCTCAAATTGGCCAAAGACAATTATAAAAAACGGAGTTTTTTTGTGGTTTTTTGGGCCAGAGAACAACAATAACATACCCACTATACTCTCACATAGTGAATATGGGAGGATAGAGTATACACAGAACTTAACTCTGTTTTGACCGGTGGAGATGTTGTTTCTGAGAGAAGTAAATTTGGAGCTATTTGAATTATTTTTTTGTAGGAGTTGAGGATGTTTTGACGGATTGCAAGACACATAAGGTGGTGGTGAAAGGTGAAAATGCAGATCCATTGAAGGTTCTAGAAAGAGTTCAAAAGAAGAGCCACCGTCAAGTAGAGCTTCTTTCTCCGATCCCAAAACCGCCGGTTAAAGAGCCAAAGAAGCCGGAGGAGAAAGAAGTCGTTAAACCCGAAGAGAAAAAAGAGGTTTGTTTTAATTAATTAATTTATTTAATCTACCTTTTTTTTTGTTTTGGATTGTCACGCGAGTTTTTGTTTCTTTTTATGATTGCTTTTCAGTTTTCTCTCTTTAGTCTTTTCCCTTTCTGGGGTTTGTTTGTTTTTAAGGTAAAGTTCATTAATATGATATTTCTGGTTTGTTGTTGCAGCAGCCTCAAGTGATTATCGTAGTTCTGAAAGTTCACATGCATTGTGAGGCTTGTGCTCAAGAAATCAAAAGGCGTATACAGAAAATGAAAGGTGTGATTTTTTTTCTTTGTATGAACTTTTGATTCATTTGCTGCAACTAATTATTTTTCTGATTAACTATGCTTTTGTATACTTTTCTGTTTCCTCTTTTCCCTTTTTTGGATCTCTATAATAAGCATTCAGTATTTTAAGGATTCTTATATTCTTTGCACCTTTCACAATCCCTGCCGTCTTTAATTATAGAATAATATAATCATTTCTTTAGAATCTTTTCAAATTGAAGTCAATTCAAACACATTCTGTCAGCAACTAATTACGTCCATTGGTTCAATTAATTAAGGAATCTTTAGAATCTGTCAACTGGCATTAAAATTTGAATAATGGGGTTTTAAAATCTTGATTTTTAACGAAGGTGTGGAGAATGCAGAACCAGACTTGAAGAATTCACAAGTGACAGTAAAAGGTGTGTTTGAGGCAACACAACTAGTGGACTATGTAAGCAAGAGAACAGGGAAAAGGGCAGTTATAGTGAAAGTAGAACCAGAAAAGAAAGAAGAGGAGAAGCCCAAAGAAGGAAATGAAGAGAAGAAAGAGGAGAAAGGCGAAAAAGACGCTAAAAAAGGCGGCGAGGAAGGAGAGAAAAAGGCGGAGGGTGGTGGAGACGGCGGCACCGCTGCGGCCGGAGGTGGTGCTGAAGAAGCTGCTAAAGAAGAAGTTGTTGAAGGAGACCTTAAACTAGAAATGAAGAGGCATGAGTTTTACTACTATTACCCACAGCAGAATTACCAGGTTTACCCTCAAAGATATGCACAACATGAAATGTATGCTGCATGCCCTCCACCTTCACAAATGTTCAGTGATGAGAACCCCAATGCATGTTCAGTGATGTAAATTAGGAGGAACATGAAGGGTATATGTGGAAAGAGTAGAGTTGTGGTCACATGGGAAATGTCCATGACCATATTCTCAACTTGTTGTTTATGGTGGTGCTCTACATGTGGCCCTGTCTGGGGGCCTTGGTACATGTCTGCAGGCAAAAAGACTAGAATTTTGTGAGAACTTTGTACCTTTTTCTGGTTTTCTTTTATTATAATCTTGTTGTTACATAGTACTAGTATATTTAGCAGAACACATGATATTTACAAGTTGTTTCTTCCTTCTGATTCACAGATCTTCTCCCCCTCACTGTCCAAACCTCAAAGAAAACAAATTGTTTGAGATGTGATCTAAACTCTAAGGGGCCTTTTGTTTTTGAAACCCAAAATTATACTTCTGTGATTGAAATCATCTAGATAACTTATCTTGCCTTCTATATGGGATAAGTAATCTAGATTATAGTCCTGATTAACTTATTCTACTTTTTATATAGGATAAGTTAATCAGATTAAAGTCCTAAGTTTATTTCCGGTTCTATGTAATACCTCTAACCAATATTTTAAATTTTAAATTGGGATAACCCACCTAATCCCTCATGTTGAGAATATAATTAAATATTAAAAGTGTGTTCTATCTAACCGCTTAAGCTTTTAGATTAGATGGTCACACACTTCAATATGGTATCAGAGCAGGCCAAAGGTCCTGTGATCGAACCTCACCGCCACACATTATCAAAAAAGATTTTCACGTGCTTGGACTATGAAAAAAAATTAGGTCAGCACGTGAGAGGGCGTGTTGAGAATATAATCAAATATTAAAAGTGTGTTATATCTAACAGTTTAAGCTTTTAGATCAGATGGTCACATACTTCAATACCTCCAATTTTTTTTTTGTTTAACTCACATAGGAGGCGAAATTACAATCTCTAAGGTTATAATTGGAATATCTAGTTTCCACCCAAAGGATCCTATAGGGGTAACAAAGGTAAGTGAGCAGGGTGAGTTTGATGAAGTAAATTTTGTATAGGGAAGTTAGAAGAGAAGGTAAAAGCAAGAATCATGATTTTTATTTTTGTCTTGTGTTTAAAGTTTGAGAAATGTTTGTTGGATTAGCTGTGCCGTTAAAGCGTCACATCCATTTAGTTTGGTTGTAAATGGTAGTGGGCATAACAGGAACTGTCAATTCTTTAATACAGTAATTCTCAACCAAAAACTAACAGTGACATGGAGGTTGGTAAAGCATTGAGTTTAGCATTTCATTAAATGATAAAAACATGATTTTTTTTGTTCCTTTTCGTTTCAAACACACTAATCACATCACTTTGTAATTTCTTTTAATTACTTGGAGGGATGCGAAGAACAGAAGAAGCCTGTGGACTTTGAGTAGCCTTAATTACACTGTGCAAGTTGCAACTAATCCATCGTGATGAGATCACGATTTCAAAATGATAAATGTATTTTACCTTGCATGAGTAATATTACATTTGTTGAATTGTGTATCTGTTGTTCGTAGACACGTAAGAGAAGTTGATCCTTGTTTGGTCATAAGGATAATAGTTCTTCTTAGGTCAGGGGCGGCCGGACCGGGAGTTACCCGATAGGTATATGTGATTTTTTTTTATAACTATTTGGTGTTCGATACTTATTAGCCTCATTACTCGAATTTGCATAAGGTCCATTATCTCATGTCAAGGAATGAGGGATCCCATTTGCTCTATCATATCTTTGGTGGTCGTAAATCTATGACACTTTTACGATAGTTTTAGTTGATTTTATTAATTTGCTCTATTAGGAACTCATTTTGAATCATGATTCGGTTCACAAATTCAGCCCGATGAAGTGAGAATTTATTAATAAACCATAGTACATGTGCATCCAGGGATATGAATATCCAAAAAGAAAGCATCTAGTAAGGGCCTTATAGTAAATGCAGCTAGCATACTATGTCTTTAGTAAATATAATAAATAAATTCATGATACCATGATATTGTAATCGTGATTCATGATTATTCATCCTCTAAATTTTACAGCCTTAATGAGTGCAGCTTTACAGTCTTAATTTGTATGTGTGTGCGCACATAAAATCATTCAAATTATATACGAGTTATAACAATACACTTATTCTAAAAATTCATTACTCTCTCCGTTTTAAAATGTTTGTATTACTTTTTTTTAGTCCGTTTCAAAATGAATAACTTTTTTTTTAATTTTTTTTATTTTAACTTTTTATATGACATGTTAAAAATTAAAAGGCATTAAAATCGACAATCATTTTGAAACGAGAAGGTAATATTTACCTTTGAAAAAAGTAAGTTATAGAGATGCGCTGTGGCTAGAATGTCCAAGGCAGTCACTGCAATATGCAGGAAGAGCCTCATTGCGTTCAATGATATCATCATTCACTAACTTTTGGTAGTGATCAAGTACATACCCCACGGCTATAAATTTGTGGTCACAGTGTCAGGAGTACATTATACAGTACATAGCCTATTACAAAGTTGTAAAGTACTACTAGAAATTACGTAAATGGAGTGTAACGTCAAGATTATTATTTATTTATTTAAAAAAAAAGAATTTACAGATCGTGCATATCTTTATGGAGTTTTGAGTTCTATTCCCTCACAATGAAAAATAGTTAAGAACAACTGATAGTGTGTAAAAGATCTTGACTCTGTTAGTATATACCCACTACAAGAAAATTCGAAACAAAACTTTAGCAACAGTAAATATATTATTGCTAAAAAATATAAATGACAATAAAAAATAACTTATTATTGCGAAAACTTTTTGCATTTGAGGTAATTGCGATAGCATGCAAGAATTTTTATTGTTACGAAAAGTACTTTTGGCAATAATATTCAACATATGACAATAAATATTGTTGACAAATGTCTTTCCTCTTACAGCGACGAGTATGTTTCTCCCAATTTATGTGAGAAGATTCAAAGTATGAGAGTCAAAACATCTATATTTGGTGTGAATTCAAATTGAAATTTACATATTTGTGACTACATAACATATACAAAGTATAAATTCAGTAGTTTAATTAGAACATCAACTTTATATTTGTGTAAAAAAGTTTACTTAAAATATATACCGATAATAAATGAAAAAATTAGTATGCTATATTCTTAAAATTCAGAATTTACAAACTCAAAAGTTCAAATCCACCTCTGTGATAGAGACGAAATGCATAAAAATCTTGGTCTCTTTTATTTAAAGTTGCACTCGAAATGATGAATTAAGTCTATGTGAATATATTCAGGAAAAAAGATTGTAATGATGTGGAGTCACATTGTAGAAAAGTTTATTTATTTTTATTTATAGTAACTTAGAAGAAAAGGATTGGTTCTATCCGTCACCTTTTTTTTTTTTTTTGTCAATATGGATCGAACTATGCTTGCATCACTTCTCTATCTTCGTTATCCTTTTTTCTCTTATAGACCGAACATATACAAACCATTGCTTGCATCAGCTATTTGATTTGATCCTTTTTTGGTTTTGGTTAATTACTGTAAAGCTCCCATAAATTCGTGCATATTCAATTTTCAATTTTATACCAAAAGAACAATATAATACATTAGATCCTTCTTGATAGAGTAGCTTCAAGGAAAATCCATTTCACCAGTAAATATTGACGCAATAGATTCTTGCTAACAATAAACCAATCCTGGATGTCAGTTTGGTCAATTTTCGTCTAATTCTAGTCTTATCCTTCACAATTATTAAGGTACTTAAGAAAACATTAATGAAGATAGAGTTTCAAGACTCCACGTCAAAGTTTAGTGTACTTGAAAGGTACAAAACCTACATTAATTAATTTAAGCCACAAAGATCAAAGTTCCTTAATCTTGTGTCCTTTTAATCCAGGTGAGATATTATGGTGTAAACTATGGTGAACAATTTGACTATCCCAAATCTCAATGAATCGCCAATCTCATGGCCCCCTCATAGGGGTGAGCACGGGTACAGGGTACCCAGATACCCGACCGGAACCGACACTAACGGGTAGGTTCCGGGTAGATATATTATAATAACGGGTAGGGTTCGGATAGTAAAATTAGGAACCGATCAATGTCGGGTCCGGTTCCGGTTCAAGAAATAGAGACAGGTACTTAACTAACCGATACCCGGAACCTATAAAATATTAAATATTTTTACTTTTTTTAGAAACATTTGGACTACTTTTAACTTTCTCCAAAATTGTTTGTTGCACGCCTACACATTGATTTTCCCCATCCCAAGACGTAAATATTTTAGCTTTTTCACCCCTTTATTCTAGAATGCTCTTTGTGCCCTAAGAGAAAACACACAAAACTCTCTCAATAACAATGGCGTTTTAGCTACACCACCGAGCTTCATCGTCGTCGTTGTTGAAGCTTTCTCTCAGGTACTTTCATCGTTGTCGTCATTGAATCTTCACATTTGCCTCTTTCTCTCCCTTGGTTGCGTTCACGTCATTCCTAAAATGCATATGGGTTCATATCTAACTCTTCAATTTCTTTTTAATATTATATGCTTCTGTTCTATTTCAGGCGATACTCATCTTCAATTTATATTACTTTTTTATTTGAAATGTAAATCTATTTTTAAAATTTGTGTATATTTTTATAGTTGTGAAGATGAAATTTAGGGATTTACTAGTATAATAAAGCTTTTATTTTGTATCGAAGAGCTTATGAACACGAAAATAAGTTTAATTCAGATATTTTGAAATCAACACGTTCAATTAATTGAGTGTCAAATTTAGCTTGCAATTTTAGGTTTTGGTTACAGAATTAGCTTTTCTACAATGAATAAGTTTTCTAAAACTTCGTATAAGGGTACTAAAAACTTCGATTGCAGGCTAAAAAACTACTTGATGAAATTATTTTAGAACTCTTTTTTATTCTCATAGGCTTAAAAATTGTTGCTTAATTTATGTTTTTTTATTTACAGGGTACCCGGGAACCTACCCGGACCCTGCGGGTCCGGGTAATGATTGCTACGGGTAGGTTCCGGATAGTAAATTTAGGAACCGATCTTTTATCGGGTAGGGTCCGGGTAGTTAAAAAATGTTAGGGTACCCGGACCCGCTCACCCCTACCCCCTCACCCATACTAGGTACTAGGTCCGTTTGGGGTTTTATTATTGTTTGTACTGTAACATTTGTTCTCTCTATTTTATTTTTGAGTTAGAAAGACTTAGTAGGCTTTTGAACAATATTTAGTTGAAGTTAAAAGAAAAGATTTAGGAATTTGTCATTGGAAAGGGAATTATCTACAAATTCAGTTGTATTTAGACTCAAAATTCACTTGCAAAAAAAGTGAAAATTTGTGAATGAGAATAATTATTTCACTTGAAAAAATATTTCTCAAACCAATTTTCAGTATTTCACCGATATTTGCAACTACTCATGTACTCCACCTATGACCTACCTAAATAACACGAGTGATTATTCTTAAGAGTCACACATCGAAAATGAAATGGGAACATGAACAATCCTCATCTTACGAGCTAGCTTTTGGGGTTGAGTTAGGCCCAAGATTCATTCTTTACATGATATCAAAGCCAAGCTCATTCAAACTCTTTGTTCGTCGATGTTGGGCCCCCAAATTATATTGTTCACGCTCCAGTTAATGAGTTCTATGCATGCGGGGGAGTGTTAAGAGTCCCACTAACGAGGTATGGGTGTGCGGGGGAGTGTTAAGAGTCCCACATCGAAAATGGAATGGGAACATGGACTCCTTATATGGACTCGAACAATCTTCACCCTACGAGCTAGCTTTTGGGTTGAGTTAGGCCCAAGATCCAAGATCCATTCTTTACAATTATTACTACTGATACAACCATACATGTTGTTATTTGATGCTTCCATTATCATAGTTGAGTTCTCCCACATCGATGGGATAAGTGGTCATTGGTCTCCTTATATGACTTGGGCAATCCTCCTCCCTTCAAGCTAGCTTTTGGAATTGAGTTAGGCTCAAGATTCATTCTTTACATGATATCAGAGTCAGGCCCATTCCAATCATTTGTTCACCGATGTTGGGCCCCCAAATTATATTGTCTTCGTTCCAGTTAACGAGGTCTGAGCGTGCAGGGGAGTGTTAAGAGTCCCACATCGGAAATGGAATGCGAACATGGACTTGGACAATATTCACACTACAAGCTAGCTTTTGGTGTTGAGTTAGGCCAAGATTCATTCTTTACATGGTATCAGAGCCATACTCGTCCCAATTTACTGTTTCCGATGTTGAACCCCCCTCTTATACTGTCCACGCTCCAGATGTCCAGCACTGGGCGTGAGACAGTAGGGGTGAGCGGGTCCGGGTACCCTAACATTTTTTAACTACCCGGACCCTACCCGATAAAAGATCGGTTCCTAAATTTACTACCCGGAACCTACCCGTAGCAATCATTACGAACCTACCTGACTATGTCCGGTAGGTTCCTAGGTACCTCAGAAATAAAAACACAAATTAAGCAATAATTTTTAAGCCTATGAGAATAAAAAGAGTTCTAAAATAATTTCATAATGTAGTTTTTACGCCTGCAATCTGAGTTTTTTGTTGCTTTATAAGAAGTTTTAGAAAACTTATTCATTGTAGAAAAGCTAATTCTGTAACCAAAACCTAAAATTGCAAGCCAAATTTGACACTCAATTAATTGAACGTGTTGATTTCAAAATAAATTTGAAAAGATCTGAATTAAACTTATTTTCCTGTTCATAAGCTCTTCGATACAAAAGAAAAGCTTTATTATACTAGTAAATTCCTAAATTTCATCTTCACAACTACAAAAATATACACAAATTTTAAAAATAGATTTACATTTCAAATAAAAAAGTAATACAAATTGAAGATGAGTATCGCAAATAGAACAGAAGCATATGATATTAAAAAGAAATTGAAGAGTTAGATATGAACCCATATGCATTTTAGGAATGACGTGAACACAACCAAGGGAGAGAAAGAAGCAAAGGTGAAGCTTCAATGACGACAACGATGAAAGTACCTGAGAGAAAGCTTCAACAACGACGACGATGAAGCTCGATGGTGTAGCTAAAACACCATTGTTATTGAAAGAGCATTCTAGAATAAATTGGTGAAAAAGCTAAAATATTTACGTCTTGGGGTGGGGAAAATCAATGTGTAGGCGTGCAACAAACAATTTTGGAGAAAGTTAAAAGTGGTCCAAATGTTTCTAAAAAAAGTAAAAATATTTAATATTTTATAGGTTCCGGGTATCGGTTCCGGGTCCGGGTACCCTGTCTCTATTTGTCGGAACCGGAACCGGACCCGACATTGATCGGTTCCTAATTTTACTACCCGGACCCTACCCGTTATTATAATATATCTACTCGAAACCTACCCGTTAGTGTTGGTTCCGGTCGGGTATCTGGGTACCCTGTACCCGTGCTCACCCCTATGAGACAGGGTGTTGAGTTCTCCCACATCGGTGGGATAAGTGGTCATTGATCTCCTTATATGAGTTGGAGAATCCTCCTCCCTTCAAACTAGCTTTTGAAATTGAGTTAGGCCCAATATCCATTCTTTATCATTACTAATAAATATGTCGTCTACTAAACTTTGAATCTATTATTTGTGTCTTGAATTTTGCGGATTTGAATTTGTTTCCTGGCTAAAAAGGGGTCGCTTATTGCACCAATGCTATTTAGATGCTATCACGACGAGATGGTGACATAAGTCTAAAGTTATTGCTATCCAGGCGCAATTTGTTGCAGATATTACAGATGAAGACGTGAAAGAGGACACCATGCGTAATGAACAAATGAAAGGGGGAAAGACGACGGAATATTCTAGAGCAACATTTCAAATATTGGGCCATAATAACACGGACCTAATATCAATGCCCAAGACTGCTCAAATCTGAAAAGCTCAAATCTGGAAATAACTGGGCTAAAGAGAATAATCATCCACCATGAATTCTTAACCATTGGATTGGGTACAAAGTACACCTGTACACATATCAAAGGTGTAGATGAATAGTACACAAAATCAGTTAGATAAAAAGGACACATGTACAAATTTATTTTTACCTTCTATTTTTGTTTTATAGCACTAGACTTGTATAAATAGGTGCACAATAAAAGGAATACTAATACGCATCGAAAGTGGAAAAAATCACGAATTTGAGTTTTTGACATAGAAATACAACATTACAAAATTCTCCAACATTCTCTCTTTTAATTCATGCATTTTATTTTCTATTCTTATTTAATTTTCCGTTTATTTACAATCACGATGCAATATATGCAGAATTCTGAAAGTGGGGCAACGATAAAGATAATAAATCGAGCCCCACACTATCACTATCATTTTCATAGTCAAGTCCGCACATTTTTTCTTAAAACATCTCATACCCTTAAAACTATTATCCTTAAAATTTCTATGTAATACTACAAGAAGAAAGACATTTGCCAACAATAATTTTATTGTCATATATTGGATGTTGTTGTCAAAAATACTTATAGCAACAATAAAAATTATTGCATGCCGTTACAATAACTTCCGATGCTATAAGTTTTCGCAACAACAAGTTATTTTTTTTCTTGTTGCCATTTATGTTTTTTAGCAACAATATATTAAATTTTTATTGTTATTTACGTTTTTTAGCAACAATATATTTACCCAGGGACTGAATCTGTTTTTCTAAAGTTTACAGATTTGTCCCCAAAGACCAAATCTGCTGATTTTAAAAACTTTTTAAATTTCCAAAAAAAAATTCATGGACTAAATTGTAATTTCAGAAACTTCTAAAAATTTTAGATTTGTCCCAAGGGCTAAATTACAATTTCAAAACCCTTAATTTAATTTCAATTAGGTCCTTGAACTATTGCAAATTTTCAAAATCAATTCCAACCCCAAATCAAATTTGGGATTCGGATTTCAAGACGAAATTGACAGAATTGAACACCACCGGTCGACAGCCCACATCGGGCAGAACTCATCGGGTTGGTGGCCTACGACGGACGGCATTCGAGCCGCCGCCGGCTGTTTCCAAAATAGTCGGTGGTGGCCTTTTTTCGGCGACTTTCACAGTGTAACACCACCACCGTTCGATTACTCTCGTTGAGACGATCACGGTGGTGGTATTACTTCACCATTTCGACGCCCGAGGCGGCCGAAAACAGCCACGCCATCGGCGGCCTTCCAGCGTCTATGCCGCATCCCGTCAACTCTCAACACCTTTATCGATCATCTTATAAAGTGGATTTCTCGATAATAGTGGAGACGGTGGTAGAACACGTCGAATCACCAAAAATTCACCGGAAATAGCCACTGCCCCGCCGGAACAGTGTTTCGGTTACTGTTCACTTTTTTCTTTTTTATTTTTGAAAATTAATCTAATCAATTGAAACAATTAATTTTCCCACGTAATCGTTATTAATTATTATCGTATAATCATTAAACCAACCTGAGCTCTGATACCACTGTAGGGATTTGTTGAGTTCGTAAACACAGCGGAAGTTTTAAAAATTTTACTTACCAAACAACGATCCTGGCATGACTTATACGTTAATCATATAAAGTGTTCAAAATACAATAGAAGAAAACTTACATGTTTTCAAGCGCCGGATTCAATACTAAGGTATCTACGCGAATTGAATCCTCGACTGCAAATTCCAACTCCAGTGTATTTCCTTTGCAAGAAAGCTAGGAAATCTTGCTTCAGGAATTGAGAAGTAATTTTCTGTAACTTCATAATTATGGGGTATGTGTTGTATTTATATGAGTCAGGATAAAACCTAAGCAGATTCAAAATAGGAAAATCTGGCACATGTTAATGTTCAGTGGACCAGCCCAACTGGTCCATTTCACACGTCCACAGTTGACGGCCAAACTCTTATTTTGGGCTAGTAATTTCTGGCCCTATTGTTTCCCTGTATTTGTCCGAGTACCCATATAATATATCCAACACATTTGATTAAATTCGAAATCCAATTCGACTTAATTAAATATTTTTTTATCAAATAGAAATATTCCATAATTATTATAAATTAAATATCTCGATTCTCAATCGAATACTTAATACTTTCACTACTGGAGTTGAGGCATACGTCCCTGGCCAACCTAGATTTCCTCTGAACACCTCCTTTAGGCTTCAAGACTGTGGGTTTGGCACCAGTCTTACCCTTATTCTTCTTGTTCTTACTTTTAGGTTTGAACTTAGTAGATGAGCCCACCATGAGCATAGTTTTCCCCTTTGAAGTAGATGATTCATAAGTCTTTAGCATATTGTGAAGTTCTGGAAGATTCACCTTGGTTCCATTCATGTTGAAGTTCACAATGAAATTCTCAAACGAACCAGGAAGCGAATTCAAAATCAGGTTAACATACACATTTTGGAGCAGCTTCGTTCCAATCGAAGCCAACCTTTCTATCAACCCAATCATCTTCAGAATATGACCAGACACTTGGCCCCCATAATTCAGCTTACATTTGAAGAGGTCTCTCAACATCTCATACTCCATAGTCTGAGAGTGTGAATAATAAAGACTCCTCAAATGTTCTAGCATCTCATAGGGGGCCATGTTCTCATGCTGCCTGTGTAACTCTACATTCATGGAGGACAACATGACACACTGTGACGAGGTAGCATCATCCAAATGCTTCTGATAAGCAGTCTTGTCAAACAAAGCATACTCAACAGACTCTTCATCAGGAACTTTTGGAAAGTCTGTGTCTAACACATACTCAATTTTCTCTTGTCTTAGTACCAAACGCAAATTACGCAACCAGTCAACTTATTATTCTCAACCAAGTATTTCAATGACAGATTCAACTTTTTAAATAATCTAAAGAAATAGATAGACTGAAATTAAATATAATTTCTATGAACACATTCATTAACTAATTAACATGACTTTTAGTTTAATTAGCTCCCATTATTTTAATATATTCTACGACCCCATGGAGGAATACAGACTCATATCAAATATGATCATAATGGGCCAAGATCCAAGTTCATACTGTCTCCGCATTTGCTAGGGCTGATAACTTCAACAGTACAACCTGCTAGGTCTCCAAACCAATTACAAACAATTTGCAACTCTTGGTTTGACCGACTGTTCTAAACAATCGATCTGCGCCCTTAAATTATTCAGACGCTAGGGCGTCAAGACATAACTAAGTAAGTCAACCCCGTTACGCGACTGCAATCGTGCATCTAAGCAAGTTTGGTCTTATATAGCAAACGTTAGGGCGTAAATACTCACAAATATTTCTCACTCTCTACTGCAAACACATGCATCTATGAAGAGTTTGAGTCCTCGTAGACTTAAAGCAAACACTAGGGTGTAAATACTCTTATAGTCGAAAAGGATTTTGCATTCATTCAATTTTAACGGAAGACGCGTGGATTCCAAATCACACTTACATTAAATTGGGGAACATTTTAATCGGGATTTTATCAAGATCCTTATTACACGTGCTAGATCAAATATAGCACATATTTGGGTGCCGCCTATCCAAACCTGATTTAATGCGGTCCGACAAATACTGGGTGCTGCCTACCTAGACATGCATAATGCGGTCTAACAAATACTGGGCACCGCCTACCCAGACATATATAATGCAGACACTATACTAATTATTTAAATGACAATCAATTAAACTATTAGGGAACACAATTAATTCAAGCGCACATTATCAAATAACATGCCAAAATAACAATAATTGTGGGCTAATTAATTTTGTTTCAACTTAGTTAATATTTAAATTCCAAATTTAAAACTCAATTTTCAATTTTTGGAATTTTCTGCTCATCCAGACAGTCCCTTAATAATTCAGAAATTAAAATTTATTTTTTAGAGACTTTTCTGCAATTTTCAGAACCTTCAAATAATTATAGATTCGCCCAGAGACCAAATCTGCTTTTATGAAATTTACAGATTTACCCAGGGACTGAATCTGCTTTTCTGAAGTTTACAGATTTGCCTCAAGGACCAAATCTGCTGATTTTTAAAACATTTTAAATTTCCAGAAAAAATTTCAGGGACTAAATTGTAATTTCAGAAACTTCTAAAATTTTCAGATTTGGCCCAAGGGCTAAATTGCAATTTTGAAAATCCTAATTTAATTTCAATTAGGTCCTTGAACTATTTCAAAATTTTAAAATCAATTCCAACCCCAAATCAAATTTGGAATTTGGATTTCGGGGTGAAATTGAACACCACCGGTCGACATCCCACGTCGGGCCGAACTCACCGGTGGTTTTCATCACCGGTTTGGTGGTCCACGGTGGCCGGAATACGAGCAGCCGCCAGTTGTTTCCAAAACAGTCGGCGGTGGCCTTTTTTCCCGCGACTTCCACCATGTAACACCACCGTCGTTCGATTCCTCTCGTCGAGACGATCACGGTGGTGGTATTACTTCACCTTTTCGACGCCCGAGGCGGTCGAAAACAGCCCCGCCGTCGACGGCCTTTCGACGGCTTTTCCGGCGTCTATGCCGCGTCCCGTCAACTCTCAACACATTTATCGATCAACTTATAAAGTTGATTTCTCGATAATAGTGGAGACGGTGGTAGAACATGTCGAATCGCCAAAAATTCGCTGGAAACCACCACTGCCATGCCGAAACAGTGGCTGCCGCACTGTTCACGCCGGAACAGTGTTCTGGTTACTATTCATTGTTTTAATATTTTTTTTCAAAAATTAATTTAATAAATTGAAACAATTAATTTTCCCACGTAATCGTTATTAATGATTATCGTATAATCATTAAACCAGCCTGAACTCTGATACCACTCTAGGGATTTGTTGGGTTTGTAAGCACAGCGGAAGTATAAAAATTTTACTTACCAAACAACGATCCTGGCATGGATTATACAATAATCATATAAAGTGTTTAAAATACAATAGAAGAAAACTTACAGGTTTTCAAGCGTCAGATTCAATACTAAGGTATCCACGCGAATTGAATCCTCAATTGCAAGTTCCAACTCCAGTGTATTTCCTTTGCAAGAAAGCTAGGAAATCTTGCTTCAGGAATTGAGAAGTAATTTTCTGTAACTTCATAATTATGGGGTACGTATTGTATTTATATGAGTCAGGATAAAACCTAAGCAGATTCAAAACAGGAAAATCTGGCCCATGTTAATGTTCAGTGGACCAGCCCAGTTGGTCCACTTCACACGTCCACAGTGGACGACCAAGCTCTTATTTTGGGCCATTAATTTTTGGCCTTATTGCTTCTCTGTATTTATACAAGTACCCATATAATATAACCAACACATTTGATTTAATTCGAAATTCAATTCAATTTAATTAAATATTTTAGACGAATAACTTTTCTTATTTCACCTTGAGTAATCATGTAAAAGTTCCTTTGAACGTAATACGTAGTAGTAACTAGTAAGCAATAAGCATGGGGCGAGGATCATTAATCATTACAGGAGGCCGTAGTCCCCCAAGTTATGGGCCAAGAAAATTTACAGAACTAACCCACGTGAGTGTTATAATTGCATTTTTAATCATTTGACGCTTTTATGATTTTTGGACATTCCTGGTCTTTTTTGTGTCCTGCTACTCTTTTTTTCTTTAGAAACACAAAACTTTTGTGTTCCACCTCACTTATTGAGTTATTTCCTGCTCAGAATAAAAAAAAGAATAAGGAGTAGATAGCAAGACAAATAAAGTATGGTCCTGGAAAACAAACAACAGATATATGTTTCCTCACTATTTTAATTGGTTAGTTTTTTTTTTATTATTATTATTTCTGCTATTCTGAATTTACTCTTCTTACTTTCACAAATTGTCTTCAATTTGGTTTTCTACGCTTCTCGATTCTTTTTTTCATTATCAATGTAAAAATTCTCACAAAGTCAACTATATTTCACAGTTGGATCAATTTTCTAAAATATAATAAAGCTCACCTAAATTAATTAAGAAGCATCTAAATAGTTAGATATCGTATTTGTTGAGAGTGTTTTTCTATTATTCATGCATTTTCCGGTAACATGTGTTTGCTTGTACTTTAATGTAATTTTACGACTTGCAAGATTTAATGTCATTTAGTTCGGTTTAGCTAATCGTAAATAGATGATTAGTATTACGTGTTGATAAACATTTTTAAGTGCTGAAATTACTTTTACGGTAAGGACATTTTTGGACCAAAAACCAAACAAATGACGTTTTTGTTTTACTTTCAATAATTTAGGGCTGTTTTTGGCCATTTTTAATTGAACCAGCTTATCAACTTAGCCACACACTTTTAGTCAACTAATGCACTAGTATTGAGTATGGAGAATTAGTCAATTAACCTTGTAAATGTGAATCGACACAGTTCCATTTGAATGAGGAGAATCTAGAGTGATTAAAAGACTTTTTTCTGTAAGATAAATAAGCTAAACAATGATCATTCATCACACAGGGACACTAATCCTTTTTCCTTTTTTGACAGAAATGTGATCAATAATTGGATACCTCTTCTTGTCGCCAATCGAGTCTCAATTTATTTCTACAAAGGCCGTGATAAACAAAAGATTATTTGGGATCCAATAAATTGATTTTAAAAGCCCAGATATTGCACACAACCCAAATAGATGCCATATGAAAATTACATGCTGTTTAGTATTCCAAGCATGCATCATTGCTAACACCATTTGACTTCAAAATGGTAAAAGTAAACATGCATGGCTTATTATTTAGCTTTAGGCCACAAATTCTATTGTACCATCCTTGCATGATGTTTACTTCTAGACAAGTGGGATGGTTAGTCTTAGTAGTATTTGATGTTTCAAAGTGACAACTTCATTGGCTGTTGTTACTTCTGTACCTGCTATTCGAGAATCAAAGGAATTACTTAAACAACAAATAAATAGGTCATTTTTAAATTACAAAAAAAAAAATCAATTATACATATAGTGTTGGAGTCAAAAGCAATGAGACATCCGAACCCATTGCCGTAAAAGTGGATTCGCCCCCGATAAAGAAGAGAACAACTTGTACAGTACTCTGCATCATACTTTCTTTAAGATAAAAATAGATCAGCTGCAATGCTCAAGAAATAACTCAAGGGTCTCAAGTCTTTTATTACAACTTCAGAACCGAGGAATGACATGATAAACTTGCGTAGATTATCTATCTACTATTGAGTTTTGTCACAGCCGGTCTGATCATTCTCTATTTATATATCGTTGTGGTACTTCTCTGACTACGTAGATGATATTAAATTGACTGCTTCTTCTGATAATACTGTAAGTCTAGTAAAGAATGGATCTTGGGCCTAACTCAACCCCCAAAACTAGCTTGTAGGGTGAGGATTGTCCAAGTCCATATAAGGAGTCTATGTTCCCATTTCATATCCGAAGTGAGACTCTTAACACTCCCCACACGCCCGGACCTTGTTAACTGGAGCGTGGATAATATAATTTGGGGGCCCCAACATCAGTGAACAAAGAATTGGAATGAGTCTGGCTCTGATACCATGTAAGATTGTATTAATCTCCCTTGGGGAGCCTTTCTCATTAATACAAAATATATATAGGTGTACAAAGTTGAATCATTCTATAATTAGGATCCCAATTCTACCATAATTATACAACACAAAATATGGTAAATATGTGCATTGTTACAAGTGCTAATACACCTTCTCAGTCTGAGCGGGAGGAGGTCGGACGCTAAGATTGGATCTGAAGTCAAGGAAGAGTTGTCTAGGGAGATGTTTTGTGAATATATACTCATACTGATAAGAGGAAGACACATGTAATACTTTGACATGACCGATGACAATCTTCTCACGAACAAAGTGGATGTCCATCTCAATATGCTTGATTCGCTGATGCTGAATCGAATTATGAGATAGATAGATGGCGGATATGTTATCACAATAAACCAAAGATGACTTACGCAAGGGACACTGAAGCTCCAACATAAGGTTGCCAAGCCAACAAATCTCAGCAACTGCATTTGCGACGCCTCTATACTCAGGTTCTTCACTCGAATGGGATAGGGCAGCTTGCCTCTTGACAGACCATGAAATGAGGTTATCCCCTAAGTACACACAGTAGCCGGAAGTGGAGTGTCGCGTGTCCGGACAGCCTGCCCAATCAGCATTCTATATGATAACAATCTAGTCGGTGCTGAGGGGTATAGATGCAATCCATAATCAAGTGTTCCCTTAACGTATCGAATGATACGCTTGAGGGCAGTAAAATGAGGCTCTCTGGGTCATGCATAAATAAGCACACCTGCTCATAAGCAATATCAGGCCTGGTAAAAGTAATATATTGTAGTGAACCTGCAAGACTCCTGTAAAGGGTGAGATCGATCACTGGATTACCATCAACATCACTAAGCTTTGATTTAGAGTCAACCGAAGTAGACATTATCTTGCAGTTCGGCAAGAGACCACTGTTAACAGAGGCAAGAGGCAGAGACCACACTGCAAAAAACAGAGACAGCAAATTGGATGTTTTCTCGAGAAAAAAAATTACCGCAGAGACCGAGGGAATGCAGCGGTAGAGAAAAGAAGACAGGGTTTAGGTTTTGGCTTCTGATACCATGAAAGATTATATTAATCTCCCTTGGGGAGCCTTTTTCTCATTAATACAATATATATATAGGTGTACAATGTTGAATCCTTCTATAATAAGGATCTAATTCTACCATAATTATACAACACAAAATATGGTAAATATGTGCATTGTTACCGGTGCTAATACTAATCACTTAACTATTACCTATTGCATTATGTTGACAAAAGAAAAGAATTGTAAATACACACGGCAAAGAATGAATGTAGAGAAGAATAGAATTGATTGTAGTTCATTGTTTTGGCTGCCATATGGACCTGGCTCGAACAACCTCTGCTCGATCAGCCTCCATGCGAATCAGATGTGTGCATTCCGTTCCTCTAATTCCACCATTTTCATCACTTGTTGCTGTTTCTATTTCTCTCAGAGTCGTCATGGATTGCAGCACATTTGACAATCGACATTCACGTCGATACTCTAATGTCAAGCTCATTAAGTTGCAGTCTTCTAAAACATTTATAGGCACACTCTGCACACAAAAAACATGTTTCTCTTCGTTCAAACATGAATGAGTGGCAACCTCAATGTTATAGGATGAGTTTTACTTGTATATACTGATATTCATGTCACTTAAAAGATAACTAATTCATAAGTAACAAGATAGAAATAAAGCACGTAACCTACTAGAAACAAGTTAAAACACAATGATAGTCTAGAATCTTTGTACTGTCAATGTATAAGTTAATATGCGCTAAAAGCGACTCAAAGGCATTTAATTACCTCCAAAATCCATCCAATATATTTGACATTGTTGACATGTTGATTAGCATCCATGTCGCTCCATCGTGGCTATATCAAGAACAGACATGACTAGTTAAAGTTATGCAGGCTAATATTGATCATCTTTGTTTCTTTTCATTGAGGAATTGTTAAATATACAATATACACACAATATACATGTGTGTGTATATTGTATATTTAATCTCGGATTATGCTCCAAATTTGAAGATCTCGGTTTTGATATGTTAGGGTAAATAAACATGTAAGAATATTGTATATTAGGAAAATATATGTGTAGTATATTGTAATGTATTTGTTACCTAAATTAGGATTATACACTACCATAATTGTAGAGTTAGAGTTATGGTAAAATAAGATTTTAGAATTAGAATAGGAATAGGATTCTCCTATTTTGTAACTTGTATATATATCTATTCAATTAATGAAAATAATCAACAGGATTATTTCTTTCAGGAATATATATAGCAATATTTCTCTTACAGCTAAGCCAGAACTGATAATTTGGGTGGTTTCATCATTGAGTTTCTCAATCTTTTCAGAATCAATTTGTGCAGTCGGGATTGCGGATCTGTTGATGTAGAAAGGTTGAACTTCTGCTTTGACCTGCTCCGGGATTTTGGATAACCTTCTTGTTTCTCTGTTCATTATCACCCATGTGCTGCAAAATACCACATACATAGTGCAATTTTTTCAGTGATCGTCTTAAAAAGAAAAAAACAGACTAGTTGGAGCTATAGTTTTACAAGTATATATACCTTGTTGCTTTAGTGATGATGTTGTGAGTGTTGGAGTTGCGAATAATCCAATCCCTTCTCATTCCATTTTTACCTGCTGCATCTACCCAAGTATCTATCTCTACTACATCTCCCCTGTAATTTTGAATAGCATTAGTTTATTGATTCCATGTATCTTGATTTATATATACTTGGTCAGTATAAAGACCGTCAAGTCACTAAAGAATACCCTATAGATAAGCCTTCTTAAATGTGAGATTTATAATCTTGAAAGTAAGAGAAGTTACCTATTACAACATGTAAGGTGACATGATGGTATAAAATTCTTTACTCTAATGGCGTATATAACTTGAATTCTTTACTTCTGCCACGAAAGTATGCCATCACGTATCAATCTCATATTTTCATGTCCGCTAATTGTTCATTAGATACTCAGAATTAAACTTGAAACAGAAGGTGAAAAAATGCTACTGGTGCCTTTTATCCACAAATGAAAATATCAAGAAAAAATATTGAAAAAAGGGAAAGAGGAATTACCAGGAGCTATATTGTTCAACTTGAATATGTATACGAGTGACTACCCAAATGAGTTTCCTAAGGCTCATCTCTCGTGTAGCCCCAAATCCATTACTACCAACCCCTGAGTTTGCCACATGATTTAGAGCTGTCTCCTGCAATATGCTATCACATTTTAAACATGATTTCTTTCATCACTATTTAGGTCAAATAAATCTCAAAGAAACATTCAAAGGTGTTGTCTGACGATTAAGGAAGTGGGTGAAAACCAGGGGCGGATGTTTCACTGATTTTGACGCGGAACACAAATTTATGTCTAAAAATTCATTAAATCTGCAGCAAATAGTATATATGAATCCATAATTTTAAAGATACAACGAGGGCAGTGCTAAAAACCTTAATGGTTGAACTCAAGAAATTTAAATCCTTCATTCGCCTCTGGTGAAACTCGGGATAAGTAATATGCAAAAAACAACATGCTTTACACCTCTGCTTCCATGACGTCACCTCCATATATATCACGAATATAATGGTTGGGCTTGGCTCTGCTCGTAGGTTGTGCTACGAGATCCTCCAGATATGGGGAGATCATGTTTCAAACAATCATGAATATTTTCTTCCGTGATTATTTAGTCTAAGTAAGTTTCAAAGAAGCACCGGAGAATGTGGCCTAACAATAAATAATGTGGTTGAAAATCATCGAAAACCAGATTCCAAATTTTAATAGAGACGAAAAAATATTTTCCCAAGTGAATTTTGTACAGGTACCTAATAAAATAGTCGAAAAACAAAAAAAATAAGGAAGAGGAGGTGGACCAACCTGAAGGAGATTCATGATGGTTTCCATGGTAGCAGTCTTATCAGGTCCAATTTCATAAGACCTAATCACAAAGGACTGTCTATACACAAACCGATCATCCACAAAATTCCCTAACAGATACGAATGATTTGACGATGATGATCCTAATTCAGTGCTCTTAACAATAACTACATTGCCCCTTTGCCCTAAATGTGGGTACTCCTCTACATGAACACCATTTATTTTCTTCCCATTAATTGTATCAATGCTCTTCGAATTATTTTTGCTCCCACTAGCACTTATCACCCTCAATTTCTTATTCCCGTGACCTTTGCTACAACCAAATTTCAAAATTTGGCCTTCCTTCTCATGCGTTTCTGTTTTCGACAAATTATTTGGATAATGTAAGCTACACACATCTCTGATCATCAATGCCATTTTACGTTATTCTTCGTTGTAATTAACTAAAACACATAAATTAGATAATGATTGCTAATCTATTGATTAATTTCCTAATTAAGGATATGAGATTAAATTGTTGGGGTAGGTAACCTAGGTATAACAGCTTGCTGGAAAATGACATGAGGTGTTGATTAATTAATAATTTGTCACATGAGCAAAAGAGGTGTAGAGGAATTAATGGAGGGGATGGGAATTAAGGGAATTTTACAGCTCAACCACCTGTTAATGAGTAGACAAGAAAAATGGAGAGAGTTTAATTATTATTTTTCTCCATCACAAACTAACACGCAAAATTAGAGAGACTACTTGGTCTTCTTTTGTGCTTTTGCTTATTTTATGCAAACAACTAAACTATGGATTTCCAAATATTGTGCATTTAACAAATCAAAAGAGACCTTGATACAAGTTTAAGTTTTTTTTTTCTTATTTAGATTATTTATCTTTTAAGCTGGCCGGGCCCGACCCACTTAGGCTAGGGCTTTGAAAACGAGGGAGATTTACACAAATAAAATGATTAGAGTCCACTATTTATATTTTGTCCAATTTCCTCGTTTAAGTAAGCTTTAGAACAACTCTGGCACTTCATAATAGGCATGCATTGTCATTTCTTGTTGTAATAAATGTGGCCAAAATATGGACTCCCTGCCGCAATTTTGGAGACATTTGCGCAAGGGAAAATGACATAGCCTATTTATTTAAGATTCTTTATTATAAAATATATAAATAATTCTTTTTATTTATAAAACATAATGATATATTATGAAATATGACCGATTTTCATATTTTTTTTTGTTTTTTGTTTTTAAAAAAATTACTTTTTTTAAAAAAGTATTTTTTTTATTTTTTTAAATTATTAATTTATTAAAAGAATATTTTTTTTGGCTCAAGACTTAAAAAATTAACTCAAATTTGTGTATGAAAAATGTACGAAATGTATATATGTGAGCGAAATTTTCAATATAGTTTTCATACACAAATTGTGAGCGAAATTTTTAAGCCTTGAATATTGTATGGAAGTTGTATACAATGTTGTTATAGTTGTATTTTATACACGAAAAATGTGAGCAAAGTTCTAAGTCTTGAGCGAGATATACATTTTTTCATACATACAATTTTGAGTGTAATTTTGAAGCCTTAAACGAGATATAAACATTTCATACATTTTCATACACAAGATTTTGAGCAAAATTTTTAAGCTTTAAACGAGAGATATACACATTTCATACACTAAATTTTGAGCGAACTTTTTAAGTCTTGAACGAGATATACACATTCCATACACAAAAACTTGAGCTAATTTTAAAGCCTTAAGCAGAAAAAAATCAAATTTTATTTTAAAACAATAATTATTTCTTTAAATTAAAAATTATTAAAAAAATAAAACATATAGTTTTTTTTAAAAAAGAAGTTTGTATGAAAGATAAAATTCTGTAAATTAAAAAGTTTCAACATATTTCGTAAATTTGTTTTTTGTTATGTATTTATATGTCATTCACCCTTTGCGCAAATGCCTATTTTTAGCACATTCTTACATTTTGTTTTTTTGGGGGTATATTTTTTCACCACTCCGCAAGTGTCCAAATACAGTACATAGTATTGTTAAACAGAAATCCGGTCAAATCATTGCCCGTTCACACTGTAGCTATCTTGAAACGAGGATAAGACGGTTGCTGGTTTCAAGTAAATTTTCAATTTCCCTTTCTCAAATTTAATTACTGATACTGCATTTACATATGGATTTGATACTCTAAATTCTGGGTAGATTTCAACTTTTGAATCTTTCTTTACAGTCTCTCTAAAATGGATCCGGAGGCAGCACGTACAGCACGTGATTCACTGGAACTAGTATTTCATATGTCGAACATTCTGGACACTGGCCTAGATCGTCACACTCTCTCTGTTCTCATTTCCCTCTGCGATTTGGGTCTCAACCCTGAAGCATTGGCTGCTGTAATTAAGGAATTTCGCCAACAAAACCCTTATTCTCAACAAAGGACAAGTGCTCCTTCAGTGCCTTAGCCAGGTTAATCTTTAAATTACCGAATTTCAGGAGTGTGCAGTTTTTATCTTTTACTTTGTTGGGTATTAAACACATGGTGTAATGCAATTTACGGGCTTGTTTGTGTATGTTCCTCGATTTCTTTTCCCAAAAAAAGAAAAAAAAAGTTGTGTTGGCTTGTTACTGACTGTATGTTCTTGTAATGTGCATTAGCTAATATTTTTTTACTTTATTTGTAGTGTATATGATTATGGTTGTTCATTCCAAAGATTGGGTCTTTTTTTATAATCTGCCAACTGGTTCAAGAAAAGAAATTGATGCCAAGTTTTTATGTTGCAAGGAGGTGTGTTTGTTAGTTCCCATGTTATCAAGAATGAGGAACAACAACAACAATAACATACCCAATGTAATTCCACAAGTGGAGTATGGGGTGGGTAGATTGCACGTAGACCATACCCCTACCTTAGGAGGTAAGGTAGGAGGTTGTGATTCTCGGCTCAAGAGAAAGCACAACATAGAATGTTAGATAAGAATTGATGAAAGTAAATAAGCCAAGCCAAAATACTATAGATAAGCATTATAAAGAAAAAGTAACAGTAACTACAAAAAACTAATACGGTAATCGATTACAAGAGAGAGCAGATAGTAACAGAAATCAATAACAACAATAACATACCTAGTATAGCCCTACCAAGTGGGGTTTGGGGATGGTAGAGTGTATGCAGACCTTACCCCTACCTTGTAAAGGTCGGGATGTTTCCAATAGATCCCGACTCAAGAAAAGATGCAAAGATAATAATAATAATAGGCATTAATAACAATAATATAATAAGATAAATGAAGTAATGAAACAATTAAATCGTAATAGAGATCTAAAAAAATATAAGCTAATGTACAAAGATAATAATACTCTTAGTACAGAAAAGAAATCCTCGTGGAAACCTACTAACCCTCTACCCTGATACACGACCTTCACACCCTCCTATCAAGGGTCATGTCTTCGGTAAGCTGAAGCTACGCTATATCTTGCCTAATCACCTCACCCATGACTTTTTTGGCCTACCCCTCACTCTCCTCAATCCGACCACTGTCAACCTCTCACACGTCCTCACTGGAGCATCTGCGCATCTCTTCTGCACATGATCGAATCATTTCAACCTTCCTCCCCGCATTATGTCACCACGGGGCCATTCCCACCTTGTTCTAAATTACTTCATTTTGAATCATATCTCTCCTGGTATGTCCGCACATCCATCTCAGCATCCGCATCCGCATCCGCATCTCAACTACTTTATTCTTCTAGGCATGAGCTTTCTTGATTGGCCAACACTCCGCTCCATACAACATAGTCGGTCTGACCACTACTTTGTAGAACTTTCCCTTAAGCCTAGGCGGCACATTTTTATCGCACAACACACCTGGTGCAAGCTTTCATTTCATCCATCCCGCCCTAATACGATGTGTGACATCATCGTCAATCTCGCCATTGCCTTGGATGATCTTCCACAGGTATTTGAAACTTCCTCTCTTGGGGATGACCCAAGTATCAAGCCGCACATCCTCGTCTGCAACATGAATCATGCCGCTGAACTTGCACTCCAAGTACTCTGTTCTAGTCCTGCTCAACTTGAAACCTTTCGACTCTAATGTCTGTCTCCAAACCTCCAGCTTCGCATTAACACCGTTTCGCGTCTCGTCAATCAGTATAATGTCATTAGCAAATAGCATACACCAAGGTACCTCTCCTTGAATGTGACGCGTCTGTGCGTCTATTGCCAAGGAAAACAGAAAGAGGGTCAGAGCTGATCCCTGATGCAGACCCATCATGACATGGAAATTTTCAGAGTCACCTCCTAATGTACTCACCCGGGTCTTGACTCCATCATACATGTCCTTAATGCATGGATACTATTACGCCTACTAGTACGGAAGGATACACGAAACAACGCTCTACTACCTACTAACCTTCTACCCTAATCCGTGTCCACCACAACCACCTATCTAAGGTTATGTCCTCGGTAAACTGCAACTATCCCGTGTCATGTCTGATCACTTCTCCTAGTACTTCTTTGGCTTACCTCTACCTCTCCTGAAATCATCCATAGCCAACCTCTCACACCTCCGCACTGGAGTCTCCGTGGATTTCCTCTGCACATGCTTGTACCGTCTCAGCCTCGCTTCCCGCATCTTATCCTCCACCGATGCCACTCCCACCTTGTCCCGGGTAACTTTATTTTTAATCATATCTTTTCTAGTATGTCCACACATCCATCGCAACATCCTCATTTCCGTCACCTTCATCTTCTGAAAGTGAGATTTCTTGACTGGTCAACACTCCGCCCATACAACATAATTGGTCTAACCACCATTCTGTAGAACTTGCCTTTAAGTTTTGGTGGCATCACACAAGACTCCAGAGGCGAACTTTATTTTATTCACCCTGCCCCAATACGGTGTGCGACATTGTCGTCAATCTCCCCATTTTCTTGGATAATGGACCCGGGTTCAGAGACGAATCCATGATTTCAAGAGGATGGGTTCACCATCAGCGGCGGATTTACGGGAGAGGGAGGGTGTTCACCCAACCCCCTTGGCAAAAAATTACATGATATATATAAGATAATATTTTTATTTTTATGGGCATATATAAATTTTGAATCCCCTAAGCACAAGACTAGAAGTTGGCTTAGTGGTTTAAAGGGTTCAAAATTTACCTTGAGGTTCCAAGGTTAAATCCCAACTATTACTTTTTTTATTTGCATTAAATGAGAGGAAATGAAGAAATAAATTAAAGTAAAAGGACGCACAGCAAAAGGCCAGGGATTCGAACCCTTGACCTTGAGATATTAAGCTTGATGTCCAACCACAGGGTCTGGTTTGACCATGTGTTCCTTCAAGTAATATTAGATATATTTATAAGAAATATACACATAATATACCGAATTTAGTCGAGTGACCATGGGTTCACGTGACCCATTTTTTACACATAAATTCGCCCCTGCCCGAGATACTTAAAACTTCCTCGCTTTTGGATGGCATGTGTCTCAAGCTTCACTTCCACAGTCGCCTCATGCGCAACGTCGCTGAACTTGCACTCCAAGTATTCCGTCTTGTCCTACTCAACTTCAACCCTTTGGATTTCAGGGTCTCTCTAGATTAGAATTGCTTTGGTATAGATCAAGAATGAGAGAGTTTAATCTTTAAAATACCACTTTGATTACTGGAAGTGGAACTATCAAATCTCAGGAGCAAGCTCTTGGTTTTCAGCATTTTTTTCACTGTTAAATGGTTGTGTTTTGTCCTTTTCCTTTATTGGATATTTAACACAAAGTGATGAATAATTTACAGGCTTATTGGGGGGGTATGCTCTTCTGTTCTTTACAAAAAAAGCGTTTTATTTGTTATCGACTGTATGTTCTTGTAATGTGCATTGGGTGATCTATACCGTGACTTTGTTTCTAGTGCAAAAGATTATGGTGGTTCAATCCAAAGATTGGGTACTTTATAATCAGCCAAATGGTTCAAGGAAATAGCTGATGTTGGATTCACTCTTGAAAAAGTTGGCCTTCTCATCTGTAGTTGTGCGTTGGTTGCAGTATAGGATAATGAAACAATCAGAGTTTCCTTGCTGTAATCTACATTTAAATAAATGTTTTTTTTCCTAATCAGTGGAGAGTTATTGAAGCAATGAACTACTATAGACGGAGGCAAGTCCTGGAAGAGGCATTGAGTCATAGTTCAAGTATTGTCTCTTTTTAAGGATCACTGACAAACATTTCAAACTTGTCATGTCTTAGATCAAATATACTTCTAATCTCGCGCGATCTTGATTACCCAATAGACTTTGAACTAGCAAGTGACTAGTGCATGATCTTATATATGCAAAGGCATTCTTGCAGTTTCTTGCTTTTACATTACAAAATCCAGTACTGTCAAATATGATGTCACTGTAAACATATCATTGATTTCTGAGCTATGAGGCTTGTTTCTCTTCTCAATCATTGTCTCCCAGCCTGATCTGATTCAACTTGAAGGTATTCCCCTTCTTCCTTGGGTTCCTAACAAAAATCATTACCCAAAATTAATCATATTGATGTCAAATAAGAATCCTTTGACATGATATAGCTGCTAAAATTATCGTGTCGAATATCCTCCCTAAGAGTGTGTCCTTTCCCTCTACTGTAATGTCAGTTGCTTATCAGAAGTAGCTATCTACCTAAAAGATGTATATATAAATTAACTCATTGTACATTTGTGTGCATTATAATAATTGAGCTTGCTTTATATATGACTACATCTATGGTATGCAAGAGAAGTGCCTTTGCTCTCTCCTCTCTCTCTCTCACACACACACACACACACACACACACTCTCTCTCTCTCTCTCACTCACACACACACACACACACTCTCTCTCTCTCTCACATAACCTGTCCAGAAACATGTTGTGCTGCTCTGGAGCTTGTCTAGTCAAGGTGAATCTAGATGGTGCTTGGCCCCCAAGGCTTTGGTCTAGTGGTAAGACTGCAACTTATGATGTATATGCACATGTACATTCTCGAACCCTGGCACAGATAAAAGCCTGATATTTAAGTGGAGAAGGGTAGAGTGGCGGGCTCATTATCCACCGAGTTTCGAATCGTGTGCCATTGGCCCTCCGAGATTTCCTGGTTAAATTTTTTTTGAATGTAGATGGTGCTTGGAGAAATGTTGAGGCAGGAATCTTTGTTCGTGATCGTTACTGATAAATTGCTGCTTCAATAACTACACAAATTTTTAATGCCAAACCTCCTGATATTGATTTCTTTGATTCTTGTAAAAGAATGATTCTGTTGATCTTGGCATTGGGTCAAGTATAGGATGACTTTTGTTTTTCTTTTATTTCTTGCTTAATTTGTCAGGCCTATGAAGATTTTGTTACCTTGAGCACCATAGAACTTCGACTAAGGAAAGTCCTCCACAGTTGTGTTTTGTCAAGAAAGAAACTAAAGAACTAGGAGGAGAAAAGGGAAAAAGATAAAGGAAAGAGCAAAGAAGTGAAAAACCTTCATGCATCTTTAAAATATTAGAAACTGCAGAGCCAGCTACAGAAAGTTCGTAAGAAGCTTGAGGTTATAAATTTCTTGTGCTTTTCATCCCTTTGCACTCTTGATTGTTTTTCTGGACACGAGCTGGAGGGTTCAAATCACAATAGAAAGAAGGAAAAGGAAAGTTAGGTGATTTGTTTTATTTGCTTAGCCTGGGTGGTTAGAGTACTTGGTATCTGTGCTGGTGAAAGGTAGCAGATACCCATGAATTAGTCAAGGCGCGCAAGCGGCCCTAACACTCTTCACTTTAGAAAGACTAGTTTACTGCACATATAGTCATGCCAAAATCATGGGAAATAGGTAAGTACTAGTAATTAGAGTGTAATGCTCATGTCATGGAGGGTAAACTCCGAGGCAGAATACGACTTACAAGACCGTATGATATATGTGTAATGGGTTAGGTGGCCAACGTTACCTTGGAGTAATATATATGTAACCATTAGTGCTGCATATACTATCAAAAATTGTGATGGGTAGTAAGTATCCCTCAATTTATAATCAGAGTTCTCGGATTCGAGTCCAGGAGTGAAGTCTCCTTTAATAGAGAACACTTTACTCTCAAAGTGAGACATTCTGGAACGAATTTGAACTAATGGGGCTCCACACAGGTATGCACATCAGAAGGGAAACAAAAAAAATATTACTAGTATTACTGCATATGACCTTTTATCTTGGGGTTGAAAGAAAAAAAGAGAGGATATGTTAAACAAATGAAAGCTGAATCGTATCTAATCATAAGATAACATAACGTATACGCAAATTTGCTGATACAAGATTTGAGAAACACAAAACTTGGTCAAGTTATTCAGAATGAACATTATCATTTTTGCTTTGAATTGTTAAAGCCTATTGGAATCATCGGTTGGGCGTTTCTTGGTCTTTACTTGACAACTCTCCTACTCTTCGATGGATTGGGGAAATAAGAAGAGAATTAACAGAAATTAAAAGGTTTTTATCCAAAAATTCGTTCTGATACCTCCTAAAGCAAAATAGGCATGCAGATGGGGCGTCAAGCTGGCTCAAGTGTCCAACAAACTGCGCGAAATGGTCGTCTATTATACAACTTATTAATTCTGCCTAGGATGCAGGCACCTATTGTTCGTCGGTAGGACTACTGAATGTACACAGTTGAGCTAGAGTTAGGAAAAATAATTACGTAAATTGTAGAAGAAAGATCAATAACAATCAGACAGTACTAAAGATTCTTTAACTTTTTCAAGAATAGTACACAATACTTAAAGTTCAATTTTTCATTGTAAACTATTTTTAATTAGTGAGATTTGCTGCAGCGAAATAAAGAGGGAGAACATGGTTAGAAGGAGATTAATGGACAACCTATAGTCGAGCACCTACCTCCTCGATAACAATGGCAAAGACAGTCTCAGTCTGAATGGTAGTAAACAGCAACATTTATAAATTGCTATTTACTATGGTCTTTCTTTTTAAAATATAAAATAAAATTAGGCAACAATTATTTCTTTACGCAATCCGATAAACACAAGCTTCTGCCTATACGTGCCTACCTCGTGGTAAACATGTTTTATAGTTTTGTGTTTGATTTGGTTAGACCAGACTTATTTCCCGTCTAACTCTTCTAAATTTGCTTGGTCAAGATTGAGTTAAGTTGGTTCGTTTTTTTAAACAAAGAAAAGTATTATTACATAAAACTTTAAAATCTTTCGTAAGCTATATGGCTTAAATTAACAAGGAGAAGAAATTTCATATCCTTGAATGCAATTTTCCATAGCAACAAATCATCTTAACCAAAATGTCGCCGCATGTTTAATTGATTTGCCTCCCAGACACTTGTGAGATTACATTGGTTATGTTGTTTGTTTGTAAGTTTAATTGATTTGCCTCCTTCAGATGTGTAATAATGATTTTGTTGACTTCTAGCAATATTTACAATCTTTAAAAATAGCACTCAGCGGGTGACACCATATGACTTCCTTATTGATAAGCTTGAAAACCAGACAATTTTTTTTTCACTTTTAACTCTCTGTAGCCCATGTCTAATCCTTTCTTGATACTTCATATTTTTGTAATTAGACTTGAAGTACGCTGCATCTTACCTAACATTTCTTTCCTTCTTTAGAGATAAAAAATGAATGAACATAGACTAAATCAACAAAATATCTCCTTTTTCTATTCTCTGACAATTTGCTTAGGTCAATTTACGCTATATGAATTTCTCAAATTGAGTCAAAGTTAGATGGATTTATTCCAATTGTAGTGAAATTGACATATCACATGCATGTTGAACGAATTTCACTAAAATTGACAAATCACAACTTGAGGAATTAGTCGTACATGACTAAATTTGACGCAGCCTGAGCAAACCTACCGTAGTGCGAACCTCGAATATGCAGCTGCTCTTCCCCCGCGTGGGCATATTCACACATTTGCGTATTTTCACACTCGGTATATTTTTTCCCGATTTTTCGTTCGTCGTTCAGTATCCGTATTGGGCAAATTTGCGACAGAAAAATCCGCAGTGGGGTAAAACGCTTCATAAGGAGGTTTCGTACCCACGACGAACCGAAAATCTCCGATCAAGAGTAATTTTGCTATTATATACGATGCCTAACAAAACCGACATAAAAATAAACCTATGTTCTATAAATTTCCTCGTTGCAAAGTGTCAAAGTAGAGGGTCGCCAAAAATACAATTTAAAACTAAAGAGAAGTAAAAGTGAGGATTCCCAAATCTTTCTTTTACCATAAATTTATAAGTAAATCCAACGTTGGGAGAACCTTCGAATCCGGATTGCTAATCTCAAGGTACCCTTTGAATAAAGTGTTTTATTAAATATTGCAGGTTATTCATTTCATTCCTATATACGATATATAAATAAAAAGCTATCTATTTTCTACTATTGATGTGTTGTATTATGCTTATTCGCTCTTGCGCTTAAACAAAAGCTAAATTTATTTTATTTCTGTAGCCATGTTTTCTTTTAATTGCTTATTGGCACTTACACTTTGCAACGACGTAGCTACCTAATTATTCCAAATCAATATTTAAACAAACGTAGCTATTTTCTATTGCTATGCATGTTGTCTTCCTGCTTATTTATTCGCAGTTACACTTTAAACGAAGCCACTATCTATTTTCTATTGCCATGCATGTCGTCTTCTGCTTTTAATTCCCACTTACGTACACTTTTAACAAAGCTAACTACTACTGAAAAAAATAGTAATCTGTATTTCATATTGTCATGTTGTTTATAAAGAACAATTCGGTGTACAAAGTATACACATTAGCAGAATTTGCGAAAGTGACCGTAGTTCAACGGAGATAAATTTACCTTTACTCCGATATTCCCTTTCAATTGTCATGTTGTTTGTTACTATGAAATAAGAGAAACTAGGAGAAAACGAAAGAGAATAATAATAAATTCATTCTATTATTTATCGCATCAGTCCTTGCATTAATATATAAGACTATAGCAGTACTACTTATAGAAAATTAAATAAAATCCTACTTAAAAGGAAAATAAATGATATTTATAATTAATATAGATTCTAGACTTGAAGAAAAGGTAAATAATTTTATAAACTATTTTAACATTAGAACAAAAAATAAATATTCTACTACTAATATAGGTACTGAATTAGAAGAAAAGTTATTCATTCTTTTTAGGAAAAAATAAAAAGGGAAGTGTGACAGGAAATTTCTTATTGCCATGTTGTCCTTCTTGCATCTCCGTTTATAGACTCCCAATACCAATGCCTCCACACTCATTCAATTCATCAACTAACTAAGCTTCACTTCCTAAGATCCTTGCACCATTATTTCTTTGGTTTTAATCTCTCAAAATTTCTCGGTGCAGCCATGTCTGAATCATTAGCAGGAGAGAGGTTTCGCATTGGCTACGCTCTTGCACCCAGAAGTGTTAGCAGTTTCATCCAAGATTGTCTCCTCGTTCACGCAAAAGAACGAGGCGTTGATCTCAACGAAAACCTGCAGGATGTAGTCGCTAACAGGGGATGAAATTTCCCCTGATTGCATAGCCGGTGACCGCCAACGCTACAGCTGACGGTCACCAGATGTTTCTAGTCTTAAATCAAGACGGATTAACCGGAGTTAAACCTCCAATCATATTACAGGAGTTCGTGAACCACGGGGGAGTTATTGTCAAGGTTTACGTAGCAGGGAATCACGTGAAAAGGAAGTCACTACCTGATATAACCGAAGAAAAAATGGGAAATTCGGAGAACTTGATTTCGTTTTCGCTGATTTCTAGTGAACAGAGCGATGAGAGTTTTGCGAAGCTAGCCTCCATTAAGCTTAGTAAACGAAGTGTCAAAGCAACTGAGGGAGGCTTTGAATCTGCATCTATTTAACTATGATATGATAACGGATAATAGAGTTGAAAATCGATATCAATTACTTCCCTGGTTATGCTAAGGTGCCTGAAAATGAAACTATGTTGACTCCTTGTTTTCTTGATATTGCACAACAGAAGAGAAGCAAAGAGACTGCTAATTTGGACCAGCCCGAGAATAATAAGAAGCATAAGGGAGAGACTGGTAATTTGGACTGCAATTGTTAAATATACCCGTGATATACACGAAATATACGCCGTGTATATCACGGGCTGCCTTCAGAAATTGGACTGTTGGACCGTGATATACACGCACCGTGTATATCACGGTTTATTGGCATAAATTAGGTAGTGTTTGGTTGTAATTATTATTGTTCACTTACCATAACTGTATTACCATAATTGTATAGTTAGTGTTCAATTAGAATAAGGCTTTAGGAGTAGAATAAGAATAAGATTTTTCTATTATGGAAATATGTAAATTGTATATATACTCTTTCAATTAATGAAAATAATCAAGGAATTATTTTTTTCATGGTATCAGAAGTCTAGGACTATATTGCTTCCGCTCTTCTCCAAAATTTCACTCGGTTTTTCGTGCCCCTTTTTGGCAAAAACCCGCATCGATTTTCGTGCCCCTTCCTCAGATTTCGTGTTAAATTTTGCCTCCTCTTTTTCCAAATTTTCTACCCAATCCCTTTGTTCTTTCGTTATGTCTAAGAACACGTTTCATCATGCCCTAGTGGTTTCTAACATCAAGAATCACATCCCTCTTATTCTTGAAATAGAAAACGTCAAATATGCGACGTGGACCGAACTGTTCAAAATTCACGCACGCTCGCATCAAGTCATCAATCATATAATCCCCGCGGCTCCTGAGGATACGAAGGTGCCTAAACGCGAGGATGATCCTAAGTTATGGACTACTCTTGATGCCACCATCCTTCAGTGGATTTACTCCACTATCTCTACTGACCTGTTGTAGACGATTATTGAGCCGGACGCTACAACGATGATTGCTTGGGATAGGTTGCGTGACATATTCCAAGATAATCGAAATTCCAGAGCTATTACCCTTGAACAGGAATTTTCCCACGTCAACATGAAAAATTTTACCGAACGTTTCAGCAGATTGCAAAAGGTTGAAAGAATTGGCGGACCAACTCCGCAACGTTGGTGCGCCCGTTAGTGAAGATCGTCTTGTGCTACAGATGGTTGCTGGACTATCTGAGGCCTATAGTGGCGTTAGAACTCTCCTTCGTCAAAGTAATCTCCTTCCGAAGATCTATCAAACCCGCTTCATGCTTACTTTGGAAGAAGCTGACTTGGTTAAGAAGGCGGCTATTAGTGCTAGTCCCGTGGTCATGATGACGTTCTCCACAAATTCTCAAGGTTTCCTTGATAATTCGAGCCCACACCGCGCTCAAGGGGGCAACAAAAATAGTCGTAAAAATAATGACAAAAATCGCGGCTGCAACAATGGTCGCGGTAGAAACAGCAACACCGGCGGCGGGAATGGACCTCAAAACAGTAGCAGTGGGCCGCAGGCAGCCTGGTTCCAGCCTTGGGCTCCTTGGCCCTGGAACTAGGCTAGTGGCCCTTGGCCTAACTGCTACCCTGTTTACAACAATCCAGCCGCTGGCCAGTGGGTTGCCCAACAACACATGAGCCAATGGTTACAGAAGCAATACTGGGTCGTGGCAGCTAGCAGGTGTACCTGGGCCCTGGCCTCCGCAAGCCCATCAAGCAGTGGGCCCCACCCCGACCGACATTGAAGCCGTCATGCACACTCTTGGAATTAATTCGCCAGACCCGAATTGGTATATGGACACCGGAGCGACTACCCACATGTCATCCGATCAAGGTACTCTCTCGTCTTATTCCAATTTGAGCAACAATCGTGGCATAATTGTTGGTAATGGTAATTCAGTTCCAATTCGTGGTTATGGTCATAAAACTTTGTCTTCCCCCCCCCCCCTCCATCCACCTCTTATCTTGAAAAATACCCTTCATGCACCTAAATTGATTAAAAATTTGGTGTTTGTCCGTAAATTCACCACTGATAATTCTCTTTCTGTTGAATTTGATCCGTTTGGATTTTTGTGAAGAATTTCAAGACGGGGATTCATCTCATGAGGTGTGATAGTAGGGAAGATCTTTATCCTATCACGTCAAGTTTCGGTTTCTCGAGTCAAGCCTTGCCATCAACTTTTGCAGCCCTTGCTCCTTCCTAGTGGAATGCTCGTCTAGGTCATCTGGGGTGGTCTATTTTATCTTCCTTAAATAAACACGATTTTATTTCTTGTAAGGGTACGCGTAGTACTCCGATTTGTCAATCTTGTTCTTTAGAAAAAATTGTTAGATTGTCATTTGTAGACTCTATTTCTCATACTTTAATGACATTTGATATTATTCATAGCGATTTATGGACGTCTCTTGTTCTCAGTTCTTTGGGTCACCGTTATTATGTTCTATTTTTGGATGATTATTCTAATTTTTTATGGATTTTTCCGATAGCGAAAAAATCTCACATTTTTTTTACTTTCTTAAAATTTAGAGCATTCATAAGAACTCAATTCGAACGAAAAATCAAAAATATTTAATGTGATAATGGCAAAGAATACGATAATGGGGGTTTTCGGGAATTTTGCGCTAATAATGGAATCAATTTTCATTTTTCTTGTCCTCATACGTCCTCACAAAATGGAAAAGTCGAACGCAAAATTCGCACCATTAATAACATTGGTTCATGCTTCCATACCTCATTTTTTTTGGCATCATGCTCTACAAATGACTACATATTGTTGACACCCAATTTTGTCCCATCTTTTATGATTTTATTCGTAATTTTTAATATTTTGGCACTTTCAAAATAATTTTAAAATATAGGCATATATGTGTATATCTTCGTATTATTATTATTATTATTCGCATATTTTATATCGTTTGCATTTTTATAATAATCATAAGTTATCCGAAAATTCTATGTTATTTTATTCTTGCAAAATTGCACCGCATTCCCCTTTTATTAAGCATTAAACATTTGGCAAATATTATATTTATTTTTTCACATCGTTACGTTATTTTAAATAATTCACATCTTTTACAAAACAAAAAATATATATACATATATATATATATATAAACACATATTTTTTTTATATTAAACCCCTCTTATATATTTTTAAATCCATAACCCATTTTTATTTTCTAACCCAAAACTAATTTCTACCCAAAATATTCTATCCAACCTCCAAAGTCCATCTCCAAATTAATTCTTATTTTCGGCCCAGATCCGCATATGACCCAAAACATAACCCACAAATATTTCCCCTTTTTAAACCCCAACCCAACACAAATTTCAACTCCCCAAAACAATTAAACCAGACCACCCCACCACTCCCCGCCCACACCCGAACCGCCCACACCCGAATCGACTCCATTTCCTTCCTTTTAATTCCCCAAACCAACAAACCCTAAAACAAAAAAAATTTCAAACCCTCTCAACCCCCCCAAGTCGCCAGACACCCTACACCGCTCCTACGCCGCACCCCTACCCCCGCCACTTCGCCACTGCCACCACCCTACCCTGACACCGCCGAACACACGCCCCAAGAAATCGCGCCCCAAAATCAGATTTTTGTTCCCCCTTTATTTTGAAATTCGAATTCGTTTTAAGGGGGTATGAGGGGGTTTGAGTACCTATAAATACCCCATGTTGTTCTTCATTTTGGGGGAGGATTTTTTCGGATGGAAAAAGGTTTTTTTTTTCTTGCTTAAGGTCAATTTTAATTTGAAATTTAGGTTTAAGTTTTGGTTGTATTGTATTTGTTTGTATTGTTCTTCACTAAAAATCCGAAATCTTCTTAAGAACACCTCTTTGTTCTTGCATGTGTTCTTCAACTTAAAGATTCCGAAAATATAGGTCGAAAATTATTGGGTTTTGGTGTTGAAGAATCTGAATTTTTAGCTATTTTCACTGTTTTTCGGTTCCGGGTCGGGTCACTGCCGGGTCGGGTCGGGTCATTCCGGGTCGGATCAAACATCCGAAAATCAGAAAACAGAGTCCTATTCCCAGAAAAATCAGAATTCATAAAAAATCTACAACAAAATCAGAATTCTAACATTTCCGAGCGGATTAACGATTCAAAACACGCCTCGGTTTGCTCAGCGGAAAAGGTTAGACTCGTTCCAATTCTTCTATATTTCTTAAAGCTTATTTGATTGTGTTGTTTATGCTTGATTTAGTATGATATTTTGCTAAGTAATGTAGTCTTGATTAATTAATATGATAATGAGACGATTTTGCTTATATAATTGTATTTATGTTGTGGGGACATTTACGATTTGGGGTTGATACGTGATAGATGATATTGCCTCGATTTTTTGGTTAACTAATTATTGTCATTAGCTTTAGTAAGGTATCTTGGGTTCATTGTTAAATGCAATACGGATAATGTAAGATTAATATGTGTTTGGAAGAGCTATGGCTTGATTAAATATTCTTAGGACACTTAACGATTTGTTGATATTCAAAATTATTGTATGTTGTAGTTTGGTCGCTGCCTTTAAATCAAACAAATGAGCATACTTTAATTGATTCAAATGACGATATTTACATGTTATATTCTAGATTAATATGTGCAATTTTAAAAGGAATATATTATCCATGTTTAATATAATAGTATGTGCGTCTAGTTTAAGTTTATGAATGTTATGCTTCTTTAAGAATTAAGATTAGTCCAACGGAATTTATTATGTATGTATACATAATTTATACATTGGTCTTCCTTGCCTCTTTTATTTTTGTTTAAATTTAGAACCGGTTGTGTTATCATATAGTCTTTCTTCGGCTACTTTAATGTGCCAAAATCTGAAAAAAAAATAATGTCTTAAGTATATGTAGAATAGAAGGCCATGAATATTCATTCCTATGTACATTTAATGTTGTATATTTCGTGTATGTATGTATTAGGAATATTCATGTGTTGATATTTTCGTTCCGTCTACTAATCCTCTTCTTTTTCTTTTATTTACATGAAATGCATCGGAGTAACGAAGAGTCTCGTTATGAGACTCATCATGACTTCGTCCAAAATGAAGAACCACATTCACATTCCTTGCATTCTCCGGCCTCGGAATTTCTCATAAATAGGGCGGGATGTCTTCATCATCCTCGCTAGTCTCCTCTTTTATTATTCTTCTTCCATTTGGTTATTTCTATTCTTGGGCATGTAATAATTATTTTAATGCTTGTGTGATTGTTAGAATGCTTAGAATAATTAGGCCGCGAATAGATGAATGAATAGGATAGTCTAACTGCCGTTAGTTTATTTCTTAGGATCGTTTGAAATCGGAAACCAACCGCTAGCTTTATTTGTTTAGGACCGTCTTGTGTGTTCCAAACTTAGCCTCTAGTTACTTTGTTCTATTTTTAGGTTAGATTATGTATGCTTTAATATCTTTCAAAAATAATTTGGCTATCTATTATTCATTTCCTTTAATCCCAAAAAATAAGGTTTGCATTCTATCATATTTGCAACCTTGAAAGATTTTTTCATAAAAAATTGCTTCTTTTATTATTCAATTGCCAAATATGTATTTTTCTATAAAAAATATAACTTCGGGGCAATGATGAGGCTTAAACCTTTTTCCAAGATCAACATGTTTAGTAGGCGAGGTGACTAAAATAACCAACAAGTTATATATTCGCAGCCACGACGTGATTATAGTGATCTTTTCTATTTCACCCGAGAGACCAACACGTTTAGTAGGCGAGGCAATCAAAATAACCACATTAGTCATATGTTTGCAGCCACGACGTGATTGAAATGTTCTTTTCAAAATTTAAGTCTGAGCCCTCCGTGATCAAAACATTCACTGTTTTGAATACGAATATGAAGTTATTTGTATTTAACTGTTTCTAACCGTTTGCTCTTGACAGCTTGCAGGGATTAAAGTAAATAACGGTGAATTATTTCTCGGAGTTTATTTATTTTATTTCTTTCTTTAATTCAGCTTTTATCCCGCTTTATATCGTAATATTATTTATCGCACTTATGTAACTATTGAAATGCTTAGAATAGGCAAACTTATGATTAATTCATAGGGTAGTTTAAGATTTGAAACCCGTCGCTAGCTTATTTATTTGTAGGCTCGCAAACTTAAAAATCCTTCGCTAGTTTATTTATTTTAGGCTCGTCACGCTTATTCAAAATTTTTAAAAACAACTCTTGTCATCTTTATTTGCTTCAATTAATTGTACAAATAAGTTTATCTTTTATTATTATTTTTTGCAACTTGTTGATTTTCGAAAGATTCGCTTCTTTGGCATTATAAAGAATTTATTATCACAAATGCATGTTTTCTAAAAACTTTACATGTATCTTTCTTTTATGTCATCCGAATACGTACTTGTATAAAGTGCATCATATTTACTTGTATAAAATGCATCATATTTGCAAACATCTTTTTTACTTGTAAAACATGTATTTTTTAGCAATAATTAAACTGAGTTTGACCGGATAACCGCAAGTTAGCGGATCTTAAAGGATGCCTAAACCCTTCCCTTTAGGATAATAAAGAACCCTTACCTAGAATCTCGCTAGTTTCGCAGACCTTAAAATTGGAGTTTACACTGCAGCACTTAGTTTAAATATTTAGGTGTCCTAATTCACCGTAAAAAATAATTAGGTGGCGACTCCTCAACCCTTTTTACCCAGGAAACACCCCGAACTCGTCTGTGCTCCGCTTTGACCCGAGCGAGGTCAAAATAGGGCGCTACAGCATGGCGACTCCACTGGGGAATCTCAGGTTCTTAACCATAGCAAACCCAGGTTACTTATTACTACGCTTTATTTTGCTCTATATTTTATTTAATGCTTTGATTTATTTCCATTGTAAATTTTGCATAACTGCTTTAATTGTTATATTCTCCTACTGTTTTCCTTAAATTGGCATTCCGCTCATATTTCTTCCATTACGGAAAATTGACACTATCACACATTACACGCGAGGTGTGTTTTGCGCACCCGCAAATTTCTTTCAAATTACCAAATTTTTAGGAGAGTTGGTATATGCTGTGAGCGTCCGGACCATCCGGTTGGCCGCGTAGCCTTCTCACTCGAGCAGTCCGCTCGGGAACCTTGAGTCTAGTCAGCCAAATCTTAGAAAATTTAGGATAGAGCTATACCACCCTTTATTTTTAAGTCATGCATGCATACACATTAGGTGGGTCGATCCTTGGTATCGACTCCACAATTAAGAAACCCACCAAAGATGTCTACGGGTCTCACAACCCAACGACCAATCATCATATTATGTGTAGCGTGATAAGGATAGACTAATCCAAGACTAATCATGACGTGCTGAAATTGGAAAATGTAGATTCATTTTGTCTCATTTCCGACAAAGCATTGCAGTTTAGCCGCTTGGATCAAACTTGTCGTAATCCCGCATATCTGGCGTTTAGGCCTACCTCTGGCATAAGAGGCCCCATGTATATTAGGACGCACATATACAATTTGCTTGCTATTTTCTACTGCTTTCCACTCTGTGTATATTATTTAAATCAATAATTACTCACCTTATACTAATTTGGTTTTCTTCATTTTTTTCAGGAGTTTCATTTTGCCTTATTTATTTCCCCAAAGGTTGATTCGTGTTGACTAAAACTGGCGGAGCACCCCATCTTTTATTTCCCAGTCATGCCTACCCAAATTGTATTAGTACTTAATGAAAAAATGCGATTTAAATTGAGGCCTGAACAGCATTTTATGCAGTTTAAATGTATTTTGCCTCCACTTTTTGAAAACTCAAAAAGGCAAATTTGCATTGCTTTTGCTATTTTAAAATCTGCTTTGTTTAATAATTTTCCTTTCTTTTTTCATCATGCAAACTAATTTGTCGGCAATATGTGACATATAATGAAACAAGCAAACAAAGTCTCAAACAACAAGCAAGGCTTCGAAGAATATAAGGAAGACTCACAACCAGAGGAATTAGAACATTTTGAGAATAAACCAAAGCCAAATTTAGAAGAAACTGAGGCAATAAATTTGGGGGATGCAGAAAATGTGAAAGAAACAAGAATCAGCGTCCATCTGAACGCCCCACAAAGGAAAGAACTGACGGATCCTTTGAGACAATATATCGACGTATTTGCTTGGTCTTATGACGAGATGCCAGGGTTGAGCACGGATATTGTTTCGCATAGATTGCCTATCGATCCATCTTACCCTCCGGTGAAACAAAAACCAAGGAAAATCAAGCCTGATTTGAGTTTAAGGGTCAAGGAAGAGGTGTCCAAGCAATTCGACGCAAAGGTCATTCGGGTCACAAGATACCCGACTTGGTTGGCCAACATTGTACCTGTGCCAAAGAAAGATGGAAAGATACGAGTGTGCGTGGATTATCGGGATCTCAACAAGGCCAGCCCGAAGGATGACTTCCCTCTTCCAAATATTCACATACTCATTGATAACTGTGCGAAGCATGAATTGCAGTCATTTGTTGATTGCTTTGCTGGTTACCACCAGATCTTGATGGATGAAGAAGACGCAGAAAAGACAGCATTCACTACACCTTGGGGGGTATACTGTTACCGGGTAATGCCGTTCGGACTCAAGAATGCAGGTGCCACCTACATGAGGGCCATGACTACCATTTTCCATGATATGATCCACAAAGAAATTGAGGTCTACGTGGATGACGTTATTATCAAGTCGCGAAGGACTTCAGATCACTTGACAGATTTAGAGAAGTTTTTTGACCGACTGAGGCGGTATAACCTGAAATTAAACCCTGCAAAGTGTGCATTTGGTGTCCCTGCTGGGAAGCTGCTAGGTTTCATCGTGAGTAGAAGAGGTATTGAATTGGACCCCTCGAAAGTAAAAGCTATTCAAGACTTGCCTCCTCCAAAGAGTCGAAAAGACGTGATGAGTTTCCTTGGTCGCCTCAATTACATCAGCAGGTTCATAGCACAATCAACAGTGATATGTGAGCCAATATTCAAGCTCTCTTGAAGAAAATATTTGCTACCAAGTGGACGTCGGATTGCCAGCAAGCTTTTGATAGAATCAAAGAATATTTGTCTAACCCACCTATTTTGGTGCCTCCAGAACCCGGAAGGCCGTTGCTGTTATATCTGTCAGTGTCAGAAAATGCATTTGGATGCGTGCTGGGACAACATGATGAAACAGGAAAGAAGGAGCAAGCTATATACTACCTAAGCAAGAAGTTCACACCTTACGAAGCTCGGTATACTTTGCTGGAACGCACTTGTTGTGCCTTGACATGGATTGCACAAAGGTTTAGACATTATCTGTCTGCATATACTACTTACCTCATCTCCATAATGGACCCACTCAAATACATCTTTCAGAAGCCCATGCCCACTGGGAAGCTAGCAAAGTGGCAAATCTTGCTAAGTGAATTCGATATCATATATGTTACCCAAAAGGCTATCAAAGGACAAGCACTAGCCGACCATCTTGCTGAAAACCCCGTAGATGAAGAATGTATGCCCCTCCGGACTTATTTTCCGGACGATGAGGTATTGTTTGTTGGGGAAGATATTTCTGAAGAATACCCGGGTTGGAGAATGTTCTTCGACGGAGCCGCAAACTTCAAAGGAGTTGGTATCGGAGCGATTTGATTTGAATCAGGCCAACACTACCTAATCTCGTGAAGCTCGATTTCCGTGCACCAACAATATGGCGGAATATGAAGCTTGTATACTCGGACTTAGAATGGCCGTTGATATGAACATTCAAGAATTATTGGTTATAGGTGATTCAGACTTATTGATTCACCAGGTGCAAGGCGAATGGGCCACCAAGAACGTTAAGATACTTCCTTACGCATTGCGTGAAAGAATTATGCAAAGGTTCAATGAAATAGAATTCAAGCATATCCCACGAACTCAAAATGAGTTCGCCGATGCTCTGGCAACTCTGTCCTCCATGATTCAACATCCGGACAAGAATTACATTGATCCCATCAAGGTGAACTTATCGGATCAGCCAGCCTATTGTTTCCATATAGATGAAGAGTTGGATGGGAAGCCCTGGTACCACGACATTAAGAGGTATCTCGAAGCAGGCGAATATCCGTAAAGCATAACGACCCAAAAGAAGACACCGGAGGTTAGCAAACCATTTCTTCATAAGCGGAGAAATCCTTTATCGGAGGACTCCAGATCTAGGTTTGTTAAGATGTGTCGATGCGAGAGGCGAGCAGTTTAGTTGAAGAGATCCACGGAGGGTGCTGCGGGCCACATATGAATGGTTTCACTTTAGCAAAGAAGATTCTAAGAGCAGGGTACTTTTGGATGACCATGGAAACCGATTGCATTCACTTTGTGCAAAAATGCCATCAATGTCAAATTCATGGCGATTTAATCAGGGCACCTCCTAACAAACTCAATGTGACGAGCTCTCCTTGGCCATTCGCAGCTTGGGGCATGGATGTCATTGGCCCTATTGAACCTGCCGCATCAAATGGACACCGATTCATTCTAGTGGCAATTGACTATTTCACAAAGTGGGTAGAAGCATCGTCCCACAAGTCAGTGACAAAGAAGGTGGTAGTTGATTTTGTCCGCAATAACATCATTTATCGATTTGGAATCACGAGTCGATTATAACGGACAATGGAGCTAATCTCAACGATAATTTGATGAATGAGATATGCGAAAAGTTTAAGATCAATCACCGCAATTCCACTCCATACCGGCCTCGGATGAGCAGGCGGTCAAGCGGCCAACAAAAATATCAAAGAATATCGCGAAAGATGATCGATAACTACAAACACTGGCACGAGCATTTGTCCTTTGCACTTTTGGGATATCGCACTACAATCAGGACTTCTACTGGGGCAACGCCGTATCTATTGGTCTATGGAACAGAAGCTGTGTTACCAGCAGAAGTGGAAATACCATCCTTAAGAATTATCCAAGAAGCCGGTGGCGAAGCGAAATGGATCTGAGAATCGATGCGAATAATTGATCTTTGATTGATGGCGATTGAACGCGATGCATCACGGACAACTTTATCAAAATAGAATGACCAAAGCTTTCAACAGGAAAGTAAAACCAAGGACTTTCGAACCGGGGCAATTGGTGCTAAAACGCATATTCCCGCACCACAATGAAGCTAAAGGAAAATTCGCACCTAACTGGCAAGGGCCTTATATGGTTCACCGGGTGTTGACTGGGGGAGCATTAATTCTAGCTGAAATGGACGGTGAAGTATGGCCAAAAGCTATCAACGCGGTTGCAGTGAAAAGATACTACATTTAGGATTTTTCTATGTAATGCATTTCTTATGTTGTAACAGTTGCGCTCCCTGGCGGGATACGCAAAGAACCCATGTCGGGTTCCGTTTCCTAGATTGCAAATTTCCCCAGAAACACATTTCTTTGTAATATGAACTACGTTATGACCTGATTCCCTCGGCGGGATACGTAGGCGGCCACATCGGCTTCGGTCCCATTTTAGAAAATCCTTACAATCCCCTTTTGCTTGTAATGAACTACGTTATGACCTGATTCCCTCATGGGGATACGTAGGCGGCTAAAATCGGCTTCGGTCCCATCATTAGGAAATATTTTCTCCTTTATCTCACAAATGACAAAATGCACCCATCTGATCACCCTGATTGGGCAGGCAAGCAATCTACACAAGACTCGGTGGTCCGTTCGAAGGATCATCATCCTCACATATCGAAAACTGGGGCATTTTTTTTTTTTTTGGGATCACTGCCAAAGGACGCCGATAACCATGGAAAAGCATCGGCAAAATAAGTCTCCAGCCAGAAGAATTTTGGATAAGACGTTTGTTTTGTTTCACTGCGTGTCACTGCTCGACAGACATTTGTACATATGCATACTTTCTTACAAGCAAATTATTTTCAACAAACATTTTCATTAAAGTTCAACATAATTTTTTACTGATATGCATACTTGTTACAAACAAATTGTTTTCAACAAATGTTTTCAGTAATGGCTATCCAATACGGGGAACCAGAGAGGGGCTACAGGTCCGAATTAGCAGGACATGCAAATACCAAGACCGAAGCTACAAAGTCAACGCGAATCAACTCCCCCCTCCCAAAACTCATAAATTTATTTGAGTACAGGTTCTTCAGGTCGAAACAAGCAGGAAGCTGCAACATTTATGAGCAGATTCGCGAAGGCCTCCGTGATCGCAACTCACTACAAGAACCCGTTTCCTGTTTGGAGATTGTACAAAGACGTCATGCTAAACTACATGTTCCCAACCGTGTTGTGTCCACGGAAAGAACGGTATTTCGACTTACAGGGTCGCATTCTCATCTACTCAACTTTTGCATTGCTTATGTCCACACATTAACTATCATGGCATGGCAATAGGGCCCCACTTTACATTACGTCAACACGACGACACAAATCAGCGCCCACCTTCTAATGCGGGTATGTTTTAAATCAGCGCCCACCTTCTAACGCGGGTATGTTTTAAATCAGCGCCCACCTTCTAATGCGGGTATGTTTTAAATCAACGTCCACCTTCTAATGCGGGTATGTTTTAAATCAGCGCCCACCTTCTAATCGCGGGTATGTTTTAAATCAGCGCCCACCTTCTAACGCGGGTATGTTTTAAATCAGCGCCCACCTTCTAATCGCGGGTATGTTTTAAATCAGCGCCCACCTTCTAACGCGGTATGTTTTAAATCAGCGCCCACCTTCTAACGCGGGTATGTTTTAAATCAGCGCCCACCTTCTAATCTTGGTATGTTTTAAATCAGCGCCCACCTTCTAACGCGGGTATGTTTTAAATCAGCGCCCACCTTCTAACGCGGGTATGTTTTAAATCAGCGCCCACCTTCTAATGCGGTATGTTTTAAATCAGCGCCCACCTTCTAATCTTGGGTATGTTTTAAATCAGCGCCACCTTCTAACGCGGGTATGTTTTAAATCAGCGCCCACCTTCTAACGCTGGTATTTAAATTTCAGTCAGCGCCCACCTTCTAATGCGGGTATTTAAATTTCAGTCAGCGCCCACCTCTGTCTGGTATTTAAATTTGATCAGCGCCCACCTTCTAACGCTGGTATTTAAATTTCAGTCAGCGCCCACCTTCTAACGCGGGTATGTTTTAAATCAGCGCCCACCTTCTAATCTGGGTATGTTTTAAATCAGCGCCCACCTTCTATCTGGTATGTTTTAAATCAGGCGCCCACCTTCTAATGCGGGTATGTTTTAAATCAGGCGCCCACCTTCTAATGCGGGTATGTTTTAAATCAGGCGCCCACCTTCTAATGCGGGTATTTAAATTTCAGTCAGGCGCCCACCTCCTAATGCGGGTATTTAAATTTCAGTCAGGCGCCCACCTTCTAATGCGGGTATTTAAATTTCAGTCAGGCGCCCACCTCCTAATGCGGGTATTTAAATTTCAGTCAGGCGCCCACCTTCTAATGCGGGTATTTAAATTTCAGTCAGGCGCCCACCTCCTAATGCGGGTATTTAAATTTAAATCAGGCACCCACCTTCTAATGCGGGTATTTAAATTTAAATCAGGCACCCACCTTCTAATGCGGGTATTTAAATTTAAATCAGGCGCCCACCTTCTAATGCGGGTACTTTATTTTAAAGTGTAAACAGGCGCCCGCCAACGCCATCATCTGCACAACATTAAGCAACGACATCATTTCAACTTACAAAGTCATATTCTCACATACATATCTTATGCAACTGTTATACACTAACTTTTATCTTAGCTCTGGTCCACAGAATTGAACCGTGGGAGCTTTCAAAGATACCATGGAACTATATCTCACGGCGAACCAAGGCAATTTGGTCAAACGACCTACTTCGAACGTCGATCCGCTCTTTCCCATTAATTTCTCGTGTCTGCGACCAGTGTCATCCTAAGTCGACACTGGGGCATTGTTTCTTGAATGTGCACCATCTTTTTGCGACTTCTATACCCCTCGGGATTCTATTCTTTACCATCTGATCCAGATGATCAGGACAAAATTGGCTACTCAGTCAACTTTCTTTGGCCGAAAACTCTTTCATCGTCTCCGTCCAAAGAGGGGCATCTGTTGACACCCAATTTTGTCCCATCTTTTATGATTTTATTCATAATTTTTAATATTTTGGCACTTTCAAAATAATTTTAAAATATAGGCATATATGTGTATATCTTCGTATTATTATTATTATTATTCGCATATTTTATATCGTTTGCATTTTTATAATAATCATAAGTTATCCGAAAATTCTATGTTATTTTATTCTTGCAAAATTGCACCGCATTCCCCTTTTATTAAGCATTAAACATTTCGCAATTATTATATTTATTTTTTCACATCGTTACGTTATTTTAAATAATTCACATCTTTTACAAAACAAAAAATATATATACATATATATATATATATAAACACATATTTTTTTATATTAAACCCCTCTTATATATTTTTAAATCCATAACCCATTTTTATTTTCTAACCCAAAACTAATTTCTACCCAAAATATTCTATCCAACCTCCAAAGTCCATCTCCAAATTAATTCTTATTTTCGGCCCAGATCCGCAACAGCCCAAAACATAACCCACAAATATTTCCCTTTTTAAACCCCAACCCAACACAAATTTCAACTCCCCAAAACAATTAAACCAGACCAGCCCACCACTCCCCGGCCCACACCCGAACCGGCCCACACCCGAATCGACCCATTTCCCTTCCCCTTTTAATTCCCCCAAACCAACAAACCCTAAAACAAAAAAAAAAAATTTCAAACCCCTCTCAACCCCCAAGTCGCCGCACACCCTACACCCCTGCCCCCTACGTCGCCGCACCCCTACCCCCGTCACTTCGCCACTGCCACCACCCTACCCTGACACCGCCGAACACACGCCCCAAGAAATCGCGCCCCAAAATCAGATTTTTGTTCCCCCTTTATTTTGAAATTCGAATTCGTTTTAAGGGGGTATGAGGGGGTTTGAACGTTGGGTTTGAGTACCTATAAATACCCCATGTTGTTCTTCATTTTGGGGGAGGATTTTTTCGGATGGAAAAAGGTTTTTTTTTTCTTGCTTAAGGTCAATTTTAATTTGAAATTTAGGTTTAAGTTTTGGTTGTATTGTATTTGTTTGTATTGTTCTTCACTAAAAATCCGAAATCTTCTTAAGAACACCTCTTTGTTCTTGCATGTGTTCTTCAACTTAAAGATTCCGAAAATATAGGTCGAAAATTATTGGGTTTTGGTGTTGAAGAATCTGAATTTTTAGCTATTTTCACTGTTTTTGATTCGGGTCGGGTCAACTGCCGGGTCGGGTCGGGTCATTCGGTCGGATCAAACATCCGAAAATCAGAAAACAGAGTCCTATTCCCAGAAAAATCAGAATTCAAAAAATCTACAACAAAATCAGAATTCTAACATTTCCGAGCGGATTCGACGATTCAAAACACGCCTCGGTTCGCTACCCGGAAAAGGTTAGACTCGTTCCAATTCTTCTATATTTCTTAAAGCTTATTTGATTGTGTTGTTTATGCTTGATTTAGTATGATATTTTGCTAAGTAATGTAGTCTTGATTAATTAATATGATAATGAGACGATTTTGCTTATATAATTGTATTTATGTTGTTGGGACATTTACGATTTGGAGTTGATACGTGATAGATGATATTGCCTCGATTTTTGGTTAACTAATTATTGTCATTAGCTTTAGTAAGGTATCTTGGGTTCATTGTTAAATGCAATACGGATAATGTAAGATTAATATGTGTTTGGAAGAGCTATGGCTTGATTAAATATTCTTAGGACACTTAACGATTTGTTGATATTCAAAATTATTGTATGTTGTAGTTTGGTCGCTGCCTTTAAATCAAACAAATGAGCATACTTTAATTGATTCAAATGACGATATTTACATGTTATATTCTAGATTAATATGTGCAATTTTAAAAGGAATATATTATCCATGTTTAATATAATAGTATGTGCGTCTAGTTTAAGTTTATGAATGTTATGCTTCTTTAAGAATTAAGATTAGTCCAACGGAATTTATTATGTATGTATACATAATTTATACATTGGTCTTCCTTGCCTCTTTTATTTTTGTTTAAATTTAGAACCGGTTGTGTTATCATATAGTCTTTCTTCGGCTACTTTAATGTGCCAAAATCTGAAAAAAAAAATAATGTCTTAAGTATATGTAGAATAGAAGGCCATGAATATTCATTCCTATGTACATTTAATTTTGTATATTTCGTGTATGTATGTATTAGGAATATTCATGTGTTGATATTTTCGTTCCGTCTACTAATCCTCTTCTTTTTCTTTTATTTACATGAAATGCATCGGGAGTAACGAAGAGTCTCGTTATGAGACTCATCATGACTTCGTCCAAAATGAAGAACCACATTCACATTCCTTGCATTCTCCGGCCTCGGAATTTCTACGCAAATAGGGCGGGATGACATCATCATCCTCCCTAGTTTCCTCTTTTATTATTATTCTTCAATTTCGTTATTTCTATTCTTGGGCATGTAATAATTATTTTAATGCTTGTGTGATTGTTAGAATGCTTAGAATAATTAGGCCGCGAATAGATGAATGAATAGGATAGTCTAACTGCCGTTAGTTTATTTCTTAGGATCGTTTGAAATCGGAAACCAACCGCTAGCTTTATTTGTTTAGGACCGTCTTGTGTGTTCCAAACTTAGCCTCTAGTTACTTTGTTCTATTTTTTAGGTTCGTTATGCATGCTTTAATATCTTTCAAAAATAATTTGGCTATCTATTATTCATTTCCTTTAATCCCAAAAAATAAGGTTTGCATTCTATCATATTTGCAACCTTGAAAGATTTTTTCATAAAAAATTGCTTCTTTTATTATTCAATTGCCAAATATGTATTTTTCTATAAAAAATATAACTTCGGGGCAATGATGAGGCTTAAACCTTTTTCCAAGATCAACATGTTTAGTAGGCGAGGTGACTAAAATAACCAACAAGTTATATATTCGCAGCCACGACGTGATTATAGTGATCTTTTCTATTTCACCCGAGAGACCAACACGTTTAGTAGGCGAGGCAATCAAAATAACCACATTAGTCATATGTTTGCAGCCACGACGTGATTGGAATGTTCTTTTCAAAATTTAAGTCTGAGCCCTCCGTGATCAAAACATTCACTGTTTTGAATACGAATATGAAGTTATTTGTATTTAACTGCTTTCTAACCGTTTGCTCTTGATGACTTGCGAGGATTAAAGTAAATAACGGTGAATTATTTCTCGGAGTTTATTTATTTTATTTCTTTCTTTAATTCAGCTTTTATCCCGCTTTATATCGTAATATTATTTATCGCACTTATGTAACTATTGAAATGCTTAGAATAGGCAAACTTATGATTAATTCATAGGGTAGTTTAAGATTTGAAACCCGTCGCTAGCTTATTTATTTGTAGGCTCGCAAACTTAAAAATCCTTCGCTAGTTTATTTATTTTAGGCTCGTCACGCTTATTCAAAATTTTTAAAAACAACTCTTGTCATCTTTATTTGCTTCAATTAATTGTACAAATAAGTTTATCTTTATTATTATTTTTTGCAACTTGTTGATTTTCGAAAGATTCGCTTCTTTGGCATTATAAAGAATTTATTATCACAAATGCATGTTTTCTAAAAACTTTACATGTATCTTTCTTTTATGTCATCCGAATACGTACTTGTATAAAGTGCATCATATTTACTTGTATAAAATGCATCATATTTGCAAACATCTTTTTTACTTGTAAAACATGTATTTTTTAGCAATAATTAAACTGAGTTTGACCGGATAACCGCAAGTTAGCGGATCTTAAAGGATGCCTAAACCCTTCCCTTTAGGATAATAAAGAACCCTTACCTAGAATCTCGCTAGTTTCGCAGACCTTAAAATTGGAGTTTACACTGCAGCACTTAGTTTAAATATTTAGGTGTCCTAATTCACCGTAAAAAATAATTAGGTGGCGACTCCTCAACCCTTTTTACCCAGGAAACACCCCGAACTCGTCTGTGCTCCGCTTTGACCCGAGCGAGGTCAAAATAGGGCGCTACACATATCTTTTTAACATTCTTCCTACCAAAGGTTTGGCATATTCGTCCCCTATTCGAATCTTATATAATAAGACTCATTTGTATTCATATCTTACGGTCTTTGGGTGCTTATGTTATCAGTTGTTTCCGTCCACCACAATTAACAAACTTCATGCCCGTTCTACCCCTTGTGTATTTTTGGGTTATCCGTCTAATCATCGTGGTTATAAATGTTTTGATTTATCTTCTAATAAAATCATCATTAGTCGCCATGTTATTTTCGATGAAACCCCATTTTCCTTTGCTAACGTGAGTAGTCTCGTGCCTATTTCGTATAATTTTTTGGACGACACCGTCTCTCCGTATATGATCTGTCTCCCACTGGACATACAGTCCCGTCTCCCATCACTGTTTCCAGAATCATCTTTGGGTCGCCTGCATTCCGGTTTACGTAATTGGGCGGTTGCCCAATATGGACGGTCGATTTAGGCTTCACACTGCTCGATTCGATTCACGGGCGGCGGGCCACTGCTATTTGGCGATCCGTCACGTGTCCCAAAATTTCCCAAAATCCACCCCTTTTTTCCTCGAGTCATAGACCGGTCACTCGTAGTAAATGGGGTATTATTAAACCAAAAAGATATTTTAATCTAAATTCTAATGTTCTTAAATCACCCCTGCCTCGTAATCTTGTGTCTGCTTTAAATGACCCGAATTGGAAAATTGCTATGACCGACGAATATAATGCTCTTATTGATAATAAGACGTGGGAGTTGGTTCCTCATCCATCTGGTGTTAATATTATTCAGTCTATGTGGATTTTTGCTCATAAAGATAATTTTGACGGTTCTTTTGCGAGGTATAAGGCTCGTCTTGTAGCTGATGGTAAGACTCAGCAGGTTGATGTGGATTGTGGTGAGATATTTAGTACGGTGGTCAAACTGGCCATCATTCGCACTGTGCTCAGCTTGGCTCTTTCGAAAGCATGAACCATTCATCAGTTAAATGTGAATAATGCCTTCTTACATGATGATCTTAAGGAGACAGTCTATATGCATCAACCCTTGGGATTTAGGAATCCCAAATGTCCTCATCATTCTGTCTGTTGAATAAGTCCTTATATGAGCTTAAGCAGTCCCCACGGGCTAGGTATAAGAGGTTTGCAGACTATGTTTTGACTATTGGGTTTTCTCGCAGCAGGTCTGATAATTAATTGTCATATATCGTCGTAGTTCTTCCCTGACTTGGATGATATTATCTTGACTGCCTCTTCTGATGCATTACGTCAGTCTATCATGAAAATGCTCAGTTCTGAGTTTGCTATGAAAGCCTTGGGGCCCTTGAGTTACTTTTTGGGGATTGTCGTTTCTCGTCATGCAGGTGGGTTGTTCTTATCTCAACGCGAGTATGCAGCTGAGATTATTGAGCGTGCTGGCATGTCCTCGTGCAAGTCTACTTCCACTCCCGTCGATACAAAGCCCAAGTTGGGTGCTGCGGCTGGTTCACCTTATGAGGATCCGACCCGCTATCGCAGTCTTGCAGGGGCTCTTCAGTATCTTACTTTCACGAGACCAGATAGTACGTATGCCGTACAACAGGTATGTTTTTTTATGCATGATCCCAGGGTTGAACACATGAATGCGCTCAAATGCATTATTCGATACATCCAGGAAACACTTGACTATGGCCTACATCTATATCCGTCTTCGACATCTACATTTGTCTCGTATACCGATGCTGATTGGGGTGGTTGTCCGGATACCAGACGTTCCACGTCCGGCTATTGCATATTTCTTGGTAATAACTTGGTCTCCTGGTCTGCAAAGCATCAGTCGACATTGTCCCGTTCTAGTGCAGAGGCCGAGTATCGAGGGGTAGCCACTGTGGTCTCTGAATCTTGTTGGTTACGTAATCTTCTTTTGGAGCTTCATTGTCCTATTCAGAAAGCTACCTTGGTTTATTGTGATAATGTTAGTGCCATCTACCTTTCTGGTAATCCGGTTCAGCACCAACGCACTAAACACATAGAGATGGACATTCACTTTGTTTGCGAAAAGGTAGCTCGTGGACAAGTATGCGTCTGCCATGTCCTTTTCAGGTATCAAATTGTAGACATCTTTACAAAGGGTCTTCCCTCGGTTCTTTTTGAAGATTTTAGGGACAGTCTCAGCGTACGAAGACCGTCCGCTATGACTGCGGGTGTGTGTTAAATATACCCGTGATATACACGGAATATACGCCGTGTATATCACGGGCTGCCTTCAGAAATTGGATTGTTGGGCCGTGATATACACGGTGTATACATACTGTGTATATCACGGTTTATCGACATAAATTAGGTAGTGTTTGGTTGTAATTATTATTGTACACTTACGATAATTGTATTACCATAATTGTATAGTTAGTGTCCAATTAAAATAAGGTTTTAGAAGTAGAATATGAATAAGATTTTCCTATTATAAAAATATATAAATTATATATATACTCTTTCAATTAATGAAAATAATCGAGGACTAATTCTTTTTTTTTTCTAACCAAATGTTTAGAAATATTTGGAAAATTGATAGCTCAAGATGATATTCGTCGATATTGGACATTTGCATTCTAAGATACCTTATAATATTCCATACAAGTAGGGAATTTATTCATTACACAAGGTTAAGGAATGCAACCTGCATAACCAATAGAGTATCATAGAAATTACTTGTTTGACGACTTAGAGTTGTGAAATAGCAACGAACTACTCCCTCCCTTTCAGTTTATATGTATTAATTTAACTTAGAAATAAAATTGAAGAAAGCGATGTAATCTTAAACTAAGTGTAAATTTAATATACGATAATGCTCTTTAATTTGTAGTCTTAAGCACATATGGCATACTAAAATTAAAGACTTAGTAAATATAAAAAGTGATAAATTTTTAAAACAAACTAAAAAGAAAAATACAACACGTAAATTGAAACTGACAGAGTAATTTCTCCTTTACTATTTTATCTTGAGAAGTCAAATGTTTAACAATATTCGAAAAATTGATAGCTCAAGATGATATTCGATCTTTCTTAGATACCTTAATTATAATATTCAATACACAAGTAGGGAATTTATTCATTACACAAAGGTAAAGCATAAACGATATATATGGAAGAGACTATAATTATTAAAGATGTCAAATCATATATCTGGTCCTATGTTCCATACTTAAATTAAAGTTGAAAATGAATTATGTGAATGAGTAATAAAGTATACCGTGATATACACGATATACACAACATATACAATGCTTTGTGTATACCGTGTATATCACGGAAACACAAGCATAGTTGGACCGTGATATATATGGTATACATAATCGTGTATATCATGGTTTGGGAATTATATTTAATTAGCATTGCACACTTACCATAGTTGTAGAATTTTTGTACAAATAGAATAGGGTTTTCCATATAATGGAGATTGTAAATTGTATATATACTCATTCATTAATGAAAATAATCAAGGGATTATTTCTTACGTGGTATCAGAAGTCTAGGACTAAAATACTTCCGCTCCTCTCCCAATTTTTTTTTTCGGATTCCGCCATCCCTTCTCGGTTCCGAGCTTAATTTCTCTTTCTTTTCCCAAATTTCCTTCTATGATCCCTCCTACCTTATTGTTCTTTCGTTATGTCTACCACGAATAACATGTTTTTTCAAATCCTTCACAGAAAACCCAAATGGATCAAAATTAACAGAAACCCAATTATCAGTGGTGAATTTTCGGATAGACACCAAATTTTTAATTAAGTTAGGGGCATGAAAAATATTTTTCAAGAAAAGAGGAGGATGTGGGGGAGACAAAGTTGTATGACCGGAACCACGAATTGGAATTGAGTTGTCATTACCAACAATAATGCCATGATTTCTGCTCGAATTGAAATAAGACAAGAGAGTACCTTGGTCGGACGTCATGTGAGAAGTGGCGCCGGTGTCCATGTACAAATTTGTGTCAGGAGGATTTAATCCAAGGGTATGCATAACGGCCTCAATATCGGTGGGTGTCGGGATCGGTTTGGGCTGCGGCGGTGAAGGCTGTTTGTGAGGCCAAAGCGGATCGGCTGTTGATCAGGCCGGAGCATTTGTTGGTTATTCTTTGTAAGACCCAGAGAAATTGGGCTTGTGATTGGGATAGACCGGGGCCCAAGTTCCCTGGAAATAACTGGGAGGGTAGTATGCGGGACTAGGCCACTGGCCGCAGTTCCAGGCCCACTGCCAAGGTTCCCAGTGCTGGGCCCCAGAACCCCGAGGCCCACCGCCAGTGTTGTTACTGTTCCGTCCGTCGCCGTTGTTGCCACTGTAATTTTTTCATTATTTTTACGATTTTGACCCTTCTTGCCGCCATCGTTGTTGCGGTTTTGGCCCGAATTGTCAACAAAACCGTGAGAGTTATTGGACATAGTCATCATCACCACAGAACTTGCATCAGTAGGCGCCTTTTTTGCCAAGATAACTTCTTTTAACATGAGCATCGAACGGTCTTGATAAAAAGGTGAAAGTGGATTACTTTGACGGAGTAAAATCCCAACGCCATTATAGGCCTTAGATAGGCCTGCAACCATTTGTAGAACATGACGATTATTGGTAACAGGCGCTCCAACATTACGGAGTTGGTCCGCCAATTCCTTGAGCCATTTACAATTAGCTGAAACATTAGGGAAATCTTCCATGCTGACTTGTGAAAATTCTTGCTCAAGAGCGACAGCTCGAAAATGTTTGTTATCCTGGAATATATCATGCAATCTATTCTAGGTAGCCATAGCCGTAGTGTCTGGTTAAATGATCGTCTGTAAAAGGTCGATAGAAATAGTGAAGTAAATCCACTGAAGGACGGTAGCATCAAGGGTTATCCATAACTTAGGATTCTCCTCGGGGGTAGGAACATCTTGTGTGCCAGGTGCTGGAGGAATTATGTGATGGAGGACTTGATGTGAAAGTGCGTGAATTTTGAACAATTTCGCCCACATCGCATATTGGACGTTTTCCATTTCAAGAACAATAGGGATGTGGTTCTTGATGCTGAAAATAGCAAGGGCAGGATGAAACACATTTTTCGTGGTAGACATAACGAAAGAACAATAAGGTAGGAGGGATTATAGAAGGAAATTTGGGAAAATAAAGAGAAATAAGCTCGGAACTGAGAAGGGATGGCAGAATCCGAGAAATATTTTGGGAGAGGAGCGGAAGTATTTTAGTCCTAGACTTCTGATACCATGTAAGAAATAATCCCTTGATTATTTTCATTAATGAATGAGTATATATATACAATTTACAATCTCCATAATATGAAAAATCCTATTCCTATTGTAATCACAAAATCCTATTCTATTTGTACAAGAATTCTACAATTATGGTAAGTGTACAATGCTAATTAAATACAACTCCCAAACCGTGATATACACGATTATGTCTATGTGGATTTTTGCTCATAAGGACAATTCAGATGGTTCATTTGCCCGACATAAGGCGCGACTTGTGGGTGATGGTAAGACTCAGCAGGTTGGTGTAGACCGTGGTGAGATGTTTAGTCCGGTGGTCAAACCGGCTACCATTCGTACTGTGCTTAGCTTGGCTCTTTCGAAAGCATGGCATATTCATCAGTTAGATGTAAAGAATGCTTTCTTACATGGTGATCTCAAAGAAATAGTTTATATGCATCAGCCTTTGGGATTTAGGAATCCCAATCATCCTCATCATGTATGTTTGTTGAATAAGTCCTTATATGGGCTTAAGCAGTCTCCACGGGCCTGGTATTCACGGTTTTCATACTATGTTTCGACTATTGGGTTCATTCACAGCAGGTCGGATAATTCCTTGTTCATCTACCGTCGTGGTTCGTTCTTGGCCTATATTATGTTATATGTGAATGATATTATTTTGACTGCCTCTTCCGATGCCTTACGCCAGTCTATCATGACAATGCTCAGCTCTGAGTTTGCTATGAAAGACTTGGGGCCCTTGAGCTATTTTTTGGGGATTGCTGTCACTCGTCATGCAGGTGAGTTATTCTTATCTCAAAGGAAGTATGCAGCTGAGATCATTGAGAGGGCTGGAATGTCATCCTGTAAGTCCACTTTCAATCCAGTTGATACTAAGCTCAGGCTTAGTGTCGCGGCCGGCGTACCATACGAGGATCCGACCCGCTATCGCAGTCTTGCAGAGGTCCTTCAGTATCTTACATTCACGAGACCAGATATTACGTACGATGTCCAACATGTGTGTTTGTTTATGCATAATCCCAGAGTTGAGCACATGAATGCACTTAAACGCATCATTCGGTATATTAGGGTACGCTTGACTATGATTTGCATTTATATCCTTCCTCGACGTCCACACTTGTCTCGTATACAGATGCTGATTGGGGTGGCTGTCCGGACACCAGACGGTCTACGTCTGGCTATTGTATGTTTCTTGGAAATAACTTGGTCTCATGGTCTGCAAAACGCCAGTCGACATTATCCCGATTCAGTGTTGAGGTCGAATATCGAGGGGTAGCTAATGTGGTCTCGGAATCATGCTGGTTACGTAATTTACTGTTGGAACTTCATTGTCCTATTCAGAAGGCAACCTTGGTTTATTGCGATAATGTTAGTGCCATCTACCTTTTTAGTAATCCGGTTCAGCACCAACGCACTAAACATATCGAGATGAACATTCACTTTGTCCGCGAAAAGGTTGCTCGTGGTCAGGTACACGTCTTCCATGTCCCGTCAAGGTATCAAATTGCCGACATCTTTACAAAGGGTCTTCCCTCGGTCCTTTTTGAAGATTTTAGGGACAGTCTCAGCGTTCGAAGACCGTCCGCTATGACTGTGGGTGTGTGTTAAATATACATAGGATATACACGATATACACGTGTATATCCTATGTATATTGGTTCTCGGATTCCCTCATTACCGTGTATAATAGGTAGTATTTTAGTATCCTAGTTTAGGTAATGTTGTAAGGTAATTAGTAGTGTACACTTACCATAATATTTGTATTACCATAATTGTATAATTAGTATTCAAGTAGAATACGATTTTAGGAGTAGAATAGGAATCTCCTATTATGGAAATATGTAAATGTATATATACTCTTTCAATCAATGAAAATAATCAAGGAATTTTTTTTTGCGAATGCACTGAGGGCAGAATTTAAAATCAAATACTAGAAAAGTTATGTTTGAGAATCTTTTATAGCCATATAAATATTATAATTAGTATAAAATCATAGATTCCATTTTTTTCTTATTCCGTATTTACAGTCACTATGTCAAATAAAATGGAGAAAAAAAAAATTTTACACTTTTATATGAGATTGCAATTGGTACAGTTCAACATACAGGTTTTGTTTAACCATTTGTTTGAATCTTATCTTACCACTCATAATTTGGATTGAATTTGGGTGACAGAATTATGGAGTAAAAAAAGATCATCCTCAACTTGAGAGCTCCTCAACACATTGCATGGAATTGCCATTCCTCTAATTACAGAAGCAACTGTCTTCAGACTTTAATTTGGCTTCCTCAATGCTGCATTTTTCAAACTTTATATCATGTTGTTTAAAGGAATTATTTTTCATCGTCAGAGCAAAAACTTGGTTAGAGTCTTAGAGATAGATGCTCCATATGGAACCTGTCACCGGCCACTTCCTCGATAACATGATCACGTGGCTTCTCTTCCCGGGAACCTATCAACATAAATAATTGTCTGAAGATAGCAGTATTGAGGAAGCTGCTATGGTTATTGCCATTCTTTTTATATTACACGATCGGTGGCGGAGCCAACACTTTTACTTAGAGGGTTTAAAATATACTTCATTTGTTCCATAATAAGTGATTCTTTTAGCTTGTACACACTTTTTTAAAAAGTGATTACTTTTATAAAATTAAGAGTGTTTTTACTAATTTACCCCTAATCAATGCCTAGAAAAAGATAATGTAGTTAATGAATGTTGATTATTTAAACAAGGACAATTTTGAAAGAATCTGCCCAAAGTATTTTTGAAATTCTAAAGAACCACTTATTTTGGAACGAAGGGAGTAAAAAAGTAAATAGACGAAGAAGTCAAACGGGGTTCAACATATATTATATATATAATATATGCATAAAAATAATTTTGATCATGTATAAATAATATAATTTTTTGCCTAACGGGCTGGGTTTGGATGAATCCTCTAGGGCACACGACAACAACATCATAACCAGTTAAATCCTTCAAAGTGGAGTTTGAGTAGAGTAGAGTGTACGCAAAACTTACCTCTATGTTAGGAGGTAGAAATGTTATTTTCGGTAGACCCTCGACACAAGGACACAAATCAAATACGTATATTTCTTTATTCAATCGCATAAATAAAGACATTAATTTACTGTAGCACGTCACACCATAAGCTTAATTTTGCCTTTAGGACCTGTTCTCGCAGTAAACATGCTGTAGATTTTTAGTCGAAAAGAAAATAGAATACCATTACTGTAACTTTATCTTCTTCAAGTTCTTATTTTCTTTATTGTTAGATTTGGTTTGCTTAGATCGCGTCGGTACGCAAAGTAACTAGGTTGGTCGGTGGGAAACCTAGAACCCCACGTCAAAGATGCTAACTTGACCAGTTTTTACCACTGCCACGTCGTTTTGTGCCCTCGTATTATAAATATTCTGTCCCCATCGATCTTCCCTTCAAACAAGTCAATTATCGCAATCTAAATCCAATCTTTGTCCTCTTCAATTGGCTAGATTGAACACTGATCAGTACTCTCTCTGTTTTTTCATAGCACACAACCTACGTACTATATATACATATCTTTAGTTTTAAGTAAGTACTACTAATAATGAACAAATTCTGGGCTTTGCTTACTCACCTCTATGCTCTTGCCGGGTATTTATTAATTAACCTTTTCATTTCTTATTATAACTACGCCAATCTTTTTACGTTTAACCTGATTAATTCTGATTTTCTTTTTAATTAACATGCAGTCCAGTAGTGATTTTACTCTATCCTCTGTAAGTAATTCATCTGCTTCCTCTGTTACTTTAACCCTTTACAATGGTTTTACCTTATTTGTTCACTTCATTAAATAGCAAAAAAATTAGTATAATTTATTTTTATTGTGTAGATATGCATCAGTAGTAGCTATAGAGAGCACATCGAAGTTGGATGATGAGCAATGGCTTGCTTATTGGATTCTCTATTCTTTTCTTACTCTCATGGAAATGGTGCTTCAACCCATCCTTCAATGGTAAGTAAAAGTTAATAATTATTTAACTTAATTAAGTATGCAATAGTTCTGTTGATTTTGATATTGTGTAATATAATGCTAGGATACCAATTTGGTACGAGGTGAAATTGGCAATGGTGGCATGGTTGGTTCTTCCCCAGTTCAGAGGAGCTGCTTTTATCTATAACAAAATTGTTAGGGAAAAGCTGATTAAGAAATATGGTTCTTCTTATTTCCAAGACAAGTCTCACTCTCCTAATGGCAAACCCAAAAATAAACTTGTTGATTTCATCACCCTCAAGAAGGTGAAATTCTTTACTCTCTTTTCTTTTCTTGTTTCTTTTAAAGCATTTCTGATGACGTGTTTAGAATTACAATTTTTTTTCTTTTTAATTTGAGTTAAGTGTCAAAAACACACCTCAAGTATCAGTTTTTTTTATTTTCTATCTGAACTATCACTAACTAGTTAGCAAAATACACATCAATTATCATTTGTCCACTTTTCATATCTAATAGTTGATGTAGTAAAAGTGGACAAATAATAGTTTAGGTGTGTTTTGTTAACTAGTTGATAATAGTTTAGGTAGAAAACTCTCATGGCTGATAGTTCAGATATGAAACTAAAAAAAAAAACTGATACTTTAGATGTGTTTTTTACCGTATCTCTTTTTAATTTCTTAATGTTTGTTAGTAACTTTTTAGCAAAGTAGATGATTAATTGAATCGTATTCATTGTAATTTTTTTATTGACAGGGAGAGCATTAAATTAAAGTCGCTGAGGATGCACGCAGCATGAAATTAGGCTACGAATGGTGATCTTATGTGGATGAATATATGCAGAAATAGTTCTTTTCCTTTTGTAATACACTGAAGAGATAATATATTTATGTCATTGTAGATCAAATGGAAAGTGCTGCTAATATGAATTTTAATGTACTCTAACATGAACTTTGATACATGTGCCCATCTCAGATTTCTCAATATTGTTTGTATTTTTTCAATTCAGAAGAAACTAAGACCAGCTGGTCAGTTCCCCCAATGTGTGTGGTCTTTTTGGTTCTCGTTTTGAAATTTAAACGCTTTATACATATAACAAGCTTAAAGGATACACAATAAACCAAAAAAAAAAAATGTTCTAATTTTTCTACCCTTTTTCGGTTCTTTTTTTTTTTGGTACTAAACTGGTCAAGGGCAAAACTTTTTCTTCTCCTTTTTTCTGTGTCGTTTTTTTCCTATATTTTCTTGGAACCTGTTTTTGGTTAAGATATCGGTAATCTGAGGAGACAAAAGTTAGTGAAGAAGAAAGCAATTAATTATCAGCTTTCAGCCGAAAGAGAAAATCACGATAGACTCTATTTAGACCACCAAAACTCTGAATTCGAATTTAAACTAGGTGTTTATGTTAAGGTTCTGTAATCAAATCAAAATTACCCCAAGTGTCGCTTTCCAATTATTGAAAAAGTAAGGAAGAAGACAACAACGAATTGACACACATTGGCGTAGATTCATAGAGAAAAACTATATACAACATAAACCCATATATAATCCAATAAAACAGACTAATCTAATGAAGAAGAGCACAAGTCCAGTTAACTATATAATGCTCTCAAGTCTAGATAGATTCTTTACTAAGCTATAGTACAAATTCAATCAGCACGTACTGAAAGATGTAGGCGTTGGCATAAAATAGTCCAATATGCATTGACCATTAAATCTTTGACCCAATGAATAAACATATCTATACTCCTAATGATCTTACTTCACGGGATGATTCTAATTAAGCTCATGCTTTTCTGATAAATAAAAATATGGAAGATCTGATATTATGAAACGTAAACCATAGTCTCAAAACGTAATATGTTTGTACCTACGTACTGAAGACACGTGTGAAGAAGAGTGAATATTTAATATTATTAAATGATTTAACCTATATGTTGTTGGAAAAAATAATTTAAAATTGTAGAAAACCAAAGTTGGTTAGGATTTAGTATTTTAATTCAGATTTAAATAGGTTTATAGTTAGAATTAATATAGAAATATGTTTTCCTGTTTTGAGTTAAAGTAAGTTTCTTACTATTATAAATAGGGGTGTTGCTAGTATTTTCATAATAGATAAAACAAGAGAGAATAAGGACAATAGTGGAGATTGTAGAAATCCTTTCATTTTATAAATAAAATATTCTTCTTCAATTTGGTATCAGAGTTTCTACAATCTTCCGCTGCGGGCGGGCGACACTAGTCAATGTGTGTCGCCCGTCTGGCCAAAGATAATGGTGGCGAACTTCAGGCCAATGATATATGGATGAAAAATAATCATATTGAGAAAAATTGATCAAAATATCAGGTTTAAAAAGGTGCAAGCAAATATGACACAAGAGAAAGATAATCTTCTCTAAAAGTAAAAGAGAAAAAAAAAAACAATGACGGTTGGAGAGAAAGTGCTCCAACAGATTGAAGGTTGAAGAGAAAGTGCTTCAACAATTGAAGGTTGATGAGAAAGTGCATCAACAAATTGGAGTGTTGGAGAGAAAGTGCTCTAACGACTATTATTGTTGAAGATAAAGTGCTTCAACAATAGAGGGTTGATGAGAAAGTACATTAACAAATTGGAATGTTGGAGAGAAAGTACTCCGACGATTGTGAATGTTGAAGAGAAAATGCTTCAACATTTGATGGATTGAAAACAAGTGCTTCAACAATTGAAAGATGATGACAAGTGCAGCAAAAAATAGATATACAATTTTGAACTACGGAAGAATGTTGGAAAAAATAATTCAAAATTGTAAAAAACCAAAGTTGGTTAGGATTTAGTATTTTAATTCAGGTTTAAATAGGATGTATAGTTAGAATTAATATAGGAATATGTTTTCCTATTTTGAGTTAAAGTAGGTTTCTTACTATTATAAATAGGGGTGTTGCTAGTGTAAGATTGGAATAATCTCCCTTAGGGGTTCCTTTCATTAATCACAATATATATAGTTGTACAGAGGTTGATTACTAATACAGTAAGAATCCTAACTTACCTTAAATGGTTGATTCATAATACAATAAGAATCCTAAGTTACCTTAAATATACATCTATCATAATTATAAAATATACTGCGAATATTCGGAAAATATTCGCTAATAGCTAGTTATTTTCATAACAAGAGTAAACAAGAAAGAATAAGGAGAATAGTGGAGATTGTAGAGATCCTTTCCGTTTATAAGTAAAATATTCTTCTTCATATGTGTAAAGTTAGAGGCGGAACATCTAGTTCATATGTATTAATCCAATTCTTTCAACTCGAAACATGAATTTATGTGTAAAAGTTTACTAAATTTACCTCAAATAGTAAATTTAAATCTAGAGGAAGAGATGCAGGGATTAAAATAGTCATCCCGGATCAACCTCCTAGGACCATATATCATTTGTTAGACTGCTGTGTGTATAATTGGGTTCTTGTTATTAATGTGTATAATAGTCCATGAATTATGTAAAAGAAATAAAAAGAGTCTTTTCCTCAACATTTGTTCACAAAAGAGAACCGGTGAAAATTTATGAAGCTGATCCTAACTCATTCATCTAAAAAGTTGTGTCAACTTGGTCTGAACTACATTATTAATCCAAAGTAACCCATCAGAAAGGTTTGTCCAAAAATAGAAGGAAAAAAAATATATATATATATAGTTCGAATGTATTGTATATATATAGTTTTACTTTTTATATGGTGTAGATAAAGCTGTTCCATTTTCATCCTAGTGTGCAGATGGATCTCTAGATCTTATAATGCATGCATCAGTCCTATTTCCGTCAAGTAGTGCTGTAAAAGGTAAAGATTTGATCAACATGATTTGAGCAGCAATGAATTTGCATCCAACATGATATGTATCTTCAACTCCTTATCTAAACCGAAGACGAACAAAAATGAGATTTAATTAAAACGGAAAAGGTCCAAATATGCTCTTAAAGTGTTAGAAAATAGATAGATATAACCTTCGTTAAAAATTTAGTTCACAAATATCCTTACTAATTAAAAAGTCTTAAATTGACATAAATTATACTCCTCAAATAACAGGGGTGTTTACAGGGCCGACTAGAAGGTCAAGCCACTGAAGCGTGAGCTTTACGCCCCAAAATTTTATGGGGCCTCAATATTTTTTTATCCGAGGTTAGGTACTTGTATTTGATTTCTCGATCAATTCGATTTAGAGACACACAAGACTGATTAAAGAGAGAAGCGCTTCTTAGCAAGATATTTTTTATTCTGAGGCTAGAACTAAGAGTATTTAGCGGGTGGTTCAGTTCGGTTCGATTTTGAATGTTATCGGCTCGGCTTATTAGTTATCGATTTATAGATATGTTAAATCGTTACAGAACGATTTCAAATAAAAATATATATGATCTTTTAATATAAAAAAACAAGACCTCCTTTAAAGTTTAATTTTACGCCACCGATCTTATTGAGCCGCCTCTGTTAACCCCCATTTGAATCGAAGGGCTACCATATCAATATCAATACTTAAACTAGAAGTAGTTTTGCTATCTTAGAATTAAAGAATGCTATTATCCTATGCTAGGAGTACGTACCTATGCTTTGCACGGCCACTTATATCATCCTTTTGATTTATTTAGTGAGCACGAACTGTACTGAAGCATCCATCTACCTTCCTCTAATCTTGTTAACAAGTAATTTTTTCTCTTTTACTCCTTTTAAATTTGCTTCTCTACCTTTTTCTCACATGTTATGACTAATGAGTGACAAATCCACATTATCTGTTGACGTATTTAGTAACACTTCTTCTTGATAGCTCGTGCATTTTACCATGTGCCTACTTGGCCTTATTAAATACCTTAAATAAATAATTATTGATAATCAAATCGAACAAATATATGCTCTAAGAGTTGTCTGTAAAAATGCTCACTTTTTTAGCAGGAGTTCACGGCGCCGGCCAAGAGGCGAAAACAAAGTCCTGCAAGATAAAATTGTAACTCCATATAATAGACATAATTTAATTCAACCCTTTCTTTTCTCATATAATGAGAGCTTAATGCGTCAGATATCTCTTTTAAGAATTTCAATCTAAGAATTTTACGTTATATTTCATCCTTAATATATAATGAGAGCTTACGTTATTTTGGTATATTGAAAATTTAACAAAATAAATTTCATAAATTCTTTCACAAGCATGTTGTAAGAATAATTAATTTATGTAAGAATAATTAATTTATTTTCCTCAATTATTCTCTTCCAAAAGTGAGGGTAATATACCCCTAATACAATCATAATTTAGGCTAGACTTAGGCTATCTAATCTACCTACCATATACAATTGATTCTTACTATAGATCACACTAATTACTCTACAATCACACTAATTACTAAATAATTATAATAAATACAATATTTAATATAATTATTTTCTATCACTCCTCCGCAATCGAAGCGGGAGGTAGGCGTATGTTGAGACTGTCCTGAAAATCTTCAAATAAAATCAGCGGAAGACCTTTAGTAAAAATATCTGCAATCTGATAGCGGAACGGGACATGTAACACACACACTTGTCCTTGTGAGACCTTTTCACGACCAAAATAGATATCCAGCTCAATATGTTTAGTGCGTTGGTGATTGACCGAATTTCCCAGAGAGGTAGATGACACTAACATTATCACAATATACTAATGTGGCCTTCGGAATTGGGCAGTGGAATTCGAGGAGAAGGTTCCGAAGCCAGCATGATTCAGATACAACATTGGCAACACCCCGGTATTCTGCTTCGACACTGGATCTGGATAAGGTTGCTTGCCGTTTCGAGGACCAAGATACCAATTTATCACAAAGAAATACACCATAACCAGACGTGGAGCGTCTGGTGTCCGGACACCCCCCCCCCCCCCAAGTCGGCATCTGTATAAGCGACAAGTGAGGATGTCGACGATGTATATAGATGGACTTCATACTCTAGAGTGCCCTGAATATACCGCACAATGCGTTTGAGAGCATGCATATGATCATCCATTGGATTATGCATGAAAAGGCACACCTGTTGCATATCATAAGAAATATTCGTTCTGGTGAATGTCAAATACTGCAGGGCCTGTCAAGCTGCGGTAGAGTGTCGGATCGGCTAACGATTTGCCGGAGGATGCACTCAATTTGGATTTAGTGTCCACTGGAGTTGCCGAAGATTTACAGGAGGACATGCCAGCACGTTCAACAATCCTAGTTGCATACTTCTTTTGGGATAGAAATAAACCACCTGCATGACATGTCACAGCTATACCTAGAAAGTAGTGTTGTCACGACTCAAACCGTTGGGTCGCGACGGGCACCCGGATCCCACTCGCCAGGTACCATCAATCGTACATCCAACACCTAATCATAATTAAATACGGACTAAGCTGAAAGACCAATATGTGAAATCTTTATCCAAAAAACTAACCTATATATATATACATACTCATACCAAGGCCGACAAGGCCATACAAGTCTACTACACACAGGACACATGTCTACAAGCCTCTAAGAAATACATGACATCACAAGGACGGGATAGGACCCCGCTATACCCATATGCGTATGCAAAAATATTGTACTACGACCATACTGCAACTCTGAAATAAATAGAGTGCTCCAACATCAGTTGAACCAGCAGAGTGCTCACTGTGGGAATTCATATATGAATTGTAGGTTGCTAAATCATTTTTTTATTGTCTTCATGAATTCTCAAACCAATATATGAATTCCCACAGTGAGCACGAAATGAGTTATAAGTTACTGAATTGTTGTTTTGGTCTTTGTCTTACTAAAGCAATGAATGATAGATTAGCATTAAATAAGCTTCATGATATGGTCTCTCACTCAGCCAATTCTTTGGCGGTGGGAGCACCCTCTTTCACGCCACCTGCACATTAACATGCACTCCCCTTCATTAGTTAAATGACCCGCATCCGTATAATTTATCAATCATAGATATAATTAATTTTGTGATCTCAATGTCATAATTTTTGTGATATGATACTAGTCCATAACTTCTTTGTGCATGTTCCAAATTATTTCCGATTTCCGTTGTCACACTTATTATGTCCAAAATTATTTTGGGGTTTTATCCTTTTATATACTAATCTCTTTATTAGCATACGTAAATATAACATAAATTTTCCCAACGTTCGGGTCTATTTACACACGCCTAGAGATTTTACATACGCCTAGCGATTCAAACAGTGACCCGAAAGTACGGGATGTTACAAGCGTAGTGGCCCTATATCTTTCATTGCAAATTCAGAACCAATTTGTGACATGATGGACTTGCGAAGAGCATCTGATGAGGCGGTTAGTATAATATCATTCATATATAAATGAAGATAAGCAATATTATTACCCTGACGGTAGATAAACAGAGAGTGATGAGAACGGCTGTTGGAAAAAATAATATGTGAGACAAAATTGACAAACCTCTTGTACCATGCCCTGAGGTTTGCTTTAGCCCATATAATGATTTCTTGAGCAGGCACACATGATTGGGATATTTAGAGTCCCTACAACCCAAAGGATGGTACATGTAAACAGTTTCATGTAGTTGTCCATGAAGAAAAAATATTTTGGACGTCTAACTGATAAAGTGGTCATGCCTTTGACAGAGCCAGACTAAGGATTGTTCTGATAGTTGCCGGTTTAACCACCGGACTGAACGTCTCACCGCAATTCACACCAATATGTTGTGTCTTCCCATCACCTACAAGACGGACTTTATGCCGCTCAAAAGTACTATCAGAGTTTTCTTTGTGACTGAAAATCCACATAAACCGAATTATATTAGCATTAGAGGACGTGGTCTTTTTAATAAGAGCATTAAATTCATCATCCATAGCCAATTTCTAATTCGGGTCATTAAGGGCTGCCACGGGATTACGAGGTAATTGTGATTTTGAGACTTGGGTGTGTAGGCTATATTTGGTGTTTGGTTTGACAATGTCGTGTTGACAACGGGTGACGGGACGAGGGGCTGGAAGTGGGGCCAGAATTGGAACAGTGGTAACTGGGCCAGCACTGCCAGCATTAACTAGGCCTAGTGGCGGTAAAACTGGCCCAATTTACTGGTCAGTAACTGCCTGAGAATGGGCCACTGTTTCGGAGCCTAAATTATTTAGGTGAATTGGGTCGGTCGAAACAGAGGCTATGGGGTGGTTATGAGCCACTCTTTCTGGGCCCACTTCACCCAAATCATTTGGGCTGACCGAAATAGTGGCAGTGAAACCCGATAGATGGTGAGTCAAATACGGGGATATGTCATCATCTAGAAAATCATAGGTAGGAGGTCCGGAAACATGCAATTTTGTAAATGGGAAAGTGGTTTCATCGAAGAGAACGTGACGACTCACAATGATTTTATTGGAGGAGATGTCGTAACATTTGCAACCTCGATGATTGGAAGGATAACCTAAAAAATGCAAGGAGTAGACCGAGGTTGTAGTTTGTTGATGGTGGTGGATGAAAAAAGAGGACAACACAAACAACCAAATACCCGTAAGTGAGAATAAGATGGGTCCCGCAAGTATATGATTTTTAATGGAGCTTGATATGACAAATTTTTGTGGGGTAGTATGTTCAATAAATACGTAGTCATTTTTAGTGTGTGATGCCAAAACGATGAAGGAAGTGTGGCATGGGCAAGGGATATTCTAATAATGTTATTGATGGTTCGGAATTTTTGTTCCGCCTTCCCATTTTGTGAGGATGTGTGTGGGCATGAAAGGCAGAAATTTAAACTATTTGAATTGCAAAAATCCCAAAAACGTCTATTATCAAACTCCATACCATTCTCACATTGAATATTTTTGACATTCCGTTCAAACTGTTTCTGGATGAATGCTCTGAAAATGAGAAATGTGGAAAAGACTTGTGATTTTTTGACAAGGGAAATGTCCACAAAAAATTAGAGTAGTCATCTAACAATAACAAATAATATCTATGGCCTGAGGAGCTCAAAACGGGTGATATCCAAATATCACAATGGATGATATCAAATTTGTCGGGAGAAAGAAGCTTCATTTCCTTTAGTGTATTCTCTCAAATTATCAAATTTTCTTCGTGTTTGTAGCTTTCATTCACTAGAAAGTCTTGCACATTGATCTATTTCCTCCAAATATGATTGATAGTGGTCGTCTTTGCTTTTAGACAATATTTACGATTTCAAATTTATTCTTTAGAGGATGACGATGTATGTCCTTCTCTCCAATAAACTTGATAGTATGTAAGTAGTCTATTTCATTTTCATCTCTTTATATCCATATCTTTTACTAGCCTTTGTTGGACACTTTATAGTTCTGTAATGAGGTTTGAGGTAGATTCTGTCAGGATATACTATTAACCACGGTTTAGATATAATATTATGTTTTATTCTTTATGGAAAATTTATTTATTTATTTATTTAATTTAATAAAGTCTTATTTTAAATAGATCATTTGTTCACATATGTGTTCTTTACTTATATAATAGACGATTTAGTGTACGGAGCTTTAGCTCATGCGCGAAAGATTAAATTGTCGGTTCTTATAAGTTATAAAGTTACGTTCACAATCAAAGATATAGCTGGATAAAATATCTTGATGATTGTAGCACAAGATTAAAATATAATTTATCTTGATTTTGAGAATGACCTTATTCCAACTTTTTGTTCTAGTGCATTTTGTATGTATTGAACGGACCAAGTAGAGATAAGTGTTTTTGTACTGAATATATAAAACAACTTCTCTAGCTCATTAAATGAACTTATACTCTTAATCTTGATATGATTATTATTAATCAAAAGGTACGACTCAATTATGAGTCAATGTATTCCTGATAAATTGGATAGTAGCAGATAACATTTGTGAAATAATAATTAGTTGATAGATGCATCATATCTAAGGGATTCCTCTATTGGAACCTTCTTTTTCCTCGCGAAAAATGGTTCCTGTAAAGCAAACTAAGAGCGGGAAAGGAACTAGGGCGGGCATAAACTACCCTCCATTTCAATTGGTATTTTTTCACAAAAAGCAGACATGAGATACTGTGTCTCAACCTTGAGATTGATGATACCCCTTTATGGATGCTTATATGTTTTCGTGTAAAAACGCTGCTGGTGGATTTTGTATCCGTCACATGAAATAAGTTAAGCAAAAGTGTAAAGGATTAAATTAGTCAATGAATTAAATTGTCAGTAATTTAATTAAATTAATTGGTATCTGTAATCTTAACAGGGGGAGTTAAATAAGTATTTAATGGAGGATTTTGAAATAAATAGAGGAGTGCAATTACAATTTTTTAGTGGAATAAATTATAATTTATTGTGGTAGGATTAATTTATTCACATTCTGAATTAATACCACAATAGGAAGCCTCATGATTAAATATGTGGTCTCTACTCTGCCTGAACATTGTAGAACAAGAAAAAATAGTATTCTTTTGGGGCAAGGAAAAGCCCACACATTTTGGTAGGGTTCTTACCCTAAGACGTATGGTATATATGTGAGGCTTTTCAACCTTAATAGACTCACTATTTTCACTAGCCGCAATACTCGCCACTTGAGTGTTCATAAGTTCAAAGGATATTCAGGATACACAGTAGAAGACTGTGGAATTGGCGTTCGCTGCTGTTGTGGAAGATTCGTGTCAAAGCTTCAAGACGTTAATGCTTTTATCTAGTTTATGAACTATATTGTCTAGATTACGTGTAAGTTGATCTTGACTGTTAGCTTCCGCTGTGTGTATACCTGCGTTCTATCAGATTCATTTTACCTTGGTATCCTAGCATCCGCTCTCTCATAGCTTCTTATCTCTTCAAAAATATTATTTTATCTGTCAGCTCAATTTATGTGGCACTCTTATTAATTTCTTTAGGAAAAAATTGAACTTCCAATGCATTGACCATAACAATTCTGCTTCCCACTGTTTGTACATAAATCATAAAAGTAAAAGGGGGAAACACAAAAAGCAGCTCAAAAGCATAGGCAAGAGGACAAGTAAAAGATGCAGCTTTCTATCTCCATTAACTTTAAATAAAGTGCCTGTCTCTTTGCACCATCTTAACAATACTGCATATCATAGAACTCTCCCACTAGAGTTTTTGCTAAGAGCTTAATTAGGCACTCCACAATATTCATCTACATAGCCTCTCAGTTTCTGCAATTTGCTTTGTTATACAACAAACATGGATTCTCTTCAAATGAAAAAGATTCAAGCCATCAACACGTACACGAAACAGCGCCTTCTCAACAAGCTCATGCTCTATTCTTTCATTTCTCTGTGTTGTATTTTATTACTCTCAAGTCCACTTTGGTATCCCTTTCTTCGTGCTTTCCTAAAATCCCTTCTCTTTGACTCACTTCCCAAAATTTGTGCACTATTCTTCAGTCCCAAGTGCATCTTCATAGTTGGGAATATCATAGTCATATTTCTTGTTGGAGAGTCAAAAATCTTCAAATCATCCAAACCCTCTTCTCCTTTACCCTCTAATATACTGAAACGAAACTACTCAGAACAAGAAAATGATCAGAAAAACTTCATCTTTCTTGATGGAGAGTCTAAGATTTCTAGATCAAAATATTTTTATTCTTTACCTTTTAGTGTAAATTTGAAATATGGTGAGCAAGAAGAGGAATTTTGTGGACATGTTGATGAAGAAGAGAAGGACAAGAAAAGTGTAAATCTTGAAAATGTGATGGATGGAATTAGGGGAAATTGCACCAGCAAATACAGAGAAAATGAGGAATTCAAATTTTCTGCAGAGCCTAATGAATTGAGCAAGAGAGCTGATGATTTTATTGCTAGGGTCAACAAACAAATTAGACTTGAAGCTGTATCAATGATTTAATTAGGCCAATGATAAACTAGCTAGCACTCAGGGAGTTAATACATTTTCCCATTATAATGCTTCTAGAGTTCAAACAGGTGGAGCTAATTTGTATTATTCTACCTTCAGTAACTAATACAAGTTAAAATCTGTTCCAATATGTTATAGTTTGAATATTCAATGTAGAGTAGTATTATCTTTGTTCTATTTTATACATAGGTTCTAGGTAGTCACATAAATATACTTGTGAATAAATTTAGATTCATTGTCACACTTTTGTTAAATATTTGACGAACTTGTGAATACAAAACGAATGTAGTGGAAACTCACATTTAGAATTATATTTTTTGAACTTCAATTTTGCTATTTTTGTTAAGAGTCGGATATGGAATTGGAACATGAACTCGACTTGGACAATCCTCACCCTACAAGCTAGCTTTTGTGGTTGAGTTAGGCCCAATATCCATTCTTTACATCGTATCAGAGCCAGACTCATTCCAATTCTTTGTTCACCGATTGTTGATCCCCCAAATTATATTATTCACGCTTCAGTTAACATGGTCTGGACGTGCGGAGAGTGTTAAGAGTCTCACATCGGATATGAAATGGGAACATGGAGTCCTTATATGGACTTAGACAATCATCATCCTACAAACTAGCTTTTGGGGTTGAATTAGACCCAATATTCATTCTTTATAATTTTGATCTATTTTTAGAGTCTAGTGTAACCTTTAATTTGAGTTGTAATTTATAGAATTTTTATGGTTTATAGTTTCTAGGATTTGATGAGATTTCTACTTTTTCTAAAAAAAAAATTTAACATTTCCATCTAATCTAACATACAGGTTTGTAAAATTCTCGATGGAGATTAAAAATGCTCACCTTTAATAAATTTTAAAACCCAAAATTCTCAAAAATGAATATTGGAAAAACTACTTTGATACCTAAATAAGTATAAGGAATCACTTTTGTCATTTTCTCCCAAAATGAATGTGGCCATAAGCCTAAAACTTCTATTCGAAATTAATTAATTATATCGTCTAATATACAAACTTCTTCTACCGAATTAATAATTTCCTCATTTTAAACTCTGCTCGTTCAAAACAAACTGAAGAAATATGTTCCCTTGATTTTATTGATGAATGATTTACAATATATATATATATATATATATATATATAAGGTTATAAGAATATTTATTTTGATACAAACTAGGTAACTAATTAACCTAATTACAAAAGGATTATAATTCTACCTAAAATAGGAGATATACAATTAATATAATTAATGAAATAATTTTCGAAAATATTCTATTACACACCCGCAGTCGAAGCGGGAGGTTCTCGAATATTGAGACTGGCTCGAAAATCATCAAATAGTATGCGCGGAAGTCCTTTGGTGAAGATGTAGGCAATCTGATATCTAGAAGGAACATGAAGGACACGAACTTGACCACGAGCCACTTTTTCGCGAACGAAATGAATGTCCATCCCAATGTGTTTAGTGCGCTGATGTTGGACGGGATTGCCGGAAAGATATATCGCACTAATATTATCGTAGTAGATCAGTGTTGCCTTTTGAATCGAGTAGTGAAGTTCAAGTAGAAGGTTACGGATCCAACAAGACTCAGAGATGATGTTGGCAATACATCTGTATTTTGCTTCTGTACTGGATCGGGATAATGTAGGTTATCTTTTGGAAGACCAAGATAATAGGTTATATCTGAAGAAAATGAAATAACCAGACGTGGAGCATCGGGTGTCAGGACATCCACCCCAGTCAGCATCAGAATAGGAAGTGAGACCAGTAAGCGAAGACCTGTATAGATGTAATTCAAAGTGAAGTGTACCTTGGACGTATCGTAAAATAAGTTTGAGGGTATGTATGTGTGCTTCCGTTGGACTGTGCAAGCAGATTTGTTGCACGACATAGGATATGTCTGGTCTCATGAATATGAGATATTGCAGGCCCCCAACCATGCTTCGATAGTGAGTCGAGTCTGAATATGAAGGGTCAGAATTTCAGCGATGAGCTTAGAATTGTTGTCTATAGGCGTGTGGGATGGTTTGCAAGATGTCATACTTGCACGTTCAAGGATCTATTCGGCGTACTTATTCTGACATAGAAATATGCCGTCAGAATGTCGAGTGACAGAGATGCCCAAGAAATAACTCAGAGGGCCCATATCTTTCATAGAAAACTCAGTAGAAAGGAGAGACATAATGGACTAGCGGAGAACATCGGATGATGTGATGAGGATGATATCATCAACATATAATAATAGGTAAGTCATGTATGTACCCTTATTGTAGATGAACATGAAATGATCGGATCTGATGTGTGAAAAACCCATGGAGGAAACATAATCGGTGAACCGCTGGTACTATGCTCGAGGAGCCTGTTTTAGTCCATAGAGTAATTTCCGTAACAGACACACATAATCTGAATGAATAGGATCCCTGAAACTCATAGGCTGATACATATATACCGTTTCATGAATATCCCCATGTAAGAAGGCATTATTGACATCAAACTGATGAATGAGTCAATACTTGGATATGGCAATGCTGAGGACGGTCTGGATGGTTGCAGGCTTTACGATCGGGCTGAACGTTTCATCACAGTCCACTCCCACATGTTGAGACCTGCCATCACCTACAAAATGAGTCTTGTACCTCTCAAAAGAACCATCAGATTTTCTTTTTATGTCTAAAAATCCACATAGAATTAATAATATTAGCATCAGGTGGATGTGGTACTAGGTGTAACATCCCGTAATTTTGGGCGATGGTTTGAGCACCTAAACGTATGCAAGTAGGCCGAGCTGCGGGAAATTTATGTTATATTTACATATGCTAATAAAGAGATTAGTATATAAAAGGATAAATCCCTGAAATAACTTTGGACGTAATAAGTGTGACGATGGGGATTAATAATAATAGTTGTACATTCCCAATGAGGTTATGGACTAGTGTCTTATCACAATATTATGATGTTGAGTATATGAAGATTTTATAAGTCATTAAAATTTAAGTGAATTGAGATCAAAGAATTAATTATGTGAGCAATTGATTAATTATGGTATTAATTAAAATTAAAGTGGATAAAATGCTAGGTGGCAAGACACTTTCCACGTGACACCGTGGTAGAAAGCAACAAATGACTCATTAATAGTGGTATTTTGGTGGCATCCTTAAGTGGGAGTGGGTCGACCCATGGTCTACTAAGATGATAAAATCATGAGAATACTTTCATTTAAGACTTTTTCTTAAAGAAGTAACTAGGCAGCAACATTGAAATCGTTCAATTTATTTTATCTTTTCACTTAAGATCAAGCAATCGTACATCATTTCTTTTTCTTGTAACTAAGTAGGAGCAGCAACGTTAATTCTTGGCAGCAGCCCCGCAATTTCTTGCTATTGTAGCCACTTAAAAATGGATTGAGGTATGTTAAGGTAAATTATTTCTTCTTTTGGCATGTTCTAAATTACGAAAAATAACCATGATATTGTTCCGTAAATTATTCTACTCTTAGTAGTTAAGGATATTATTATTATTCATTCCTGTGTTAAAAGGATGTCTAAATATGTTCCTAAGTCCTTATTGAGGCATACGAAAAAGATGTTGATATTCACAGTGTTAGCCGAAGGTACAAGGATATTATGTCATCCGGTAAATTCAGAATGTTTTATTGTCATTCATGCATTTTCATTTTCATTATATTCATATATTACCCTGGACCCACTTGTGCTATACACACTACTATATGGTAAATATTGTATATATGTAGGGGATATGGGGAAAGGGAAGGTGTTATATACGCACACCACCTGCAGCTAGTACAGACTGTCATGAAAGAGCCCGAAGAGGCCAATATTGATGCCCTTGTGTGGCCAATACGATATAACCTGATGCCCACAGAGGTGTTTATGAGAAGTAAGATGTCCTTGTGTGGCCAATATTTATATGTATACCGCATTTGCATTGTGCATAACATTTAGGCATATGTATTAGGGCCCTCAGAGGCATTTACTACTGGTCGGCTGTTTCTGTTTCAGTTATTGTTATATCCATGTTATGCTATTATTCATGCCTGACATACTCAGTACATAAATCGTACTGATGTCTCTTTTGTCGGGGCACGCTGCGTTTCATGCCCGCATGTTCACGTAGAGAGGACGACGATCCACATTAATAGGTTGCTGACTCAGTGGATTTTGGAGCACTCCCCTTGTTTCAGAGTGTCGGTCTAATTTTGGTACGGTATATTTTTGCATGTGTATATGGATATGACGAGGCCCTGTCCCGACCTTTTGATGTCACATACTCTTTAGAAGCTTGTAGACATGTGTCTTGTGTGTAGTAGTCATGTACGGCCTCTTCGGTCTTGGTGTGGGTATGTATGTATATAAGTTGGTTATCTGGTTTTACATAGTCCTTTTTCGGCTTAGTTCGTATTTGATTATGATTAGGTGTTAACTGTATGGCTAGCGGTACTCAGCGGGTGGGGTCCGGGTGTCCGTCGTGACCCTCCGGTTTGGGTCGTGACAAACTTGGTATCAGAGCATATCTGTCCTAGGGAGTCTACAAGCCGTGTCTAGTAGAGTCTTATTTATGGGTATGTTGTGCACCATACTTATAAGCAAGAGACTGCCTGACATTTAGGGATGGTTTCCATTCTTTCATCTCGTAAATCGTGCGGTAGAGCTGAGTTATAAGCATTTCATTCCTAATTCGTCTCGTGTTTACGATTTCAGCAATGCCTATAGCATGGAAGAAGTTCAAGAGTGTGAGGGCGTTGGATACGGTTGCAGGCAAAGGTACTGGCCGATTCCCACCCTAAAGAATTCTGCTTCAATCACCATTTCCTTCTCCTAAAGCATTTCAGTTTCGCTGGTTGTTTGGTTCAATTCAATAACAACAACAATTCCTGTCTTTTCACCATAGTAATTATCCACATAAAGAGGAGCACCATTTCACAGCACTGCCGGTCCCAAGAATCTGGTGCAAGTGAAGGAACATATATATTACCATAAATTAGATCATATAGATAACCTTAATCCTATATTCATTGGACATGTATAATTTTGGCCTTCTTGTGTACGGAACTCAACTTTTAATTGTATCATGAGCTAAATATATTGAAGTTTCATAATAGCAATACTTCTATCTCACTCATACTACAATATCCTGTGGAACCAACTATAAATCCAACTCAAAGGTTCAAGATAACAGAAAGATGACATGTTCACATGATTAGAAATCCTAAAAACATTGCTTCATTCAAAACATGTTCATACTACTCACAAAATAAGGGTGTACCGCTTTGTTCCTAAATTTATATGTTTTCAGTAATTATTAAACCCATGAAACAAATTACAGTTAACATTTGAAATTGAAACCACTTTTATACTTCTCATAGTCGACATACCCCTCTATCTGAAATATGTTTTCATGGAAATTCAGAAATTAGTGGTCTATAAGCGAGCTTAAACCTTGGAGTAAGCTAATCAGTTCTTAGAAAGCAGAAAGATTAATTAGCTTGAGGCCAATTGATTAAGAAAAAAAGTAGTAATCTCCAAATGATATTTCCAGAGAATGTTATTTAAGGTACTTTCCTTCTATTTTGTTAGTACGCTACTTCATTAATAAATCATGATTATCTAAATCGTAAGAGATGAATGAAGAAACGACGAAACACACATTAACTAATTAATTAAGTTTTAAGTTATCACAATGTATAACCACCAAATTGAATCATTAAAATCACACATGAATTAACAATGCAAGCAATACGATTGATTTTAGTCCAACTATCAGGTAGACAAAAAAAAATCAAAATAGGTACAAACCTGAGTTGGATGTAATCCAGGACATCTCAACTCAATCATTAATATTTGGAATACTGGTAGTATTTGTGGCTCCTCATTTTCAAACTGTCTTATAAAATTGTATCTAATAGCCTTCCGTCACTTTAGTGGTAGCTGCAAAACGAATGTCATTATAGCTAACCAAGATGAACTTCCACGTTTCTCTTCTTTTGTTGTTTATGAAAATCTCGTGCATTCTTGTTGTCAATATTCGATAGTCCTGTCTCAGTCTGAAATGAGAAAACATGACCTTAACCTCGCTATACAGTCATAAAATTTTATTGGAACACTCAATTAAGAAAGTTTATACTGAATGAGTCATAGTCATGCAATTTCACTTCTTTTTTCAGTTGCAATTGCACTTCAGTAAACACTATGTTGTAATGTGGAGATCGGAATTAACCTTGTACATGGTTGTTCTTCAAAGAATGTAAAGGATGTCTGCTAGATTTTTTAATTGCTCATGTGGCAAGCCTTGTAAGTCGCATTCCAGGACGAATGTAGATGTAATCCATCAAATAACTCTGTTCTACTTGTAAAAAAATCATAATGGTGGATAAAGTTGAAACATGTTCCTCTTAAGTGTTTATCTCAAAAATGTCAAAATAATTCATGACAATGATAAACAGTGATGGAAATGCATTAAACATCGGGCCAGGTACACCTCAGATATTATTGAGAGATACTTTCCTCTAAACATACCAGTTACAATCTGATTGTTTGAAATATAGAAATATTTGCAGGTCGCCATTCCAACTTAAAATCAGGCAGAAGTCTAAGAGATTAAAACAAACATACACTACAAACATGTTAATATCATTAACTATGCTGGAAAAGTTGGATCAAAACTAAATAATAAAAACATATGAATTCAATTGTATTTGAATCTCACAAAGAAGCACATTACCAAAATATGTAAACTTAATTGCTAAAATCAACCTATAATTGATCAGAAATCAAGAATATGAAAAATTTATTGTTCATATTATGATTATTAAGACATTTGAAGCTACACATACCATGTTCAAGTTGAGTTATTCAAAATGAAATCTTTTTAGCATCTAATAATAAGTATTCGATATAATTCCCACAAGAATACCTCTTATGCTATGACATAAATCTCAAGAACAGTAAATTAATATGAAATCCAAGAGTAATATGGATTATTAATTCCAATAATGCTTAAAAATAACTTGAATGAAATGAAAAGTATTGACGTTTGACATATATTGTGGCAAAAACAAATCTTGGTTTTAAGTAATCTATAGCTTTAGATTATTATTTTTTCTTTTTAATCTTAGCATATGCTGCACAACTCTTATCTCTCCAATTTCGACTTAAGGAAAAAAAAATGCTACTTCTGTAGATAAACAAAGCACTTGTCACTTGAATCTAAAGAGACATGATTCTGTAAGAAACGAAATGAGGACAATTTGTGATACAAGCAAAATATTACTACCTCCGTCCCAATTTATGTGGCACATTTTGAATTTTGAGATTCAAACACCTTTTTCTTTGACCGTAACTTTTTCATATATCTTTAAATTATCAATTACTTTGACTTATAATACATTTTAAGTAGTTATCAAATCCGTAAATTTAACTTTGAAGAACTTAAAGATTCCATGCCCCACAAAAAGAAATAGTAGAGTTACGAAATTCAGATAAACTTTACAGGTCATTGAACCGATAAATAACGAACCAGAAAATGTCATGGTTGTGTTCAGAAATTGAGCACTTGAGGCAGGTTCTCTTTTGGCATGACGAATGGAGGAAAGCAAATGAATTGGCGATCTTCAAGGGATTTCAGAAAATCCACCGAAATTAAGAAGAGAAAGCAGCAGTTATGGTTCGTAGGTCGAAGCATCGGGTTTAAAGGTAAACGGAAAGTGGGAAGTAAACCTAGAAATACGAACAAAAAAGATAAATCAAATTCCTGATTTTTGAGGTATGTCACATAAGCGGGCTTTGGGAATAAAAGTAAAAGAATTTCTTATACAGTATGCACCAAATTTACTCATTTATTTTATTTATTATTACTGAAAAAAGTTTTAAAATCATAATAATCAACAAAGTAATTGTGTTTTCCATTATCAGTAAATAATCATAAAGTGATATAGTTACGGTGAAGTATCCATACCAATATTGTGTTTTCAATTATCAGTAAATGATCATAAAGTGATATAGTTACGTTAAAGATAAGTTGTGAACTCGAAATCCATTAGTAAATAATTGGATTTTCTATTGCTATAAATAGGGGTGTTCACCGGTTGGGTAAAAATCAATCCAAATCGAAAACTGAACCAACCCGATTTGAAAGAAATAATCTTCTTGATTATTTTCATTAATTGAAAGATTTATATACAAGTTACAAAATAGGAGAATCTTATTCCTATTCTATTCCTAAAATCTTATTATATACATTTATAGTAATACACTAATTATGGTAATACACTATTAATTATATTACAACCTTACCTAAACTAGGATACTAAATATTTACCATAAACTATATTACCTAAATATGTCCAAACCGAGAGCTAAATATGGGGCAGAATCTGAGACATTAAATATACAATATACACATATATATTGTGTGTATATTGTATATTTAACACACACCCGCAGTCATAGCGGGCGGTCTTCGAACGCTGAGACTGTCCCTAAAATCTTCAAAAAGGACCATGGGAAGACCCTTTGTAAAGATGTCTGCAATCTGATATCTTGACGGGACATGGCATACGCGAACGTGACCCCGAGCAACCTTTTCACGGACAAAGTGAATGTCCATTTCGATATGTTTAGTGCGTTGGTGCTGAACTGGATTACCTGAAAGGTAGAGGGCACTAATATTATCGCAATATACTAAGGTTGCCTTTTGAATTGGACAATGAAGCTCTAAAAGCAAATTACGTAACCAACATGATTCTGAGATCACATTGGCTACCCCTCGATATTCAGTCTCGGCACTTGAGCGGGATAGAGTCGCCTGACGCTTCGCAGACCAGGAGACCAAGTTGTTGCCAAGGAACATCTGAGCTGGCACGTAGACCGTCTGGTGTCTGGACAACCACCCCAATCAGCATCTGTGTATGAGACAAGTGTGGATGTTGATGAAGGATACAAATGCAAATCATAGTCCAGTGTACCCTGTATATACCGGATGATGCGTTTGATTGCATTCATGTGCTCAACTCTGGGATTATGCATGAATAAACACGCCTGCTGAACCGCATACGTAATATCCGATCTGGTAAAGGTAAGATACTGAAGGGCCCCTGCAAGACTGTGATAGCGGGTCGGATCCTCGTAAGGGACGCCGGCCGCGGCACCAAGCTTGGGGCCCTTCCCCTTGATTATTTTCATTAATTGAAAGGTTTATATACAAGTTACAAAATAGGAGAATCATATTCCTATTATATTCCTAAAACTTTATTCTATATATTTATGGTAATACACTACTAATTATATTACAACCTTACCTAAACTAGGATACTAAATATTTCTCATAAACTATATTACCTAAATATGTCCAAACCGAGAGCTAAATATGGGGCAGAATCCGAGACATTAAATATATAATATACACATGTATATTGTGTGTATATTGTATATTTAACACGATTAAATAAACTGATTATTATTTGATTGAGTTTGGTTTTACTAATAACAAACCGAAGAAAAAAACGAATCAAACTGATAAATTATAGTATATACAAATTTTATAATTACACATATACAATATATTGAATTTTATAAATAATTTTAGATACTTTGTATATTTTTTGATTAAAATTATACTCATCTCTAATAGGCTAATGAACTTTACACTTTAAGCTCATTTCATAAAAGAAATTCATGAATCTAAACTCATTACTTCAAAGAAATAACTATGAGATTTACCTATATCTTTTTTTTTTGTTGTTGTATTTCTTATAAACTTTATTCACTTGATTAAAGTTTATAGATCTTAAGATATTTTTCCATAGTCTAAGAAAATTATATCCGAGTTAATAACGGATTATAAGTCAAAAAAAGTGAAAAATTAGTTTCTAATTGCAGGAAAAATCATGAAAGCGAGAAATACTATTAGGTTTTTAAAAATTAAATAAACCGAACCAAACCGATAACAACCAAACCGATGAATATGAATTATATTTGATTTGTTTTTATTTTAACCAAAAATCGATCCAAACCGACCCATGAACAACCTTAACTATCAATATATATGTCAAATAAGATTTGTTTGTTGTGTTCTTCTATAATTAAGTCAATAGGAGAAATTGCACGATTAAGAAAAACATAAGCTTGAATTAATCATGGTGGACTTTGCATGTTGATGTTTTAATTGTGTCCCTTCATTTTTTGGTGCATGTCCATAATTGTCAGGTTTATGCTGCATGCTTTTACTGTGATATTGGCGAGTATAAAAGATTGTATATTGTTTGAAGAAATAATCAGTAATGAAGCAGTAACAGCTATAGATATTATAAAAAATATGTTGGAAATTAGTCTTTGGCGGGGAGATGCGTCCACCCATCTTTGATGAATTAAACACTAGTGTTCTGCATGTTGGAGACCTTGTCTCTTCGCACATGCATGATCTACGAAGTGAGTAGATGACCGTAGGGCCAAGAATCGTCTAATTTCGTTGAGAAATGAAAGAGATATTGGTCCACGAAGTAAGGTGTTTGAGACATGGAAATGTGGTGTGGGACAAATCTACCACATCGGTGGGAATAGGAAGAATTGCTCTCTATATAAGTCTCTAATGTAGTAAAGGGTTTGGATCCCCAAGGGGTATCCCATGTGTTTAAAGGAGGGAAGACCTAGATGTGCTTGGGTTCAAGGCTAAGCCCGCGCGCCGCCGCCGGCCCGTCCCGTCCGGTTCCGGGTTCCGGGTTCACGGGCTCACGGGCTGTCTAATAATATCTTTTTGGACCAGAGAACTCTGCCAGATGTACAGTTTGATCCCTGAAGTTTCATATGTACAGTTTGGACCAAAATTCTTTCATATGTACAGTTTGATCCCTGAAGTTTTAATATTTACAGTTTGGTCCCCAGAGTTTCTGGGAAGGTGACGGAAGGAAGAAAGCCTACCGTTGGGACTGGTTTTTGAGGCATTAATCAGCCATTACTTGGCTGATTAACTCCTCTATTAACAGCCCATTAGTTGGGCAATTGAGTAGCCTCATTCATGACCTTAATTCACCTCTTTCATGGCATTAAAACCTGTCATTACAGCCCTCCTTTAAGGGCAATTACAACCTTGTTTGTGGATGTTGGACAGCCCCTCCTCATGCTATATATTGAGCTTCATTTGGCTCAAAACAGTGGTAGCAAACAGGCTGAAAACTGGCAGCAAACAGGCTGAAAACTGGCTGCAAAACAGGCAGAAAACGCCCTGCAAAACACCACTGAAAACACACGAAAACAACAGCGTTTTTCAGTCACAAAAGGGCACAAAACAGTGGCCGAAATATGTCCAAAACAGTGGCAAAAATCTGTGCAATTCGTGACTGGAAAACAGCGAGTAAACCCTCACATATACACAAGATACACACAACAGAGACACACTATATACACAGAGACAAACGAGAAAAGAAGATAGAATCTCTTCCTTCCTTTTCCATATCTTCAGCAAGTCGAGTCATATTTGTTTTCTTCGACAGGCTCAACCTATTGGCTTTGTAGTGTTGAGATTAAAGTGTTGTTTTATCTTGGGAGACTATTGCCCGCTAACGTAAAAACATATATACGGGGCAATCTTGTCTTAAGGATAGAGGGTTATCCTCGACTCAACACACAACGTTGTAACCATCCAGATTTAGTTGTTTCTTGATTTCAGGTTATCAAGATTCAAGACACAACAAACTTGCGGCAGTTCTCAACATTGGCTTTGCAAGGTGATCAAGATTCAAGACACAACACACATGCGGCAGTTTTGAAGATTGACCGTTTATTTATCCATTCGAACATTTGTAATAGTTATTACTTCCTCATCGCTTCTATAAAGTACCATAGAATCCCAACAATTTAAGACAAGATTGTATTGTAATACTATTAGTGTTCGAAAGATGTCGGTCAAAAGTTGTGTGACCAAATCTGGATATGACAATGGTTTTCTGGTAGAAGAGAGTGATGATGATGAACGTGTTCATGGTGTCACCGCTACCAAGACTGGTTGGAACAAGTGCTCACGAGAGCCTGAAGATGTCAACTGGGACAAGAGGAGAAGACTGAAGATGTACTTCTATCTTGCAGCAGAAGGCATGTATCTATCCCAGACAAAAGATTCGAATAATGGTAAGAAGGAACTGGACACTCAGTTTGATGAAGTGACTGGAGTGAGCCAGAATCCGAAATTGGGATAAATAGTTTTTCTTACTTGTCAATAATAAAGATTAAATGAGGTCTGATTAAAATTTTGATTAAAGTAAGGAGGAATATGAAAATAATTTATATCCCTTACGCTTTAAAAATCAGACGTTTAATCTCATCTTCTTTTCTGTTTAAAGATTGGATTGTAAAGCAACTTAAAAAGATCCGTTCTTTTAAGAGTAATTATTAAAAGTGTGTAAATTATGTTCGCACATACGAGGGAGTAAGATCCACTGACCGTGCGAAAACTGTTACCACTCTTAAGTAAGCGCCAAGAATTATCTGGGCACCAATCATAACGGAAGAAGTCTAAAAGTTAAAAATGTTGAGCCTGTCATACTATTTGGCAGAAGATCCTTCATAGGATGATATTGGACACTCAGTCATATAAAGCCTCCGGGCGACTGGAGTGGGCCAAAATTCTTTTGATATGATGATATTGGACACTCAGTCATATAAAGCCTCCGAGCGACTGGAGTGGGGCCAGAATTCATTTCATAGGAAAAGTAATGGACACCTAGTAAGGTGGGCCAGAGTTTCCAGGTCTTAAATGATCTGAAAGCCTAAAGAAAGGCAGAAAAGAAATTGAACACTCAGTCTGCCAAAGCAACTAGAGTGGGCCAGAGTATCCAGATCACATATGATCCGGTTACGCCCTAACCACGGGCAAGAGGTTGTTCATGTGAAGCAACGCCACCTCTAAAGTAGAAGGGGTTGAAGAGGTTGTCCTCAATAGGACTTCAAGGAATGGGATCACTCTAAGCTGAGGTGATACATGTTCCTAACTTGGTTTAAGGGACGCTGTTAGTCAAGCTGGTTTGAGACTAGTCCAACAGGTCTGTAATAACTAAGAATGGTACAGTACGTCTGTAGCCAAATGAATGATATATTTGTAATCCGTTCATCTATGCCATCATAGATTAAGACACGTTAAATAGCAAGTCATTCAAAAGCTAACGATGTTGAGATTGTTGCCTTCTGTCGACATAAACCCTCAAAATGAATGTGAGGTAGACAAATAGGCAAAATCACCTTTCCAAATTCCGTCAAAGGGAATAGCGAAAGAAGCACCGCTCCTCTAGAACTTAGTCACACCTACTTGGATGATTTAAAGTTTATACAAAATAGAGGAGGGAGACAAGTACGTTGTGATCTTCATTGATGATGGTACAACGTATGGAATCCTTTGTTTGTTAAAAAGCAAAGATGAAGTTGTTGAAGCGGATAAGCGCTACAAAGCATAAGTTGAAAATCAACTAAGCATACGGATTGAGAAATTCGTAGTGATAGAGGGGGAGAAAGTGAAGCATCGTTCATTAAACGACTGTTCATTTCTCACCTCAGTCCAACGGTGTTAGCCAAGCGCAAAGCTCGTACGCCCAAATTATGTGGGGTGGCTTGGTAAAAGTTGAAATACTGAAATAGGTCAAGTTGTACCTAAGACTGTAGATTGCATATCTGTCAGGATCTGCAAATAACAGTAGTGTTGATCGCCTCTTGGCATCAAAGAATGTTGAATTCTTTGGAGATAACTTTCCTTGAAAAAGGAAAAAGGAGTAACTGCTCAAGGTTAACAAGAACCCGCGAGGGCCTGACTGTCTGGAACTAGACGTTCCGTATCTACAGGATCATATAGAACCATACTTGCGTAATGGTTGATCTTCCTCCGGGAAAATAACATTTGGGTTGTAAGATGTGCTCCCCTGTGAGTAGCTTCACATCCAGGGCCATTGCAGTCTTGTGTGACATGAATGTTGAATTAGCCTTCCCAATCGAAGAGTTGGAAGAAGAGAATCAGAGTTGGTTTTCTGGACTGTTGGGCTTCTTCCTGAACTTTCATCTTGGTCCCTGAAATGTTTACATTTTGATCCTGAAAGTTTCAGATAAAACAGAAACAATGAATCTGATCACAGAAACATTGACTCTGAAATTAGAAAGCTAACAGTTGGAGAATCAACAGTCTGAAAGTAATATTCAAACAAAGTCTCGATATGAAAGATATGGGTATCACAGATGGCATCTTAGGAATTGGATTTCTAAGACATCTAACGGACTGGTCGAGAGTTGACAGTCTCGTTGAAGCCACCAATGGATATGAATCATAGAACTAATTGGAATCATGGTGCACCCATAGACAATGAGCGATATGCACAGGTCATGTGTAGTTCAATGTATTGTACACACTACAACCGACCTGGTATCGTCCTACGAACAGATTAGTTGAACTAAGGTTCACTGATGATCTTAATACATGATCAATAGAAGGCTTTAAGTCGGATATGACGATATCTGAGTTATTCGCTTATCTACGGATTATAGTATTCTGGATGTCCAGCGGTTCTGGGAGATCACAGTGATGCAAACTGGACATCAGATCTGAAAAACACCAAAGCCACAAGCAAATGTGTATAGTGGGTTTTGGAAAATCCTCTAAGCAAACTTGCATCGGTCGATTCATGATGGAATCGGAGTTTATCGCTTTATACAAAGCATGAAAGAAGTTGAGTAACTTCATGGCTCCTTAGAGGACGTCCCTTATTGGGAGAAACCCGCGGCCTTCGCCAAAGCTTATACATCGTGGGCTAGCCGGTCGGCTTTAGGAAGGACACGGATGACGGCGTCTGGACATATCTTTCAGGATCTGTCGGAGACATAAGACCGTATGGCAATTGATCATCACGGGTGTCACATCCTTGTTTACTAACTAAGGGACTACCCGAAGATCAAGTGTTCTGCCTGTCTAGGGGAATTGGCTTAAAACCCAAACAATACGAACCTTTGCGGTGGAAACCCAACCATACTGATTGGAGATCCCAAGAATTTGGTTCAATGGGAAAATTAAGCGGCAAAAGGTTCAGTTGAGCGCTTCGGTAGAAGCAAGAAGCACTTCGGATGATGATTTCTGTACGGAAACATGAATCCAAAGTTGTTCCCGCGATAGACATTAAAGTGCTACCTGCATGGTGGGTAAAGGTTAAGCTTCCAAACCTTTTAAAAGATCCTCAAACAGTTGAGGTTAAGGTTGGGGAAACTTTTAATAATTCCTAACACTTGAGAAGTGGGGTATAGCAAGATACCTTGTAGGAGATCACCTATTTAAGTGCGAGGATGACCGCCTCAAATGAACGCACTTAAGAATCCAAATGTGTCTATGGCCACAACGGACAGAAACGTAAGAAGGAAAATGAATAAGAAGAGTTATTGTGTTGATATCATTGTCTTGGCTTACACTAAACACTGACGGTTCAAGACATCACGTTCACCGCGCAGTAAGTAAGTCCGATGGTTTCAAATAGGGAAGGTTCAAAGCGAAAGCTACCACTCCTGATGCAATATCTTTTCGCTGAAAGATTACTGAAATGTAGGCATCTTGTGTGTGCGCCACAATCTCTCTTTCATAGAGGGGATTGTTGGAAATTAGCCTTTGGCGGGGAGATGCGTCCACCCATCTTTGATGAATTAAACACTAGTGTTCCGCATGTTGGAGACCTTGTCTCTTCGCACATGCATGATCTACGAAGTGAGTAGATGATCGTAGGGCCAAGAATCGTCTAATTTAGTTGAGAAATGAAAGAGATATTGGTCCACGAAGTAAGGTGTTTGAGACATGGAAATGTGGTGTGGGACAAATCTACCACATCGGTGGGAATAGAAAGAATTGCTCTCTATATAAGTCTCTAATGTGGTAAAGGATTTGGATCCCCAAGGGGTATCCCATGTGTTTAAAGGAGGGAAGACCTAGATGTGCTTGGGTTCAAGGCTAAGCCCGCGCGCCTCGCCCGTCCGTCAGGTTCCGGTTCAGGGTTCAGGGTTCACGGGTTCACGCGGGTTCAGTTTGTCTAATAATATCTTTTTGGACCAGAGAACTCTGCCAGATGTACAGTTTGATTCCTGAAGTTTCATATGTACAGTTTGGACCAAAATTCTTTCATATGTACAGTTTGATCCCTGAAGTTTCAATATTTACAGTTTGGTCCCCAGAGTTTTTGGAAAGGTGACGGAAGGCAGAAAGCCTACCGTTGGAACTGGTTTTTGAGGCATTAATCAACCATTACTTGGCTGATTAACTCCTCTATTAACAGCCCATTAGTTGGGCAATTGAGTAGCCTCCTTCATGACCTTAATTCACCTCTTTCATGGCATTAAAACCTGTCATTACAGCCCTCCTTTAAGGGCCATTACAACCTTGTTTGTGGATGTTGGACAGCCCCTCCTCATGCTATATATTGAGCTTCATTTGGCTCAAAACAAAGTGGCAAAGAACAAAGGAAAACTGGCAAAGAACAAAGCTGAAAACTGGCTGCAAAACAGCAGAAAACGCCCGCAAAACACCAGAAAACACACAAAAACAACGGCGTTTTTACCACAAAAGTGGCACAAAGCGATGGCGAAATCTGTCCAAAACAATGGCAAAAATCTGGCAATTCGTGGATCGGAAAACAATGAGTAAACCCTCACATATACACAAGATATACACAACAGAGACACACTATATACACAGAGACAAACGAGAAGAGAAGATAGAATCTCTTCCTTACTTTTCCATATCTTCAGCAAGTCGAGTCATATTTGTTTTCTTCGACAGGCTCAACCTATTGGCTTTGTAGTGTTGAGATTAAAGTGTTGTTTTATCTTGGGAGACTATTGCCCGCTAACGTAAAAGCATATATACGGGGCAATCTTGTCTTAAGGATAGAGGGCTATCCTCGACTCAACACACAACGTTGTAACCATCCAGATTTAGTTGTTTCTTGATTTCAGGTTATCAAGATTCAAGACACAACAAACTTGCGACAATTCTCAACATTGGCTTTGCAAGGTGATCAAGATTCAAGACACAACACACATGCGGCAGTTTTGAAGATTGACCGTTTATTTATCCTTTCGAACATTTGTCATAGTTATTACTTCCCGTACTGCTCTATAAAGTACCATAGAATCCCAACAAAATATAGTATGTAATAAGATTGATCCTAAAATATGAGAATATGAAATCTGCAATTTTCACCCATTACTCATACATTTGTTTATATTATCTTCTTCGCTCTTTTTTCTTTTGAAACGATCCGTGCATCGCACGGGTACATATATTAGTTTTCTTAATTAGAAACTCGAAGAATATATAATTTTCCTTTTAGTTTCTCCGAATCTTTTTGGGTCCATATCTCACCCCCTTTAATCCCCTGCGTCTGTAGTAATACTCTTTCTTGTTGGTTCAGCAAATCATAATACAGATTGGTGCTCCAACCATTATTCATCTTCAGCTTTTCTTTTTATAGGCCACGTCTTCCTAGGTCGTATTTGTATTTGTTCTCGTTTCTCTTATTCAAACGCATCCATGTATTATGTCAAACAAAAAAATTACATTGAATAATTAAAATTGTGCATTGTTTTTCATTTATTATCTAAGTTTTCAAGCATTGAATGAAGCAATGAGATTAGCTCCCTCACGACTTACTAATTTAATTTGATATCAAGTGGGAGGATAATTTGACCCTAGCATGATTCTTTACCGCACCAAGTTGATAGAGAAGGATGAACCAAGTGAGAGAGGGATTGAGGCTTTCAACTGGACTGGGTTGGAGGGAGGGGCGTTGTATTTGTCGAGGCACTAGGATCAACAGAGATTGTTGTTGCAAGGGCAAAGCAAAAATTTTGTGTCGTCAAAGAAAAGAAGGAAATTATGACTTCACCAGTCATTCCGATTCTTTCCTCAATTCCAATAAAGAATATCGATTTCTGATAACTATTATCGCATAAATCCTTTTATCATAATTAAGTTCGGAAATTGTTTTTTTTCTTTTCTGAGATCTAATTTCATAGGCATAAATAATTTCATATGTCAATTAGAAAATATGAATCGGGTTACTAAAAATAAAAGAAGACGAAGAAGAATTGAAACATTAATACAATCTAAAATGCTCTAAAGTTTAACATATAATAAACTCTATTTACAAGTTTATGAAGAAAGCTATTTGGTTGCTCTAAAGCTATTTGGTTCCCCTGTCTCACTTCTCCCACGTTTCCAGAACCCCTTCTCCTACTCCACTATCGCAATCTACCCAACTTCATTTTTTTTATATTACTAATACATTACCTAACAAACCATCAACCTACTAAAACAATACTTAATAGAAACCAACAATTTATTTTGTTTGTGCGTAAGCAAAATGAGGTCACCAAAATATTGTGACATTAAGTTCTGCTGCCCCAACGAACAACAAAATAACACCTGCATCATACCACATTTTTCGTACTTAATTATAATTTCAAAGACATCTGGAAGCTTATGAATTTCTTTGAAGATGTACATGTATATATTCCTAAATCTTTGAATATGCTAGCGTATAATTTAGCCAAATTTTCTATTTAGTTATCACGTAAGGTTATTTGAATTTTTACTTTTTCTAATTGAATTGTAATTGTTAACTGATGATGCATCATTTAACTCTTTGAGACCGTTTATGCATTAATATAAAGTCGTTTATTGTCGGGAAAAAAAAATAGAATCTCAGAGATATGGTTTTCTTTTTTAAGTTTGTCCGAATCTCTTTGGGCCATTTCTTGCCCCTTAACCAAATTAAAGTACTACCAATCCCCTGCTTCTTCATTAGTGCTCTCACTTGATGTTCCTCCAATCATAAACATACTGGTGGTCCAATTCATATTCCAAATCTGAAAAAGAGTAGACAAAAGAAGAATTTTTTTTTTAATCACTTGAATATGATTGGAGAGTGCTAATATATCATAGTACACGTGGAAGAAAAAACACAAAGAATCGCCCAAATGTGTATTCCTTATTGAACAGAACTTATAATAACATGGAAGGAAATACTGCTAGTGCGATGCATACTTCATATTACAGGTGTATTATTAGGATTAAACCAAAAAATTAAAAAATTGAATTATTTAATAGGATATATATTATGTTTATATAACACATTTCATTAAATAAATCAACTAGCATTAAATAATACCTACATTTTGTTTTGATTATAATATTAACCGTGCAAGTTTCCATTATGCTTTTATAAGAAATTGGGAGTGTTTGACTATCTCATCAAATATATATATGGTTAACTTATCAAGAGTGTTCATTATTTCAATCATGTGAATTGAATTTAAAAAAAGTATTTAAGATATTTAACATTACCATTTTTCATTCTTTATAAGTTTTTCATTTTTATCATTCAAATATAACTATTCGATTATATTATATTCGTATTTTCTTATATGACATAGACAATAATCACCGAAAAAATTGAATCAAAATAGTAGAACCCAATCAAATCAAATCAAATTTATTTTGATTCAGATTGGATAGCATTTTTTCAAAATCCAAGAATTGGATGTATATTTTACTGTCTCATTTTATATGATGACATTTGATTTGAGTATAGAGTGAAAACAATTTAAATAAATATAAATCTTGGCTTAGGAGATGTGTCACGTCACTCTTTCGTATACTGGAAGAGTGAAGAAAAATAGGTTGCATAAGTTCATACCACAAGTAATAGAATAAATGACAAAATATTAATTAAGAGGAAAGAGGAGATTTCAAGAAAACAAAGAAATGATAACAATGTGAAATGACATAAATGAGATGTCTTTAAATTTATGCATATTTTCCAGCCATCAAATAAGGAAAAGAAAGCAAAAGCTTGACAAAATAGATAAATACATGAGTTGGAGAAAAGGACATAAAAAGGTGGAAAGGGGAAGATTTTTATGAAATAATAATTTCATAAAAATAAATGATAATAACGAGGAATATCACAAATAAAATGTATTAAATTTTCTTCCAATTCCTGGAAATTTTTAAGAATAAAATTCAAAAAAATCAGAAGAAAAAAAAGATTAATAGAGATACTAATTAAGACTTGATTACATTAAATACCTAGATACAGATAGATTAAGACTAGATTACATTATCATGGACTGGATTTGGTTAAACAGTAGGATTTCTTAATGGGGAATCATGGGACCACCACATTTTGCTATAAATACACATGAAAACTCACCTATATGCATCACTGCATATCATAAGAAAAGAAAAAAAGCTAGTCGTAAGAAATGGAAGCAAAGGCATTAAGGAAGCAGAAGGGAGTTGTGCTAATCATGGTGATAATGACCTTATTAATTTGTGCTCCAATCAACGTGGATAGTGCTTTTGGAATTGAATTAAATCCATGTACACCGCCGGCATGTGAAGCAGCATGCAGGAAATTCTTGAAGGACAAGTACCAAAGTTCGACATGTGCGACGGGGCCTAAAGGAAAATACTGTATTTGCTTGGGATGATATATAAGTTTTAAGTACTTTGTTACAAATTTCAATTCACTTCTCCTCATATTAATTCCATGTGAAGGGAAAGAGGGCATGTTGGGTTTCTGTACTCTTGTAGTTAGAATCTCATCAATGAAGTAATGTTCTTCACAATTCTCCCCTATTTTTCTTACAAGAAAATAGTTAAAAGCATAGCAGTACAAAATTTATTTTGACTAGAAATTGGAAAATGTATACAAATTTAAATTACTCTTCCAATAAGTAGCTATATATTCGGTAAATCCATTTCTGGATGATAACCAAATTAATTAAGACCTCGTTAATGTGTTATTAAATGGCTATTTTAATAGACAATTATCTTGTCTTTGTTCGAAATTGATAGAGAATAAATAAATATTCTCCACATATTCTGTAATTATTATTCTACTGTAATTAGATAAAGTAGAGATTCTTATACAATTAGGTTTGTAATTGTAAACACCTATATATATTGCATAAATGAAAAGCATCCAACCAAGGAGAATTACACTATTCTACATGGTATCAAAAGCCAAACCCTCCCTGGCCTAAATTATACTCGACCACCACCCCCATCTCTTTTCTTATTTTTCGGCGGCAACCCGCCCCCCCAAATCCTAAAAATATTTCTTCCGGTGGCCACATGGCTTCTCCCGCTTCCTCTTTCTCCACCCACGACGTCACACATCCTTCTCCCCCTACTAACACATTTCATCCAACCTTTGCCGTAACGAATATAAAAAAAATTATCCCTCTAGTTCCTGATCAAGAGGATGGACAATATTCATCGTGGGTCGAATTATTTCAAATAAATGTTTGTGCCTAGAACGTCCTTTATCACATCGATGCCACCAACCCCCGTCCACCCAACATCGACAATCCGACGTGGAAGCGGCTCGATGCTATCGTCAAACAATAGATATATGGCACCATATCCAAGGATCTACTTCATACTATTATGAAAACAGGTGCCTAGGCCCACGAATTATGGACACGGCTAGAGAAAATCTTTCAAGATAACAAACATACATGTGTCGTCTATTTGGAGGAACAATTAACCAACACTCTTCTTAAGAACTTTGTCAACATGCCATACTATTGTAAACAACTAAAATCGGTTGCCGATCAATTGTCTAATGTTGGCACTCGGTTAAGATCTATAATATCAAGAAATATTACAAGATTTGGATAGATTATCAATTAAAAAAACAGCTGATTATAAGAATATACTAACTCATTATTTTACATTTTAAGGAGTAATAAGAATAAACTCCAGAAAATATAGATCAAATTTTAAGGCCTCTTTTAAATTTCGGCTTTAGACCACATAGGAAAAATTCACATATAGCCACTTTTTAACTTTTGTAATCGAAAAATAGTTATTGTCATGAATTCTGGAAAAAGCATAACAATTATAATTATTAATTTTCAAAAACAGCGCCAAAAAGTGGCCATCGGGCGCTATTTCTATAGCCACATATTCCATGTTGGAAATTTACTAATGTGGAATTAAGTTTATCACATTATTTATGACTCGAACAATTTGGGCCCCGCACATCGGAAACGTCGTTTCCACACACGTAGTGTCAAGTATCGCAAATTTCATTAGTGAAAGAGATTTTGGTACATAAGTAATACGTTTGAGACATAGAATGATGGACGGTTATTGGCCAAATGAGAAGTATTCCACGTTCGTAAACGAAGGAAGAAGTGTATGAAGCGTAAGATGAAACGAGTCGGAAATCGCCGCGGAGCCGTGAAGGGCCGCGGCGCAACACCGTTGGAGCCGCGGCGCTAAATGGTGGCTTGGGCTACTGGAGCCAAGGCGCTGCGGCGCTAATTCACATAGCCGCGACGCTTCGGAGGCAGAATGCTGCTACGGGAAGATGGAAAGTTCTGACTTTTGGGTTGGTTTTGGAGCATTGAATCTCCAATTCAGCCATTATTTGGTTGAATGTAACCCCTAAATAAGTGTCATTACATGGTTATTGAAGACCATTAGTTGGCTATTTGAGGGGTCATTTCCTTACACTATAAATTGAGGCCTTTGGCTCAATTGTTCAAGACTTAGAAATTTTCTGAAATCTTCTTATTCCTCTCTAGCAAGTTTTCTATATTCAAAGTTCTTCAAGAATAACACTTGAGTTTCCTTTGCTCATTTGTTAGTTGTTGTTGTATCTTGGGAGACTATTGCTCACGAACGTAAAAGGATATATACGGGGCAATCTTGTCTTAAAGACAGAGTGTCATCACTCGACTCAGCAAATCACAAGGAGTTTGTAATCGTTCTTATATCCAGTTTGTTGTAATCTTGAGTAGTTTTTCCTTTCTAGCATTTGTAATATTTATTTACTTCTCATTTCCTACAATTCTTATACCCACAATTTTAAGTCAAGATTCTTGTAAGTGCTTAGAAAGATGACTGGAAGAGAACAACTCACTTCTGATACTGCTGATGTTACTCAAGGCAACCCCTCTGCCTTCCCCACTGTTGCTCAAGGCACATTCAATGCCTTCAGTGCTGCTCAAGGCACATCCAACGCCTTTCCTGCTGCTCAAGGGAACGTTACAGTTCCTCCACCCTCTGAATTCCACCATGAACGCCTAGAAAAGTTCATGGGCTCCAACTTCAAGAGATAGCAACAGAAGATGTTGTTTTATCTGACTGTTATGGGAATGGCTCATTTCCTAACAGAAGATCCTCCACAAGCTGGAGATGAAGTGGACCCTCAGCCTAATGAAACGACAGAAGGGGGCCAAGGTATCCATGTCGTTAATGGCATGAAGATGGTTCTTGATGCATGGAGTCATAATGACTTCATGTGTAAGAACTATATTTTGAACTGTCTGTCAGACCCACTCTACATGGTGTATTACACCGTAGGCACCACCAAAGAGTTATGGGAAAAACTGCAAAAGAAGTACAACGCACAAGATGCTGGTACGAAGAAATTCATCATTGGAAAATTCCTGAAATTTCAAATGGTGGATAGAAAAATTGTGATGTCCCAAGTCCAGGAATTCAAAATGATTCTATGTCACCTGAATTTGGAAGGTATGAAACCAAATGAGCAGTTTTTGGTTGCATCACTAATTGAGAAGTTACCTCCCTCATGGAATGAGTTTATGAGTTACTTAAAATTCAAGATAAAGGAAATGATCTTTGAGGAACTTATTATCAAACTCTAGATTCAGGAAGATAATAAAAAGGTCTTGCCTAGGGGAAAAAATCCACTGAGGCAAAGGCAAATCTGGCTGAGGTCAAAGGGAACCCAAGCAAGAAGCGCAAGTTCCAGAAATACGGCAAGACCCAAGCGGCGGAGAAGTTCAAATGGATCTGTCACCACTGTGGGAAACCTGGTCACATGACCAAGGATTGCCGCAAGCTCAAGACTGAGCAACAAGAGAAGGCCAATGCCAAAGTCAATGCACAGGCTAACGTCGTCAAAGACACGCTTCTTGACGACATAATTGAGGAGTTCTCGGCGGTGGTGCTTGAAGCAAACCTTGTTGAGAATCCCATGCAATGGTGGATGGACACGGGTGCTACCAGGCACATCTATTCCAATAGAGATGCCTTCTCCACATATACACCAGTTACAAACAAGAAGTTGTTCATGGGTAACAACATTTCCTCTGACATGCTGGGGTAGGAAAGGTAGTCCTGAAGATGACTTCTGGAAAGGAGCTCACTCTGAAAGAGGTGATGGATGTCCATGAGATTAGGAGGAATTTAATTTCAGGTCATTTATTGGTTAATGCTGGTTTTAGGCTAGTATTTAAGTCTAACAGATTTGTAATCACCAAAAATGGAACTTTTGTGGGAAGAGGCTTCGTCTGTGAAGGCCTCTTCAAAGTTAACGCCATGTTTCTAATGCGTGCAAGCAATAATATTGAAGCTTCTTCTTACTTGCTTGAGTCCTCTAATTTATGGCATCATAGATTAGGACATGTAACTATAAGTCCATCCAAAGGTTGGTTAAGTTGGAGTTGTTGCCGTCTATCGACGTAAACCTTCAATATAAGTGTGACGTGTGCGTAGAGGCAAAACTCGCAAAGATTCCTTTTCGATCCGTCGAAATGAATACCATTCCTCTAGAGCCTATTCACACAGATATATGTGATTTGAAGTTTGCACGAACTAGAGCGGGGAACAAGTACTTTGTGACATTCATTGATGATAGCACAAGGTATTGTTACCTTTACTTGTTGAAAAGTAAAGATGAAGCCTTTGAAGCATTCTGACGCTACAAAGCAGGATTAAATCCATTTGTAGCGATAGAGGGGGAGAATACGTAGCGCTATTTGAGGAATATTGTGCCGAATCGGGCATTGTTCATCAAACGACGGGTCCATACTCACCTCAGTCGAACAGTGTTATTGAATGCAAGAACCGCACATTGAAGGAAATGATGAATGTCTTGCTCATCAATTCCGGTCTTCCCCAAAATATGTGGGGAGAAGCCGTCCTTACCGCTAATATGATTCTTAATAGAGTCACACATAAGGGTAAGGACAAAACTCCATATGAATCATGGAAAGGAAATAAACTCACCTATAAATATTTAAAGGTGTAGGGTTGTTTGGCAAAGGTCGAAGTGCCCAAGCCAAAGCAGGTCAAGATTAGCCCTAAGATTGTAGATTGCATTTTCATCGGATATGCAAATAACAGTAGTGCTTATCGCTTCTTAGTGCATAAGTCAAATATTCCAGATATCCACGGGGGTACAATCATGGAATCAAGAAATGCTCAATTCTTTGAGGATACTTTTCCTAGAAAGGAAAAAGACATAACTTCTAGCAAACGAAGTTATGAACAAAGCTCTCATGAACCAGGAGTCGTTGACTGCCAAAATCTAGATGGTTCAGATCTAGTAGACTTCGAAGTGGCTGAATATCCGGAATCTAGTGTTCCAGATTCTCAGAACTTAGAGATTCCAGATATGGAACCAAGGCAAAGTAAAAGGGCCAGGAAGGATAAATCCTTTGGTCCTGACTTTGTAATTTATATGGTTGATGACGAACCAAGGACAATTGCTGAAGCATTGTCAACTCCAGAGGCACCATTCTGGAAAGAAGCTATTGAGAGTAAAATAGACTTCATCCTGCTAAACCATACTTGGGAGTTGGTTGATATTCCTCCGGGAAACAAACCGTTGGGTTGTAAATGGATACTCAGCGGAAGTATAAATCAGATGGGTCTATAGATAAGTACAAGGCCAGGTTGGTAGTCAAGGGCTATCGGCAGAAGGAATGTCTTGACTATTTTGACACGTACTCCCCGGTGTCTAGGATGTCGTTCATATGAGTATTCATTGCGATCGCAGCGTTGTGTGACCTTGAGATACATCAAATGGATGTCAAGATAGCCTTCCTAAATGGTGATTTGAAAGATGAAATTTATATGGAACAACCCGAGGGGTATGTGGTTCCAGGCAAGAGAAGAAAGTCTATCGACTTGTCAAATCTCTGTATGGACTTAAACAGGCCCCGAAGCAATGGCACAAAAATTTGATAGTACTCTACTATCGAAGGGTTTCTCCATTAATGAATGTGACAAATGTGTCTACACGAAAGGTAACTCTGACTCGTTCGTCATGATATGTTTGTACGTAGATGGCATGTTGATCACACGGAGCAGTCCTAGCTTTATCCTAGAGACTAAGAACATGTTGAAATAATACTTCGACATGGAGGATATGGGTATCACAAATGTCATCTTAGGGATAAAGTTTTCTAAGACGTCTGACGGACTAGTCTTATCTCAGTCTCACTACATTGAGGATGTGTTGAGAAAGTTTGAGATGTTTGATAGTTCGCCTATGAATTCACCAATGGATAGAAATCAAAAGCTTGATAAAAAATTGTGGTGCACCCGTATATCAGGTGCAATATACATGGGTGATTGGGAGTTTGATGTACATAACAAACTACACCTGACATGATATTTCTTATGCAATCAATAAGTTGGCTAGGTTTACCCGTAATTCGAGTAATGATCATTGGAATGCATTGAATCGGGTACTATGATGCCTAAAATGCACGCTAACTTATGGGTTGCATTATTCGAGATATCCATCTGTACTAGAAGGGTACAGTGATGCAAACTGGATATCTGATATAGAGAACACCAAGTCCACCAGTGGGTATATATTTACAATTGGTGGTGGGGCTGTGTCTTGAAAATCCTCTAAGCAAACTTGCATCACCCGATCCACAATGGAATCGGAGTTTATCTCTTTAGACAAAGCAGGAGAAGAAATTGAGTGGCTTCACGACTTCTTAGATGATGTCCCTTGTTGGGACAAACCCGTACCTTCTGTAATGATCCTCTGCGACAGCCAGTCGGATCTAGGAAGGGCACGGAGTTCTATGTACAACGGCAAGTCTCGTCATATTAGACGGAGACATAAGATCGTTAGGCAGTTGATCACCACGGGTATAATATCCATTGATTACATAAAATCAAAGGATAACATAGCGGACCCACTGACAAAGGGCTTACCCAAAGATCAGATGTTCTGCCTGTCTAGGGGAATGAGCTTAAAACCCAAGGTATAAGGACCAATACAGTGGTAACCCAACCTTACTGACTGGAGATCCCAGGAATTAGGTTCAATAGGAAAACTAAGCTGTAAAGGTTCAGTTGAGCGCTTCGGTGGAAGCATGAGCACTTCGGATAGTGATTTCTGTAAAGAAACATCAATCCAAAGTCGTTCTCGCGATATACATTATGTGTTATCTGCAGTGTGGGTAAAGGTTAAGTTTCCAAAACCTTTAATGATCCTCAACGGTTGAGGTTAAGTTTGGAGAAACTTTTAATGGTTCCTAACACTTGTAAAGTGGGGTATAGCAGGATACCTTGTAGGAGACCACCTATTTAAGTGCGAGGAAATGCCACCTCAAATGAACGCACTTAAGAATCCAAGAAGTGTCCACGGCCATAACGGACAAAACATTACGAAGAACAGAGTAAGGGAAGTTGTTGTGTTGGTACCGTTGACTTGGCTTACACTAAACACTGACGGTTCAAGACATCACGTTCACCGCGCATTAAGTAAGTCCAATGGTATTCAACTATGGAAGGTTCAAAGCTAAAGCTACCTCTCCTATTGCAACATCGGTCCGCTGAAAGATTGCTAGAAAATGCACCATATGAGTGCGCCAAAATCTCTTTCAAGAGGAGATTGTTGGAAATTTACTAATGTGGAATTAAGTTTATCCCATTATTTATGACTGGAACAATTGGGGCCCCGCACGTTGAAAACGTTGTTTCCACACACTTGTACACGTAGTGTCAAGTATCACAAATTTCATTAGTGAAAGAGATATTGGTACGTAAGTAATACGTTTGAGACATAGAATGATGGACGGTTATTGGCTAAATGACAAGTATATCACGTTGGTAAACGAAGAAAGAATTGTACGAAGTGTAAGATGAAACGAGTCGGAAATCGGCACGGAGCTGTGAAGGGTCGCGGTGCAACACCGTCGGAGCCGTGGCGCTAAATGGTGGCTTGGGCTACTGGAGTAGAGGCGCCGCAACGCTAATTCGCAGAGCCGCGGCACTTCGGAGGCAGAATGCTGCGACTGAAAGATGGAAAGTTTTGACTTTTGGGCTAGTTTTGGAGCATTGAATCTCCATTATTTGGCACATGAATTCAATCATTATTTGACTGAATATAACATATCAATAAGTGTCATTACATGTCTATTGAAGGTCATTAGTTGACTAGTTGAGGGGTCATTTCCTTACACTATAAATTGAGGCCTTTGGCTCAATTGTTCAAGACTTAGAAATTTTCTGAAATCTTCTTCTTCCTCTCTAGCAAGTTTTCTCTATTCAAAGTTCTTCAAGAGTAACACTTGAGTTTTCTTTGCTCATTTGTTAGTTGTTGTTGTATCTTGGGAGACTATTGCCCACGAACGTAAAAGGATATATACGGGGCAATCTTGTCTTAAAGACAGGGTGTCATCACTCGACTCAGCAAATCACAAGGAGTTTGTAATCGTTCTTATTTCCAGTTTGTTGTAATCTTGAGTAGTTTATCCTTTATAGCATTTGTAATATTTATTTACTTCCCGTTTCCTACAATTGTTGTACCCACATTCCATTGGTCATTCCTAAACAAACTATAAAAAACGTATCATATAAATTAGAATAAAAAGTAAATGACATATAGGCATGAAAGAGTAGAAAGTAGAAACCAGTAAGTGTGTTCTTTTGTACTTATGGAAAGAGTTTAGTTTATATACAATAATAATGTAAAAAAAAAAATTATACACTCAGGACACCCAAAATTATACACTCCATAAAAAAGGGGTGTTGCAATTTTGAAAATAAAGTAGATTATTTGTTATAACAAATATAAGTAAGGTGACTTAATAATGTAAAAATTATTTACATTGTTTATCGGTGAATACTAGTTAAACTCTTGTCGAAAACGAGCCACCCTGATATCGTGACAGTAGCGGATGCACCACTTTATGTATGAGTTCAATTGAACCCTAAACTTTCGACACGAAACATAAATTTATGTATAAAAATTTATTAAATTGTGAAAATAGTAGACATGAACCACTAATTTTAAAAATATAATGGTTCAATACAAAAAATCTTAAAAAATTGAATTCATAAAATTTAAATCATGAATCTGTCTCTATACATCAGTTAGGCCATCAACGAACTACCAAATAACACCTGCATTTCATCATGTCCCATTTATATACTTTAGAAACTCAAAAGATACAGCTTTCCTTTTAAGCTAGGCCGTATATTTTGGGACCATAATCAAGAAAGTAATCACCTGAATCTTATATTAGTGCTCTCTCTTCCTACTCCTGCAAATCATAACACATAGTGGTGCTCCAATTCATTTTCCAAATTTGCAAAAGACACACAAATACGGAATTTCCCGTTTATTCACTTGTATATGATGATTGGACAGTTTGTTAAACCTAATTACACAATTTTAATGTTGTCCAAGGGTCACTTTAATCACCAATCAGCAAACTAGTACGTTATACGTGGAAAAGAAGCACAGAGGAATCCCCAAAACGTTGATTCCTTATTGGACAGAGCTTATATTAACATTAAGAAAGATATATGGCTAGTGGGATGTGATACTTCGTATCTTAATTTATTTGTTTTATACTAAGAGGAATACAATATTATAGGATACAATTAAATATTGGGTTACCTACTTGATGGGAAATCATCGGACTACAAAATTGTTCACTATAAATACACGTGAAAATTCATCTCTATGCAGTATTGCAAGGAAAGAAAAGAAAATAAAGGAGCAAATTAATTAAATTAGTGGAAGTTAAGGCAATGAAGAAGAGTGGAGTTGTGCTAATAATGGTGATTATGGCAATTGGGGCTCCAAAGATTGCGGAGAGTGCAATTGGGATTAACATAAATCCATGCACAGTTCCAGAATGTGTAGGTGCATGCAAGAAAGCATTGAAGGACAAGTACCAAAGCGCAACCTGTGCCACAGGATCTAGAGGGAAATACTGCATCTGCTTGGGATAATACTTTATAACCTTCAAAAGAACCAACCGTGCATGTTAGGTAATATTAAGGTTCCTTTCAATCCACTTCTCTTCATATTGCATGAGAGAAGGCATAATGTAATTGGGATTTTAATTTCTCGTGTACTAAATTTAAGATAGTCACGATTCGGTAAATCTATTACTGGGTGTTAGCCAAGGACCTGGATCAGTGTACTCAAACGACTACTTTCAATAAAAAAAATTGCTCAAGTTTGTTATGAATGTTAGCAAAAGTTGAAAATGCATTTATCCCAAGGTTAAGCTCTACATAATTAGCTCAAATCAGCCCAACCTTTACATAGGCTAATTTGGAAGGGTCGAGCTGGCTGAGTTAATAATCGATAGACTATAGTTTCATAAGCTAATTTTGCCACCCCTAATAATCTCATATATAGTATTTATTTTTAGGATGCTCTCTTGAAGCTTTTCACGACCAATTATCAAAGGAAATTATCTCAGCTCACATTATAAGCAGTCTACCCATGCTCTGGGACAAAAGTTTCATACAAATTCTTAAGCTTAAGGTCAGCAAAATCCTAATACTGGTAGATAGAAATAGTAGCATCTTTGCCTGTTCTGTTTTTTATCATCGTTTTCGGTTTTTTCCCTTTCTTGTGGTGCTCCAAAGCGGAGCGTACCTTTGGCAGCAACAAAATTCTGTTTTTGTTAGACAATAAATACCCTCATAACTCAAATCAATCAATGTTGCACACTTGAAATACGTATTTAAAGCTCATCCATGAATAAACTAGTAAGGCAGTTAGCATACTGCATACAGTTGAACAATGGAATTTAGAAAGAGCAGCACAGTGCAACTGAACAGCAAAAGCACCTGAAGTATAAATCAGCCACATATTGACAATCATCATCAGGAAAATATCTGAAGCAAACTAATGGTGAGTCATTCTACAACATCATGGTAAATGAAATTCAAGAAACATCAAGCTATGCTGCTACTTTGAGATTTGATCGAAGCATGATCCCTCCATCTAGCTACCCCATCACTAAACATCCTCTGCAGGATGTCCATTCTCTCCGTAACTAAAGACTCTTCTAAATCCTTCATTTGGTCATGCTGTTTCTCCATCATCAGGTTCAGAGCTTCAACATGTTTCATTTTGCGTTTCAACTTCTTCACCTACATTTAAGTAGGAAGAAACATAAGCCAAGCAAACCAAAGATATTGAGCGAAGAACCGAAGTACCATGAACGTAAAGAAGCTAGAAAATGAGAAGATGTACAGAAGCAGAGAATACTAAAGCAGAAGTCTTTTAGACTTCTCCAAATATGACGGAAGCTCTCGGGTCCATTTCCTGACCCTTCTTTCATTTTTTTCTTTTTTCCAAAAGGCTTTTCCATCTTGTTCCTTTTTGCCCTGAAACTCGTTCTGAGTTCAACATTCGTATAAGTGAAACCATAAACTCACCTGTGTTTCAACCAAAGTAGAAACCAGATATTCCACTTCTCTCTCTTCCTGATCGGCCAACAATTTAGCGTGAGCAGCAGCAGCACCTACAGCAGTTGCAGTTGCGGCCCTCATACGTAAAGTTAGTGGAATAGTATTCCTCTGAGAGACTGCCACTTCTGTTTCTGCAATTTCTACAAGACAATGGAACCACAAAGTTAATAAAAAGAGATCATAAACCAAAAACAACATACACAGTGAAATCTCACAACGTGTGTCTGGGAAGGGTAGAGTGTACGCAGACCTTACCTCTACCTTGGTAGGTAGAGCGGATGTTTCTGAGAGACCATCGGCTCAAGACAGAGCATAAGCACAAGCAAAGCAAAGCAAAAGCAAAAGCAAAAGCAAAGCAAGAGAAACGAAAAAGAGATCATAACCATGTTTACATATTAATACATGACTGCAGGTGATCCCCATGGACCAACTTTTAGCGGTTGCTGCAGTCTGATACTCTGATTGGAAGTTAAAGTGACAAAATAATGCCTATCATGGCAAATACCTGATCTGGCAGGCTTTTCCTCCCCTTCAGCACCTTCAACTTGACTCGCCCTGAAAATGAGACAATAATGCTGAACATGCATAACAGGGAATCATACAAGATGAAATGCACCAAGACTGAAAATTTGCACAACAAGTCGATAGAAGTTACATACTCTTTTTGTCCCATATTATTTGTCACCTTCGCTTTTTTAAATAATTGAATATAAGAGGTCCTAATGTACTTTCCAAAATTACCCTCTATAGATTATTATTAAGGAAGCCATATATATTCACATGTTCTAAATAGCTTATAAGGGGAATGGTACTTTTGGAATTAAACTAGCCATTTCCGGAAAGGAGACAGATAGACTGACATCTCAAACAGATGGAGCATTATTTATTTATCCACAAAAAAAGGACAGAGGGAGTATTAATTACCTCTCTGTCTCACTGATATCAGCAATTGATTCCAATCTGTCATCATCTTCATCAAAAATGTCCGTTGAACACTGATTCTCATAGCAAAGGGCTGTAACAGCAGCCTCAGCTGCAGATGCTGTGATATGTGGACCAACAGCACCAGAGATACGAGCTACCTGAAGAGTAAAGATCACCAATTGTTTACAGGACCAATAAATGGTGGAAATGAAATTAAGCAACATGAACTCAAGACCATATTCCAATCACGTTTCAGTAATTTACTTATCAAACCGCAAATCTAATTCTTTTCGCATCTCGGAATGTTTGAAACAGTCAAAAAAGCCATATATCCTGTGTTAAACATTTCTTTTTGATCAAGTCCTGTGTTAAACATTTCTTTAACGGGCTATTTGCTCCATTTGCTTTTCTAAACATCATTTGATCAACTAGACACAAAGGCAACAATGCTGAGTCGTAAAAGAAATAGTCCACAGTAATAGAAGCATGTGAACCTGTTTCATCAGGAAACTACTGGCTTCTGAAACTGGAGCCCTGCGTATTTTCTTGAGAGGAGGGATTTTGCTTTCAGCATCTCCATTCTGTTGACACTCCTGGCTCTGCTCATGAGGTTGATTTCCAGGAGTTTCTCCAGACTCACTTATCGCAGGTTGAGCTTGATCCACGCCACTTACCTCACCATTTTTGTCCAATAAATTAAGCTTTCTATGAATAGAACCAAGCATAAGATCACCAAATGGCAACTGTACAAGCTTTGAGATACAATCCAGTTTACTCTTTGTTTTGACATTTTGAGCAACAAGATCCCAGTCATCACCATGCTTCAGTACAGATTCTAATAGGAGTAAAGTTTCTGCTTCAGTCCAGGCGGCTTTGGGGTTCGCACCATCAATTAACTTGAACTCATCTGCCCATTTGTTCTTGTCATAATTACCACTTTTAAAGCACGTCTCACATAAATTAAAGCTCGCATCCTGATAAAAACAAAGAGAAAGAAATCAAGACAGCTGCTATTCTGAATATACCGATTTTCAAGCATCTTATAGATTTCGAGTTGTTTTTCATTTTTTTGGCAGCATTCGTAACTTAATCCTATACAAGATAAATGCTACCGAACAACCTAGCAAATCATCAATTCACCGACATACACATCTTATTAATTAAACGATCTAAGACGGAAAATATCATAACAAACAGACAGGCGAGTGCAAAACAAAGAAACGTGGTCTATTAGGAGTTCTTAATTCTATGATTTGACGAGGCAGCGCCTTGTAAGTTTTTCTAAAAATTTAGCAAACATCAATAAAGATAGTCTCATCAGAGATTATTTTGCCTCTAGAGGTTAAAGCTTAGTAGAACTCCTAATAACTCTTTTGTCTTCTGTTGTATAAACAATTTCGACAAGAGTGACTAGTAACTTCTAGAAAAAGAAAAAACAAAGTCAAAATATACATTGCCACTTATCGAAGTTCTACAGAAAAGCATTTTGAGTACTCATCCATACAACTTCACTTACTAAAAGCAAAGAAACAGAAACAACAAAAACAACCAGTTACCAAGTCCATAGAATACACAACAAGTTTTTACAAAGTCACTAGTGATCCACCACATCATGCTGAATTCCTGATCATATAATTCTAGTGTCAATTTTGAGCTAGTATATTTCTTGAACACCAAACTGCGTTTCCATAAGCTCTATCGCGATTAAAACATAGTAATAAGTAACTAGTAACCAAGTAAATTACCTTGATGTACTCGTAATGACCCGAACCACATTGATCTTTACAACTCCCACACACCACACTATCCTTCTTTTGCTGTTCCATCAACTCCCCATAAACATCCGAATACGACGCCAAAGGTGACACTTTTACTACACTATCCACCACCCCATCACCACCCCTCCCCCTTCCACCTCGCCCATCCTCAATAACCACCACCGGTAACGGAACCGGTACAAGTGGTTTCAAACTCTGAGGAGCAGCCACAACCCTAACCCCATGTGGGGCCCCTTCTTCAACCCTAATCCTCCACTTCTCATCCTCCTTATCCACCTCATCCACCACCACCACCACCTGAGCAACATCAATAGCATTACTAGGATCAAAATTAATCAAACCCCACTTCTCCAAAAAAGTAAACACTTTATGTAACACACTTAAATCACCCACTAATGACTTTCGGACCTCCGTGAAAGATAAATTTCGGGTCGGGTCCTCACGGTAGGAAGTAATAATGAAGTCCCTATACTCTTTGTAAATTCTGGGTGTTCTTGTAATTGAACTGCCATCAAAGAATTCTCTTAATGATAGCCTTTCAACCTCGTGTATGCTTTGCCAAGAAAACCAACCTGAAATAATAATGTATAAAATTAGAACTAATTTAAGACAATAAAGAAAGAGAGAGATAAGGGGGGGTTTAACTTACTGGTGTAACTAGGGATTGTGTAAAGGTCGTGGTCGTGGTCGGGTTCGTTCGAGTCCATTAGGTGCAGTGTTAAAATCCCAAAGTGCAAGAATTTTACCTTTCCTTTGTATAAGGGGTTTTGGAATGAAGGGACTGCGGAAGTGAACAAATAACCCTTTTAGGACCCATATTTAAAATATAACCCAAATTTATTTAAAAACAATTAAGTTTAACTGTCTCATAATCAATAGATTAGATTGTTGAATCTAGGGTCCGTTTGGATATGATTTCAAAATATGTTGATTTGAACTTAAAATTTTTATTGGACATGCAATTTGAATTTCTTATGTTATATTTTTTCCTCATTAATATGAAAACTCCACAACTTGTGAAACCATCAAAACTTCCTGAACTCTTATATAATATTACCAAATGAGCAAATCATCGTCATAATAAGGTATTAGAATATTATTTAATATAATCCTTTCACATGGTGTGGATAATTTTTTCACATCAAATCTGGGTCTTTTTCTTGCAAAATTTATAATTTTGGGTCTTTTTTTACATTTTAAATAAATTGAAATCATAATTTAGAACTCCAATTCTACATTTTGGAGAATTTGGGATTTGAAATTATAATATGAGTTAAAGTTGAAATTTTGTGCAAATTTCATAAGAAAACGCAGAATTGAAATCAAAATATGAAATTATGATTTTAAATCGCACGGTCAAACGCCTACTAAAGTTTCAAACTTGACACTGAAGTTTTAATGAAGTTCAACAACAACAACATTCTCAGTGTAATCTCACAAGTAGGGTCTAGGGAGGGTAGGATGTACGCAAGCCTTACTTTTACCTGTGTGAGGTAGAGAGGTTGTTTTCGATAGATCCTCGGCTCAAAATGAAACTTAGTCAATGCAGGAATTCAAGGACAATAAGACAACAAGATATTATGATACAAAACAAAGAAGCAATGCATAGCAATACACATATACAAGTATGGATCTATGCGAAACCTAAATAATACTAGAAAGAAAATGAGAATATGAGGTGAAAATGCTAGCCCATACCTCTCTCACACACCGTGCGATAAAAATCTACGACCAACTAACCTTCTACCCTAATCTTCGACCTCCAAATCCTTATATCTAAGGTCATCTCCTCAGTCAGCTGAAGTTGTGTCATGCCTTGTCTAACCGCCTCCCCCAGTTCTTCTTCGACCTACCTCTACCTCTTCTAACTCATGTTATTACCAACCTCTCGCACCTCCTAACTGGCGCATCCTCACACCTCTTCTTCACATGCCCAAACCATCTCAGTCTCGCTTCTCTCATCTTGTCATCCAAGGAAGTCATTCTGACCTTGTCCCGTATAACTTCGTTTTTAATCATATCTCTCCTAGTATGACCACACATCATCCGCTACCTACATCTTCTGAGCGTGAAGGTTCTTGATTGGCCAGAAGTTTGTCCCATAAAACAATGTTGGTCTAATTACCACTCTGTAGAACTTACCTTTCAACCTAGGTGACATCTTCTTATAACAAAGCACCCCGAAGGAGAGCCTCCATATCATCCATCCTGCTCTAATACGGTGCGCGACATCATTGTTAATCTCCCAGGATCCTTGTATTATAGACCCAAGATACTTGAAGTTTCCTCTTTTAGGTATAACGTGTGCCTCAATCTTCACTTACACACCTGTTTCCTATGACATATCGCTGAACTTGCACTCCAAGTACTCTGTCTTAGTTTGCTTAACTTAAAACCTTTAGACTCCAAGGTCGTTCTCCAAACTTCCAACCTATCGTTAACCTCATACGTGTCTCTTCAATTAGAATAACATACACCACGTCACCTCCTCTTGAATATGTCGTGTCAATTCGTCCATCACTAGGGCAAATAAAAACGGGTTAAAGGTCGATCCCTGATGCAACCCCATCACGACCGAAAAGTGTTCAGAATCACCTCTCACAGTCCTAACTCGAGTCTTGGCACCCTTGTACATGTCCTTAATTGTCCTGATGTAGGCCACATGCACACCTCTATACTCCAGACATCTCCAAAAGACCTCCCGAGGGACTTTATCATATGTCTTCTCTAAATCAATGAACACATGTGAATGTCTCTCCTTTTGTCCCTATACTACTCCATCAATCTCCTGACAAGATGAATAGTTCATGTGGTATCGCCTCGGCATGAATCCGAACTAGTTCTCGGATATCGACACATCTCTCCTCATCCTCATTCGACTATCCTCTCTCAAACCTTCCTAGTGGCGCTTAGCAACTTGATACCCCTATAATTAATGCAATTCTGAATATCATCCTTGTTCTTGTATAACGGTACCATTGAACTCCACCTTCATTCCTCTCGCTTAGAATGAAGTCCAATCTAGTAAAACTTAATTTCAGACCCTTATAAGCTGACCCAAAGGTCTGAAGAAGAAAAAATAAAGTAGGCAAATATCTTTTGAATTTTGAATGAGGTTGCTTGATGCAATTTTTACCTTTGTTTCAAAAGTAAAATGACAGGAGTCGGAGTATAGTCGTAAAATCATTTAATCTAACTTCAATTTGGATATTGATGTTTTAATTGTTTAATAGAGTAAGAGCATTAAACTTTACATATTCAAATGTTGTAAACTTTACCTATTCAAATGTTGGATGTGTTTTCGCGTTAACTCATTTAGTGATTTAGGCCTCATTTATTTTGCACTTAATATTGTTGGGATCGAAATAATGCATCATGCTGAAACTAGCAATTGCAAATATTGAACGACGATAAATCAGACGACAAAGAAAATATACTAAAAGAAGCATAATACTATAATATGTTTGGCCAATTGCCTACATATTGAAAACTAATATTGAAAAGCATAAAAAATTATTGACCGAGAGAATAATCTCCCCCTAAATAAGACTCGTTAATGACTATATTGTTGATGATATTGTGTTGTGTTTGAGAATAAAAGATATTCTATTTATAGAAATCCAAAACTTCTCGTACAAGAAAATGATAAATATGGCAGAATCCTTTTCTACAAAGAAAACTTTTTCCACCAAGAAATTTTATTCAGAGTAAACACAATTATGGTAAAATTCAAATAAGGTAGGAAATTCATTGCAACCCCTAACAAACAGAGGTATGAATTTGAATAGTTCAGACATTAGATCATTAAGTGCATTTGTTTACATTAAAATCTAAACACTTATTTAGGTAATTTTTATATGAACCATCACTTTGTCCATAACCATCAGACCCCACCGCCCTCACCACCAACCCCCACCACACTTCAACCCAACACCATACTCCCAACCCCCCACCACACCTACTCCACTTGCACCTCCACCATCACTATTGCCATCATAGCTACCATCATTAAAGGGCAACCCGATGCACTAAGCTCCCGTTATGCGCGGGGTCAGGGGAAGGGCATGATCATAAGGGTCAATTTTACGCAACCTTACATGATTTCTGCAAAAGGTTGTTTTCACGGCTTGAACCTGTGACCTACTGGTCACATGACAACAACTTTACCAGTTACTCCAATGCTCCCCTTCATAACTACCATCATTGTTAACCACAATAACTGCCGGCAACCACCGACCATCACCTTTGTTATCACAACCACCACTAACAACCACCAACGCTGACAACAACTAATGTCCATCACTATCATACCTACTACCTCCATTATATCAACAGCCAATGTCGTCTTCGCCACTACTATTAGCAATTATCACCATTGCGACCAATCTTTACTACCATCCACTTCTATCATCATACCTAGCACCGCCGCCAACTACCACTAACACCATCGTCAACCACCACATATTCTTCAGCCATCACCACCAACGCCGTCAATTACTAACATCAACCACCACCACCGTTACTAACCGCCATCATCGGGTCAATTACTACAACACCAATTAGCTTCACCATCACCATTATTAGCCACTAACATCAACCATCACCACCAACAACATTACAAATCATCTCCACCATCACTAGCAAACATAAATATTTTTTAATCAAATAATAATTTAATTTTATTAAATTTATATTTATATTTATTTTCAAATATTTAGTTACTTTTTTATTTGAATTATATATTTATTATGTTTTAATAAACATATTATGTACATTCAGATGTTGAAAAATAATCAGTCTTAATCATTCGTGCCTCAGATCTAGAGACAATGTCATAATTATTCAGATATGCATTCAGATTTAGACGTCTTAATTTTAATAAAAACAAATGTGGCCAAGAAAATATAAAAATGACATTAAAAAATTGGCACAATTGTTAAATTACCAAGCCGCAGTTCGGGATAGTTTAGGAACTGTTCCCTTTAAGCGTGAGTTAATTTTATCCAGTAAACTGTAAAGCTGAAATGCTTACTGGTTTGATTTCTCATTTAAAGGAGGCTGGGGAGGCAGCACATTCATTTTCTTTAATCTTTAATTACACAGTTCACACGAGTCATTATTTCTATTTCTATAACAAATAGTATAAATTTGGATCTCTTCAATTACCATTGTGGCTTCGACTCATTATGAATACAAACTTCTTTTTCTATTTGCAGGCTAAAGAAAGCTATACCTTTACTAAAGATATTACAACCTAAACATGTGCTGGTAGGCTCTTTCTCTCTTTCGCTCTCCCCTTCCCCCTCTATTCTGCTCTACGAAACCGAACTGTTGTAAATGTTGTTAGGTATTACAAAGGATTTGCAGGAAACGGAAATTACAAGTAACTGCTTATGTAAGAATTGAAATTACAATTCAACTCTAAAACTGAAAATTACAATATAACAACAAACTGAAATTACTTATTTTGTTGATCAAGAAAACTGGAAAGTTGTTTTTGCTGAGTCGAGTGTGGCACTATATCCTTAAGACAATATTGCCCCGTATGTATCCTTTATACGTCCTGGACAATTCGTCTCCCAAGATAAAACAGCAATGGAACTATTGAGCAAAGGAAACTCAAAAGCTACCGTGAAGAATATTGAATAACGAAATGATGCTTGGAAGATTAGGAAGAAACTGCTTGCTTTCTGCTTTGTGTATTTTCGTGTATGTCAAGTGTCCTCAACAATGGTGTAAGGGGTGTTTATATAGGAGGAAGAGGGATTTGTTGATCGCCTCCATAATGACCATTATTGGCCAAATAATGACCATTATGGAGGTAGTAAAGCCACCAAATAAATGGAGAAAATTGCCAACGGATTGGCCATTATTGGAGGTGTAATTCAGCCAAAATAAATGGTGAATTGAGTGCCGGACGTTTCATTCGACCGTCGAAATTCGACTTTACGAAAACTTGAGGACCAAGCTGTACATCTTGAAACTTCAGGACCAAACTGTACATATTGAAACTTCAGGGATCAAACTGCACATCTGAAAGAATTCTGGTCCAAACTGCACATCTGAAACTTCTGGGATCAAACTGTACTTCTGACAAAGTTTTCTGGCCCAAAAAGATAATATCAGAAGGCCCACAGCCCACGACCCGTGAACCCGTGAACCCGTGAACCCGAGGACCCGGAACCGGAACCGGAACCGGACCGGACGGGCAGGCGGCGGCGGCGCGCGTGTGGTCTTTCCTTGAACCGAAGCACATCTAGGTCCTCCCTCCTTTAAACACATGGGATACCCGTGAACCCGTGAACCCGTGAACCCGAGGACCCGAGGACCCGGAATCGAAACCAAAACCGGACCGGACGGGCGGGCGGCGGCGGCGCGCGTGTGGTCTTTCCTTGAACCGAAGCACATCTAGGTCCTCCCTCCTTTAAACACATGGGATACCCCTTGGGGTCCCAAACCCCAAACCAATTTCGAGTCTTATATACACAACAATTCTTTCTTCCTCTACCGATGAGGGAGAATTGAACACAACACCACACTTTCCATGCTTCAAACACCTCACTTCGTGAACCAATATCTCTTTCATTTCTCAATGAAATTTGACGATTCTTGGCCCTACGGTTATCTACGTACTTAGTACATCATGCATGTGTGAAGAACCGGATTCTCCAACATACGTAACACTAGTGTTTAAGCCGTTAAAGTTGGTCGGTCGCAACTCCCGCCAAAGGCTAATTTCCAACAATCCTCTTGAAAGAGATTTTGGCGCACTCACATGGTGCATTTTTCATTTCGACAATATTTCATGGACCGATGTTGCATAAGGAGAGGTAGCATCACCTTTGAACCTTCCATAGTTGAATACCATCGGACTTACTTACTGCGCGGTGAACGTGATGTCTTGAACCGTCAGTGTTTAGTGTAAGCCAAGTCAATGGTACCAACACAACAAATTCCCTTACTCTCTTCTTCGTAATGTTTTGTCCGTTTTGGCCATGGACAACGTCTTGGATTCTTAAGTGCGTTCATCTTGAGGCGGCTCGTCCTCGCACTTAAATAGGTGGTCTCCTACAAGGTATCCTGCTATACCCCACTTCACAAGTGTTAGGAACCATTAAAAGTTTCCCAAAACCTAACCTCAACTGTTGAGGAGCATTACAGGTTTTGAAAACTTAACCTTTACCCACACTGCAGATAGCACTTAAAGTCTATCGCGGGAACGGCTTTGGATTTGGAGTTTCTTTTCAGAAATCACTATCCGAAGTGCTCATACTTCCACCGAAGCGATCAACTGAACCTTTACAACTTCGTTTTCCCATTGAACCAAATTACTGGGATCTCCAGTTCGTAAGGTTGGGTTACCGCTGTATTAGTCCTTATATTTTGGGTTTTAAGCCCATTCCCCTAGACAGGCAAGCCATCTGATCTTTGGGTAAGCCCTTTGTCAATGGGTCTGCTATATTATCCTTTGACTTGATGTAATCAATGGATATTATACCCGTGGTGATCAGTTGCCTAACGGTCTTATGCCTCCGTCGAATATGACGAGACTTGCCGTTGTACATAGCATTCCGTGCCCTTCCTAGAGCCGACTGACTGTCGCAGTGGATCATTACCGAAGGTACGGGTTTGTTCCAACACGGAACATCCTCTAAGAAGTCATGAAGCCACTCATCTTCTCCTGCTTTGTCTAAAGCGATAAACTCCGATTCCATTGTGGATCGGGCGATGCAAGTTTTCTTAGAGGATTTCCAAGACACAGCCCCACCACCAATTGTAAATACATACCCACTGGTGGACTTGGTGTTCTCTATATCAGATATCCAGTTTGCATCACTGTACCCCTCTAGTACAGCTGGATATCTCGAATAGTGTAACCCGTAATTTAACGTGTATTTCAAGTATTGTAATACCCGATTCAACGCCTTCCAGTGATTCTCACTCGGATTACGAGTGAACCTAACCAACTTATTGACTGCGTAAGAAATATCAGGTCGGGTGCAGTTTGTTATATACATCAAACTACCGATCACCTGTGCATATAGCTCCTGGTATACAGGTGCACCAAGATTTTTATCAAGCTTTTGATTTGTATCCATTGGTGACTTTATCGGTGAACTGTCTAACATCTCAAACTTTCTCAAAACATCCTCGATGTAGTGAGACTGAGATAAGACCAGCCCGCCAGACGTCTTAGAGATTTTAATCCCTAAGATGACATCTGCGATACCCATATCCTTCATGTCGAAGCATTGTTTCAACATGTTCTTAGTCTCTAGGATTACCCTAGATCGCTTCTCGTGATTAACATGTCGTCTACATACATGCATATCATAACAAACGAGTCAGAGTTACCTTTCGTGTAAACACATTTATCACACTCATTAATGGCGAACCCCTTCGATAGTAGAGTACTATCAAATTTTTCGTGCCATTGCTTCGGGGCTTGTTTCAGCCCGTACAGAGATTTGATAAGTCGACAGACTTTCTTCTCTTGCCCTTGAACCACGTACCCCTCGGGTTGGTCCATATAGATTTCTTCTTCCAAATCGCCATTTAGGAAGGCTGTCTTAACATCCATCTGGTGTATCTCAAGGTCACGCAAAGCTGCGATCGCAATAAATACCCATATGGATGTCATCCGGGATACCGGGGAGTAGGTATCAAAGTAGTCAAAGCCTTCTGTCTGTCGATAGCCCTTGACTACCAACCTGGCCTTGTACTTGTCTATAGACCCATCTGCCTTGTATTTCCGTTTGAGTATCCACTTACACCCCAACGGTTTATTTCCCGGAGGAAGATCAACCAACTCCCAAGTATGGTTGTGCAGAATGGAGCTTATTTCACTCTCAATAGCTTCTTTCCAGAGCGGTGCTTCTGGAGTTGACAACGCCTTAGCAATTGTCCTTGGTTCATCATTAACCATATAAGCTACAAAGTCAGGACCAAAGGATTTATCCTTCCTGGCCCTTTACTTCGCCTTAGATCCATCTCTGGAGTCTCCAAGTTACGAGAACTGGAACACTAGATTAGGATGTTCACCACCTCGAGATTCGCTAGATCTGAACCATTCAGATCCGGCGATCAAGGACTCCGGTTCTTGAGAGCTTTGTGCATAAGCTGCGTTTGAGAGAGGTTATGTCTTTCTCCTTTCTAGGAAAGGTACTTTCAAATAATAGAGCATTCCTTGATTCCATTATTGTACCCTGGTGGATATCTGGAATATCGACTTATGCACTAAGAAGCGATAAGCACTCTTTGTTATTTGCATATCCAATGAATATGCAATCTACGATCTTAGGCCCAATCTTGACTGCTTTGGCTTGGGTACTTCAACCTTTGCCGACAACCCCACACCTTAAAATATTTGTAGGTGGGTTTCTTTCCCTTCCATAATTCATATGGGGTTTTGTCTTTACCCTTATGTGGGACTCTGTTAAGAATCGTATTAGCGGTAAGGACGGCTTCTCCCCACATGTTTTGGGGAAGACCGGAATTGATAAGCAAGGCATTCATCATTTCCTTTAATGTGCGGTTCTTACGTTCCGCCACACCGTTTGATTGAGGTGAGTATGGAGCCGTCGTTTGATGAATAATGCCTTCTTGGGCACAGTATTCCTCAAAAGGCGCTACATATTCTCCCCCTCTATCGCTACGAATGGATTTAATTCGTAGGCTAAGTTGATTCTCAACTTCTGCTTTGTAACGTCGGAACGCTTCAAAGGCTTCATCCTTACTTTTCAACAAGTAAAGGTAATAATACCTTGTGCTATCATCTATAAATGTCACAAAGTACTTGTTCCCCCCTCTAGTTTGTGCAAACTTCAAATCACATATATCTGTGTGAATAAGTTCTAGAGGAGCGGTATTCCTTTCGACGGATCGAAAAGGAAGCTTGGTGAGTTTTGCCTCTACGCACACCTCACATTTATATTGAGGGTTTACGTCGATAGAAGGCAACAACTCCATCTTTACCAGCCTTTGAATAGACTTGTAGTTCACGTGTCCTAATCTATGATGCCATAAATTAGAAGACTCAAGCAAATAAGAAGAAGGTTCAACTTTATTTCCTTGACGCAATACAGACATGGCATTCACTTTGAAGAGGCCTTCACAGACGAAGCCCCTCCCCACAAATGTGCCATTTTTAGTGAGTACAAATTTATTTGATTCAAACACTAGCCTAAAACCAGCATTAACCAATAAAGGTCCAGAAACTAGATTTCTTCTAATCTCTGGGACGTGCATCACTTCCTGAGTGAGTTCATTGCGGAAGTCATCTTCAGGACCACCTTTCCAACCCCTAGCACGTCAGAGAAGCGTTGTTGCCCATGAACAGCTTCTTGTCGGAGACCGGAGTGTACGTGGAGAAGGCATCTTTGTTGGAACAGATGTGTCTTGTTGCACCTGTGTCCACCCACCACTGCATCGGATTCTCAACCAAGTTGGCTTCTAGCACCACGGCCGAGAGATCCTCAATCATGTCATCCAGGAGCGTGTCCTTGACTGGCTTAGCTTGTGCATTGCCTGTCGACTTGGCTTTACGTTGTTGCTCAGTCTTGAGCTTGCGGCATTCCTTGATCCTGTGACCAGGTTTTCCACGGTGATGACGATTACCTCACGACGTCTCATTGCGGGGGCTTTGCCGTCTTTGTGGAACTTCCGCTTGTTGCTTGTTTTCCCTTTGGCCTCAGCCAGATTCGCCTTTGCCTCAGAATGTTGTCTACCCTTTGGCAAGGTCTTCTTATTATCTTCCTGAATTTGCAGTTTGATAACAAGCTCTTCAAAGGTCATTTCCTTTGTCTTGAGTTTCAAGTAACTCATAAACTCATTCCATGAAGGAGGTAACTTTTCAATCAGCGATGCAACCAAAAATTGCTCGTTTGGCTTTAGTCCTTCCAAATCCAGGTGATGTAAAATCATTTGGAATTCCTGGACTTGGGACATCACTGTTTTGCTGTCCACCATTTGGAATTTTAGAAATTTCCCAACGATGAACTTCTTAGTACCCGCATCTTGTGCGTTGTACTTCTTTTGCAGTTTTTCCCACAGCTCTTTGGCGGTGCCAACGGTAGAATATACCGTGTAGAGAGGGTCTGCCAAGCAGTTCAGTATATAGTTCTTGCACATGAAATCGCTATGATTCCACGCATCACGAACCATCTTCATGCCGTTAACGACATGGATACCAAGGCCCCCTTCACCCGTTTCAGCAAGCGAAGAGTCCATTTCATCTCCAGCTTGTGGAGGATCTTCCGTAAGGAACCGGGCCATGCCCATAACTGTTAAGTAGAACAGCATCTTTTCTTTGCCATCTTTTAAATTACGATCCCATGAACTTTTCAGGGCGATCATGGTGGTGTGAAGAAGAGGGGGGAGCTCCAACAGTCGGGAAAGCGGCGATGTTCTTTGCGCTTGAGCGATGCGGCGCAGTAGTGAAAAGCGGCGGGGTTCTTGGCCGATAGCGGGCAGCTGGGGAAAGCGACAGCGTTGCCTCGAGAGGCAGCAGCATTAGCAGCAACATCGGTCATATTTCCAGCCATGTTATTGCAGTTACCGTAAGCAAGATATTGTCTTAAGTTGTTAGGTATTACAAAGGATTTGCAGGAAACGGAAATTACAAGTAACTGCTTATGTAAGAATTGAAATTACAATTCAACTCTAAAACTGAAAATTACAATATAACAACAAACTGAAATTACTTATTTTGTTGATCAAGAAAACTGGAAAGTTATTTTTGTTGAGTCGAGTGTGGCACTCTGTCCTTAAGACAATATTGCCCCGTATGTATCCTTTATACGTCCTGGACAATTCGTCTCCCAAGATAAAACAGCAATGGAACTATTGAGCAAAGGAAACTCAAAAGCTACCGTGAAGAATATTGAATAACGAAATGATGCTTGGAAGATTAGGAAGAAACTGCTTGCTTTCTGCTTTGTGTATTTTCGTGTATGTCAAGTGTCCTCAACAATGGTGTAAGGGGTGTTTATATAGGAGGAAGAGGGATTTGTTGATCGCCTCCATAACAGCCATTATTGGCCAAATAATGACCATTATGGAGGTAGTAAAGCCACCAAATAAATGGAGAAAATTGCCAACGGATTGGCCATTATTGGAGGTGTAATTCAGCCAAAATAAATGGTTGAATTGAGTGCTGGACGTTTCTGTTCTGGACCGTCGAAATTCTGACTTTCAAAGTTTTCTGGCCCAAAAAGATAATATCAGAAGGCCCACAGCCCACAGCCCACAGCCCACGACCCACGACCCGTGAACCCGTGAACCCGAGGACCCGAGGACCCGAGAACCCGGAACCCGGAACCCGGAACCCGGAATCGGAACCGGACCGGACAGGCGGGCGGCGGCGGCGCGCGTGTGGTCTTTCCTTGAACCGAAGCACATCTAGGTCCTCCCTCCTTTAAACACATGGGATACCCCTTGGGGTCCCAAACCCCAAACCAATTTTGAGTCTTATATACACAACAATTCTTTCTTCCTCTACCGATGAGGGAGAATTGAACACAACACCACACTTTCCATGCTTCAAACACCTCACTTCGTGAACCAATATCTCTTTCATTTCTCAATGAAATTTGACGATTCTTGGCCCTACGGTTATCTACGTACTTAGTACATCATGCATGTGTAAAGAACCGGATTCTCCAACATACGTAACACTAGTGTTTAAGCCGTTAAAGTTGGTCGGTCGCAACTCCCGCCAAAGGCTAATTTCCAACAAATGTTTCCTCAACTTCTGTCTCTCTTGCTCATTTCAGGTTCCTGAGAGTTTGAGGCCCCATATTAGCTGTTGGAACCCCAAGTTTTCAGTCCGTTATTTCTCCGAAAATGAAACTGTAGCTATGCCAAAGTTGAAAAATTATGCAGATATGGACATCGCCACAGAATTGTATCCAAAGCTGCTGCGAGGATACAAAACTGATACAAAAAAAAAGATATTGCAAGATTAAAGGGAGAGTTGCTCGTTGAGCATGGAAAGTGTCGGTTAGTTCTTGGAAACAAGCAAGTGCTTTCTTCACAAGATAGGGCATTGCTATTTCTGGGCAGAGTTGAGTTGAACTCCCTTCTGATGGCTTTACAGAAGATGGGGATGAAAGCAATTGCACAGCATATCCAGAGTACTGATGGATCAGAAAATATGTCAATTGTATGCATCTCAGAGCCCAATGAAGCCTTGCCAACACCGCCGACCATAAAGGAATATATTCTTTAATTTTATTCATCAATAATGAATAATATATATAGTAGTACAAGAATATCTAAACTAGGTAACTAATCAACATAATTACAATAGAAATACAATTTTACCTAAAATAACAGATATACAATTAATGTAAGAATATTTGATGAATATTCTATTACACCCCGCAGTCGAAGCGGGAGGCTCACGAACACTGAGACTAGCTCAAAAATCATCAAACAGTATGAGCAGAAGTCCTTTGGTGAAGATGTCGGCAATCTGATAACTAGAAGGAACATGAAGGACACGAACTTGACCATGAGCCACTTTTTCGCGAATAAAATGAGTGTCCATCTCAATGTGTTTGGTGCGATGATGTTGGACGGGATTGCCGGAAAGATATATCGCACTAATATTGTCACAGTAGACCAGTGTTGCCTTTTGAATCGAGCAGTGAAGCTCAAGTAGAAGGCTACGAATCCAACAAGACTCAGAGACGATGTTGGTTACACCTCTGTACTCTGCTTCGGCACTGGATCGGGATAGTGTAGGTTGCCTTTTGGAAGACCAAGATAATAGGTTATCTATGAGGAAAACGCAGTAACTAGACATGGAGCGTCGGGTGTCAGGACATCTACCCCAGTCAGCATCAGAATAAGTAGTGAGACCAGTAAGTGCAGACATGTATAAATGTAAACCGAAGTGAAGTGTGCCTGGACGTATTGTAAAATACGTTTGAGGGCATGCATGTGTGCTTCCGTCATATTGTGCATGCGCAAACAGATTTGTTGCACGACATAGGATATGCATGGTCTCGTGAATATAAGGTACTGTAGGGCCCCAACCAGTCTACGATAATGAGTCGAATCTGAATACGGAGGGCCGAAATCAGCGTTGAGCTTGGAATTGGTGTCTACTGGTGGGTGAGATGGCTTGCAAGACGTCATGCATGCACGATCAAGGATCTCTTCGACGTATTTCTTCTGACATAGAAATAGGCCGCCAGAATGGCAAGTGACAGAGATGCCCAAGAAATAACTCAGGGGGCCCAGATCCTTCATAGCAAACTCAGATGAAAGGAGTGACATAATGGACCAGGGGATGACATCAGATGATGTGGTGAGGATGATGTCATCAACATATAATAAGAGGTAAGCCATATCTGGACCCTTGTTGTAGATGAACATGGAATGATCGGATATGTTGTGTGAAAAACCGATAGAGGAGACATAATCGGTGAACCGATGGTACCATGCTCGATAAGCTTGTTTCAATCCATACATCAATTTCTGCAATAGACACACATAATCCGGATGAATAGGATCCCGGAAACCCATAGGCTGATGCATATTTACTGTTTTATGAGGATTCTCATGTAAGAAAACATTCTTGACATCAAGCTGATGAATGGGCCAGGACTTAGATAGGGCAATGCTGAGGACAGTCCGAATGGTTGAGGGCTTTACGACCGCGCTGAACATTTTATCACAATCCACTCCCACTTGTTGAGACTTGCCATCACCTACAAGACGTGCCTTGTACCTCTCAAAGAACCATCAGATTTCTTTTTATGTCTAAAAATTCACATAGAACGAATAATGTTAGTATCATGTGGATGGGGTACTAGGTCTCACGTCTTATTATCAATAAGAGCGTTATATTCGTCAATCATTGCAGTTTTCCAATTTGGGCAGGACAAAGAATCCTTCTAATTATGAGGGACAGGGGAATGACAACTAAAACTGATAGGTTAAGCAGTCATTTAGGTTTGGAAATTTCGTGCATAGCACGGGTTTCCATTGTTCGAGAGTGTGCCTCAAGACGCGGGATGGGAGGAGGGGGTGTCGCGGAACTGTTGGGAAGAGGAGAAAGGGCAGGGGTGGCGGGATAGGCTAGACGAGGCTCGGTTTGCCGAGAGGTGGCTGCGGTATCACCCTGAGACATGATGTTTTGAGCCACCGTCGATGAAACCAGGTAGGCAGCGTATCTCGGACTGACCGTGGTGTACTCGGGTGCCGGAGATTGGGACGTTGGATTATGTAAATGATAAATTAGAAGAGGGTTCAAGCCATCATTTAGGAAGCCATAGGAATGCCGAGGTGGCGAGTTTAGTGAGGCAAAAGGGAATTGAGACTCATCAAATAGGACATGGTGTGAAATAATTATTTTATGGCTTGATAAGTCATAGCAAGAGTAACCACGATAATTGGTGGGGTAATCCAAAAACACACACGGAGAAGACCGGGGTTAGAATTTGTGAGTGGTCGGATGGAGATGATAACAGAGACATCGAAAAATACGCAAGTGTTGGTAGGAGGGGTTCCTACGAAATAGAACTTAAGTGGGTGACCGTAGAGATAGAGACTTGTTTGAGATTATGTTGAGGAGATATGTGGCCATTGAGGGTGCATAATACTAGAATTGAGGGGGAATTGAGGTGTGGGCAAGTAGGGCACGAATTAGGTTATTTATGATTCAAATTTTTCGTTCGGCTTTACTATTTTGGAAGGAGGTGTGAGGGTAGTAAAAATGAAAGGTAAGACCGTTTTTAGAGCAAAACTGTTTGAATTGGTTATTATCGAATTCCTTGTCATTGCCACATTGAAAATATTTAATATTCTTTTCAAATTGTGTTTTTACAAGAGCACTAAATGAGAAAAAAATGGGGTAGACCTGAAATTTATTAACAATTGGAAAAGTCCATAGAAAATTGGAATAATCGTCCAAAAACAACACATAATATCGATGGTCAGCCGTACTTAAAATAGGGGAAGTCCACAAATCACTATGTATTATATCAAAAGGAATTAAAGTACAATTTGTGGATGCATAAAATGGTAATTTAACATATTTTTTCAAAAATATAGGATTCACATATAGGAGTCTTAGAAATACGATTGCATTGAATAAAATTATTGTTCTTAAGAGAGCGTAAAACAGAATCCACAGATGTTCTAATCTAGGATGCCATAAGGAAGACGAAAGAGTAGCAAATGTTGATGGAACTGATGTTGGTTTGTTGATGGAACTGATGTTGGTTTGTTGATGGCGTTTGAAATAGGGTAGAGATCTCCGGTGCTATCACATCTCATTATTCGTCTCCATGTCATAAAATCATTCACAGAAAAACCAAAAGGATCAAAGTCAAGAAAAACATTATTATCAGTTGTGAAACGTCACACAGAGATTAGATTCTTAATGAATTTAAGGGCATGGAGGACATTTTTTAAGATTAGCGGTGGATGTGGTGAGGATAAGGATGAATGACCAAAACCGCGAAAGGGAATACCTTGTCCACTACCAACAATAATATTCTGATTTAAATTACTCAAATTAGAATAAGATGAGAGAGTACTTTGTAATGCCGTCATGTGAGATATGGCGCATGTGTTCATATACCAATTTTCGTCTGGAGCATTGAGTGACATTGTGTTCATATCTACCTCAATGTCAGTCGGTACATAAGTTGAGGGCGGGGGCCTATATTGTGTAGGCATGTTGGGGATGTGGGCCGAGTATGCTAGAGTGGGCTTATCAATTTTGAGGTGGAGTCCACAAGGATGTCGGATAGGGCTAGGAGGAGAGGGCCATGACGATGGGGCCCACGCGGCCCATGACGTGTAGGCAGCCCACAACGGAGGCTGCTGCCACTGCTGCGGTCGTCGTTGGTTGTTTCCTGCCGGCGGGGACTGACTCTTCCCGCCGCCGTTGTTGTCGGAATTCCATCCTCTGCGACCCTTGCCAGACTGCCTGCTTCGACGATTGTTACGGGTGGATGCGGGCTGCTGCGGGTCCTCGGGCCAGGGATTTTGGTTGCCGAAGTTGGAGGCCCTGCCTTCGGCGGAGGGCCTGATGGTGGTGGTCAGGGCGGCGTCGGCAATGCTGGCCTGAGTGGTTCTGCGCTTGATTTTTTGAGTTTCCTCAAGAATAAGCTTCGAACGAGCCTCATAAAATAGAGGTAACGACATGCATTGCTGAAGGATGGTGGCAACGCCGTCATAGGATTTGTTCAAGCCTACAATAAGTTGCATGATCAATCGATGATTAGTGACTAGTGCACCGATGTTGGAGAGTTGGTCGACAAGCATCTTGAGTTCTTGACAATATGAATACACATTTGGGAAATCGTATTGATGAACGTCATTGAACTAATTTTCAAGGTATAACGTTTGTTGAGTTTTTTTGTCGTGGAAAATACTTTCCAAACGTTCCTACGTTTGGCGGGCAGTGACATCGGTCTCAATGATGGTGTGCAACAGATCATTAGAGATTGTGTCGTATATCCACTAGAGGACGGCTGCGTCCAAACGAGACTAGAGTGCATCATCAGAAGTCGAAATCGAGTGTAGGTCTGTGGACTTCGGTGTAGGAGGGATGATGTGGTCGATAACTTCATAAATACGATAATGGATCTTAAAAAGCTCCGTCCACGAGGAGTATTGACCCTTTTCCATCTCAAGGGTGATAGGGATGAAGTTTTTGATGTTGTTTACTGCAAGTGCAGGATGAAATTTGGTTTTGTCAGTCATGGAAGATGAAATTTAGGAGGAGAAGGGAGAGAGAATGGTTGAAAAAAAAACTAGAGTTCCGTGGGGGTGGCGGCCGAGAGCTATGATCGGCGCGGTGGAGGTATTTTTAGGTTACTGATACCATAAAGGAATACGTTCATTTATTGTATTCATCAATAATATACAATATATACAGTAGTACAAAAATATTTAAGGTAGGTAACTAATCAACCTAATTACAATAGTAAATATAATTCTACCTAAAATAGGAGACATAATTATAATAGGAATACAATTCTTTTTAAAATAAGAGATATACAATTAATGAAAAAATATTCGAGAAATATTATATTAGTTACATCAACACGAACCATGATAAGCGTTGTTGATGAGACTACCGCATCCCTGGTTTCTGAGGCTGTTCGTAGCACTTCAGGTTTTATCTGATAAAAGATGGCCCTTGTATATCCCTATGTTTTAAGAAGATTGATCAATTTCCAGCTTTGAGGAGAACGTGGTTCATTTTACTGGGAATGGGAGTTGGGAGTTGTAACGAAGAGGAGTTTTGCAGCGTCTTTTTCCCAGTCAAGCATTGCCCTGTTGCCAGATACTGGAAAAAGTGCTCATTCTCTAATGTATTTGTAATATAACTCGGGTGGAACTGGTAGCTCCAAAAAAGAATTTCTTAAAAAGTAGATTTTTCTATAACATCATTTCACTGTAACTTTCACTATAACGACTTGATTTTTATATTAATCAATTTTTCATATTATATTTTATTTTTTTATAGCATCATTCTACTCATGTATAAAATTGCCTCTATAACAATCATATTCTACATATAGCAGTACACTCTTTATAAAATTATCTCTATAACAGTCATATTCAAATATTGTGTAACAATATTTTGTGAGAAGTATATCATGTATAAAAAATAAAATATTAAAATATTTATGATAATCATCATTAATGTCATCTACATAGTAAATTTCAAGTATGAATATCTAAAAGGAAAAAAATATATATATATCATAGTGATCTGATTTAGTCTTGAAAATTTTCAAAATCATATATTTTTATCTGCCGATTTTTTTATAAATTTGATACTTATTTACTTGATTTTGGTAACTACAGTGTTGATGAAGAGCCTCATCCTATTGTTACTTGGGGTGAGATAGAAGAGTTAATTGTTAAGCTCTTAGACATCTTTGAAAGTTATTGAATTCTCTTTTGCTGAAAGTTTTGATAAAAAATTTTGTCAATTCAAGCGTTATATTATCGTTAAGAGACTGAAATTTAGAGAAAAATTGCCAAATGACCTCCCAACATTTGACCGAAATCTCAACTACTATCTTTGCGGGGATCTTATTACCCCTGGATATTTTAAAAGTGGATTATATTGCTCCCTAAATGCTTAGGTGACAAAGAAAGTGTATCTCTCTCACTCTTTCAAGAGAGTGAGAGGCAAACTTAGATTATTAAAACTTTATTTTTATCAATATTTTTTATTTGATATTAATTTTTTGATTTTTAAAGGAGAAAATGGCCAAATGACCCCCAACGTTTGATTGAAATCTCAACTACACATTGTACATTTGCGGGGGTCCTATTATCCCTGAACATTTTAAAAGTGGAATTATTACACCCTTAAAAAGTCACACCCACATATGTGTTGGATGGTGAAGTGCACTCGCTTGACACGTGTAAAATTCAATTAATTTTTTTTCAATTTTTTTGTTATTCTTTCCCTTTTCTTATTTATTGTTAAATTTTTTAAATTTCTTTTTCTTTCCTTTCTCTTCCTCATATATCTTTTCTTCTATTGCCGCCTGAGCACCACCTATGGCCAACCACATTACAATTTCAGCCCAAGACACCAATAAAGCGGGAAAGAAGATCATGAAGGAATCATGAAACAGAATTACTCCATCAATGATGATTCAAAGAAAGCCCAAAACCGTTTAATAAATTATGAAGGAAACTCCATACTTTGAAGTAATCGATCCATTGGTTCTTCATCTTTCCGTTGGCGATACTCGAGAATATGATAACCCAATTTGTTATTCTTTTTCCAGACCAATGGCTGGTAAAGGATATAGATGCTATTGTTATTGCTGTTAATGTCATTTTTTATTGTCGTTGAAGCCCTTTTTTGTAATAGTGACCTCTAAATTAATTAGGTGACAACTCCATAGTTATGAATTAATTTAGGAATCATCAATGTGTTGTATTCTAATTTAACCCGGTTAAAATGGGGTATAACACTTGTTAGGTTCAGATATGCTATGAAACAATAAAAATAAACTGAAAATAAAATCGAATGTCAATTCAGTTCTGAATGTCAGCGACAATATCGTTTCACACAAGTGACAACACTTCGATAAAACAGAAAAACATTTGAAGAGTAAATTGCAACAGAAATAATAAAGAACATAAATGTTTAATATTTACATATATATATAACCTATGATAGTCATTGACCGAAAGTATTGTATATATTTATATAGAATTAAATAAATTCCTTCTTTTACAATTTTACAAAATAAAACTAAAAGGAATTAAAATGTTGAAGTCGCAGATGACTTCTGCCTGAAAAATCTACCTAAATAGACATAGACAACATCTCAAATTAATTGCTTCAATACATAACAAATCTAGAATCTAAGTAGCAATTATAATGTTTGACAGAATGTTATCGACACGCTCAGACAACACTTGCGATCTAGTTTTCTGAGATGAATTCTCAAGAGCTCTCTTGATATTTTTGCAATCTGTTTCTGGATGTCGATTCACTTCAGCATCCTCTCTATTTATAGTAGAGAGTCTTCTTTGAAAAACTCATCGACTTGTTGTGGCGGTTGAGGAAAATGTGGGTAGCTGGTAAGGTTTGTTGGAGAAGATCATGGAGCAAAATCCTCTAACTTCTTGGACTTGTTCCCCAAGCACAGCAACGCCTTTGACTTGTTCTTCCCACGTTTTTCATCAGCTCCTAATTACCTTGCCAAGTCACTTCTCCATCGTAGTAAATATTCCACGAGAAATGCTTCAGTCGGTGAAGTAAGGCAAAACTGTTTGTCATAAAAATGTTGATCTGAATGTTGTGATATTTGTTTCAACATTTCTTAAATTCAACTTAGTACAAAAAAATGATATGTTGGACAAATTGTCACAACACCAAACACAACATTAACATTCTCCCCTTTTTTGTCTTTCTTCACAAAACCTATTATAATCTGTGCGAGTGACTTACGGCAATGTCATAGATGTTGTCCCAACATCTATGATTACAATTATGCTCTCCCTTAACCTGTGATGACATATAAACAAAATATATGTATACCAGTGTATACCACTATATAGGATTAAATATAATATTAGCACAAATATAGATATACAAAAATCATCCAATATACGAAAGAAAGAAAAAATATCCACATGTCAATTTTAACCTATTGTCTCAACATCTTAACAATTCAGCCAAATAAATAAACCAATAAAACAAGAACATTGTTCAGTAATTTAGCCAATCACAACAATCATATAACCATACATCAGCTCTATCAGCCAGCTCCCCCTAGCTAATCATGCATTAGTAGTACCTTCCAGCCGCTTTCTACTTTTACATGACAGCTTCAGCTTCAGCTCTGAGTTTCAATCTCTTCAACAACACTTTCCTCCCAACATCCTCTTCTCTCTGCACAGCAGTAGCAACAACTTCTTCAACAACAGTATTGAAGGCAGAACTTTCAGCCATTTCCTCCCCTTGCACAGTAGAATTATCTCCCCCCTTTTGGGAAGAAAACAACAGTAAGAACTGGTCCCTGGCCTGGACTAAAACATCCCTTGCAGCATCAACCTCTGAGATTTGTTGGTTGATCTTAGTAATTTGTCCAATAAGCCAGTCTATAGACAGAGTTGACTGTCTTTTACCAGTGTTACCTAGAATGTTTGGAACATTTCGGGCAACATTCTCAGTGTTAGCTTCATTTTTCCATGGAAGGTCAAGAACTCTCTCTTTGCTTTTCACGATTGCTTTATTCACTGAATATACCTCTGGTGCTTTCCCTAAAATATCCTCTCTTTTAGTCTCAAAGCCTTGGGTAACTAGAATTTGATAGATCAGAGAGGGATAGGGAAGGATTAATGTTGACTCTTTCTCAGCCAAATTGGCTACTTCATAGAAAATCATTCTTCCTAAGTCAACTCTTAATCTTTTTCCAATTTTGTACAATAGAGAGACTTGATCAGTTGTTAATATTGACTCATTTAGTGAAGGGAGCCAATTGTGAATTGCAATCTTATGAAGGGTGGAAAATAAGGCAGTTAATTTCGAAACAGGGCATCGAGGAGTCAATTTCTTCATTATACCTCCAGTGAGATATTCAATTATCTCATCCCTATTCTCTGTTGCCCTTTCTGTAGTGCTACTTCCGACTTCAGGCTTAGTTCCCAAACATTGATTAATAATTAGAGGAGTAAACTGATAAATTTTGTTATAGAGGTATACCTTCCCAAATTTCTTTGAGGAGGCATTGTCTATACCAGAATTTAAGTTCGCGTAAAACAATATAATTACTTCATCAATGAATGATTCTTTATCAGTTACAGTTTTTAGAAGATTACGATCATTGAGGAACTCAACCAAACCATATTCCGAACATGAGGCTATATCTAACATGTTTTCTGCCCTGGTAACTCTATTCTTAAACCAATCCCATTTATCAAATTTTGCTTTGGAATAGAACTTATCAGAAAAAGCATTTACCTCAACTTCAGATTCTGATTCGGTATTGCCAGATGAGAATGGTGAGGATGTCTCTTCTGAGGTATGCTGGAATGTTGCTTGAGATGTTGTGGCATCATCGGCAACATTCTGGGCAGCATCTAGTTTAGCATGACGGAGAATTCCTTTGGGGTAAAACCTTGTCAGGGGAGTGTCGTCAGGGATCTTCTCGTCTTGAGACTCACTTTGAGGAACAGAGACTGGAAGTTCTTCTTTAGTGTCTTTCGAGGACAGTTCGAAGTCCATATCTCTGATGTCACTGCTTGAGCAAGCAAGAACTGTAGTTTCAAATATGGACTTCTTGGTTTTAGGTTCCTGTTGAACTGTTCTTTCGAACACTCTACTCAATCTTCGAGTAGGAAAAGAAGATGAGTGGTCCTTTTACAGAGAGTAGAATAATCTGATGTAGCATCTACATCTATGAGATTATTGTCATCCCCTAGTTAGCTTATGTCCAGTGGTTTCTCATTTTCTCTGAGAATAATGGTTTTACACTTGTTTTCTGGTAGGTGTTGAGAAGATGTAGATGTTTGTTGAGGTGGACTGGTGCTCATTGGAGTGTTGTTGGTAGTGTTGGTCGACATAGGTGTTGACATAGGAGATGTTTCCATTGGTCAGTTTGGAGGAGAATGTTTTGAGGGTTTAGAATTTTTGGATGAAGATGAAAGTGAAGACTCCATCGGTTAGATAGGAGATTTATCGAGGTGATGTGATTTTTCCTTCACCTTTTCCCTATTTTTTTTTACTTTTTAGGAAAAGACAAGAATGGTAAAAAGAAAACAAATTAAGTGAATATTTATACTCTTGGAAAACTTTTCAAAATAGTAAGAGTTCCTTAATTTTAGGTGTTTGATATTTATTCAATAACTTACACCTAAAATTTTGGGATAAAACAATAAACATAATATTTGAAATTTAATTTTATCATTTTAAAGTTTGAATTCCAATTAAAACATGGCACGAACATAGGGAAGAAAAAATTGATTTTTCTTAAATCAGTTAAGATCAATATCCCAATAAATATCATAATCTGAAAATGTCAACAACAATGTTGGCAACATTTTGGACAACACAAGTATTATGATCCCGCAAGAACTTTTCATTTTGGCAACAAATCAAGACACGTTTTATATGTATTTTTATGAGTTTAACCACTGGACCAATGTAACATTTTTCCATTGTGTCCTTGGTCTAATCATAAACACATACAAAATTATTTTTCGTGTAAAAAATAAGAATACTTATTTAGTATTCTCAAAATTTCTTTTGAAGCATTCGATACTCCTATAGAATAGGAACGGTATCTTTTCAAGGGCTTTACCCATTTTGCACAATTGTAAAATATTTGTTAAGGATTTGTCTTACTTTGATACTCCATTTTTATGATATGCATAATTAGATATATCATCGCAGAGAACGGTATCACTTTGGAATAATGTTCTTACTAAAGGATCATGCTTGTGTGACCACAATTACTGTACTATACAACAACAATAATCAGTTTATGATATTACATAGGTAAATGTCACCCGAAATGTTAGAGAATGTTTCAGCCGGCATTCACCAAAAATGCCTTTTTAGAGATTACATAGACCAAAAGATTTCTTCAAACTGGAAAATCTCTCATGGTCCAAAGCTTTTGTAAAAATGTCAGTTAGTTGATGAATAATGTCAACATGTTCAATTTTGACTAGCTGTTTTTTTACTAAATCTCTTAAAAAGTGATGCATAATATCAATATGTTTTGTACGTGAGTGTTGAACTGGATTTTTGAAAATATTTATAGCACTCAAATTATCACAGTACAAAACTAAGATGTTACTAGTAAAACCATAGTCGTCTAACATGTGTCGTAGCCATATTAATTGAGAGCAACAACTTCCAACTGCTACATATTCAGATTCAGTAGTTGAAAGCGAGACACGATTTTGTTTACGACTATACTATGAAACAAGATTATTGTCAAGATAAAAACATCTTTCACTTGTACTATTCCTATCATCCACATCACCAGCCCAATCTGAGTTACTATACCCTATTAAATTAGGATTAGTGTATTTGGAATACCAAATTCCCAACTCACATGAGTCGGTAACATATCTAATGATATGTTTTACGTCATTTAAGTGGGAGATTTTGGGACAAGCTTGAAATCGAGCACAAACACAAACACTAAACATAATATCTGGGTGACTAGCGGTAAGATAAAGAAGGCTACCTATCATAGATCGATACAATGTTGGGTCAACATTATCCTTACATATCTTCTGCGAAGATCTCATTGGAGTTTTCATCTGTTTAGCATTTTCCAACCCAAATCTCTTGACTAGATTCTTGGCATATTTGCTCTGGAAGATGAAGATTCCATCTTCACTTTGCTTAATCTGCAAGCCTAAAAAAAAGTTAGTTCCCCAATCATGCTCATCTCAAATGTCGATGACATAGATTCAACAAAGGACTTTAGATATGACTATGAGGTCAAGCCAAAGACTATGTCATCCACGTAGATTTGAGCAATAATAAAATCTACACCGTGACATTTAATGAATAAAGTACGATCAGCTTCACCACGGTTAAAACCAAATTCAAGAAAAAAATTAGTTAACCGACCATACCATGCACGAGGAGCTTGTTTTAATCCATACAAAGCTTTTTTGAGATTGTACACATAGTGTGGATGGTGAGGATCTTCAAATCCTTTTAGTTGTTCAACATAGACTTTCTTATCTAGATAGTCATTTAAGAATGCACCTTTTACATCTATTTGGTGTAAAGTAATTTCCAGGCAGCAAGCAATAGCAAATAATAATCTAATTGACTCAATTCTAACCACAAGTGCGAAGGTTCCGTCATAATCGATTCCTTCAACCTGAGTATAGCCTTGTGTAACTAGACGAGCTTCGTTTCTCACAATTGTTCCCGATTCATCTGATTTATTTTTAAAAATCCACTTAGTTTCAATTACATTTATATTATTTGGACGAGGAACTAAGTCCTAGACTTCATTTCGAGAAAATTGTTCAAGTTCTTCTTGCATTGCTTGAATCCAAAAATTATCTTTGAGTGCTTCTAAAAAAAATTGGTTCTAAAGTAGATAAAAATAAGAAAGACTAACCTTTTGGTATATGGTAGACATACACACATACCTAACCATGTCTCTGTAATTGAGTAGTTATTTCCCTCTTGTTCTAATTCCCTCAAAAACTCCCTCTATCACCTGACCTGTTGGATGATTCTTCCTAATCCTTAATGAGGGGTCCCTTCGAAGTTGATCTAGCAATTCAGTATTTGACTCCTCATCCGCACCCTCTGTGGTCTCTAGTTCAAGTTCAAATGTTGCTTCGGATGTGGTAACATTTGGGGCTACATCTGGTTCTTCAGCAGTCTGCACATTTTCCACTGAAACTATAGTGTTACTTTCAGTTGTATTTCCTGTAAGATCAGAAAAATCATCAAAAATAACATTTACAGACTCTTGTACAGTTTTGGTCCTTATATTGTATACTCGATAAACATGACTATTTTGTGAATAGCCAACAAAAATTCATTTGTCACTCTTAGAGTCAAATTTTGCCAAATGATCTCTATCATTTAAAATGTAACAAATACACCAAAAAACATGAAAGTAACGCAAGTTAGATTTCTTTCCATTTATAATCTCATAGGGTGTCATTTTTGTTTCAAGCCTTAAATAGACTCTATTAGCGATGTGATTAGCAGTATTCAAAGCTTCAACCCAAAAATATTTTGACAATGTTTTAGAACTAAGCATAACTCTAGCTATTTCCTGCAATGTTCTATTCTTCCTTTATGCTTCCCCATTCCGTTGAGGAGTTTTGGGAGCGGAAAACTCATGGAAAATTCCTTTTTTCTCACAAAATTTTGTGAAGGAGTTGTTTTCAAATTATTTTTCATGATCGAATCTAATTCACAAAATAGGAGAATAGAATAAATTCCTAATTCTAGAGTGCAAAATTTTAAACATGTCAAAAATTTATGATTTTTCTTTCAAGAAATATATCCATGAATATCTAGAAAAATTATCTACTATCACATAGGAATACCTCATGCCCCCTAAACTGTCTATCTTAATTGGACTCATAAGATCCATGTGTAATAATTGAAAACAGTGAGACGTACCTGAATGTTGTTCGTCATTTTGAACAACATTATGGGAAACACGAGTTTGCTTACCTTTCAGACAATCTTCACAAACAGTTTTACCTTTATGGCTAAGATTGGGTAAGCCTCTAACCGCTTCATATGAGACCATTTTTTTAAAATTGCGGTAGTTGACATGCCCCAACTTTTGATGTCATAGTGTTGTGTCATCAATCTTGACATTATTGCATGTTTCTTATCTTGCAACAAGATAACAATTATCACGTGTTCTAGCACATGTCATGACACACTCATTAGATTCATTCGTAACTTCATAGGCATTCTTATTAAACTTTACCTCAAGATTGTCATCACACAGTTGACTAATGCTAATCAAATTAGCCATTAAACCCTCAACGTGTAACACATTTCTTAAAGCTGGAAATCCAGGACCATCCAAGATTCATTTCTAATTATTTTGCTTTTGCTACCTACTCCATAAGTCACATTTCCTCCGTTGAATGACTCATAGTTCTTTAGAAAACCTTTTGTACCTGTCATGTGACGAGAACAACCACTATCAAAGTACCAAGAACCTGAAATGTTAGTTCTTAATGTTGTTATCGCAACATTACATGTTACATCCTTTTTGGGAACTCAAACTCTTTTAAAATATTTTTTACCTTTTGGCACAATAATGTTGCTTCAAATGTTACCCGGGATGTTGGACAACCTTTTAGGCAATATTTTGCTCACAGAATCTTGAAGTTTGAAGCAGTATGGTTTTAAGTGTCTAGGGGAGTTACAGAAATGACATACAAACTTCATATTCTTTGACATACATGAGAACCTGTTATTTATTCCTTTTTCTTTTACAAAATATATTTTCTCATTTTTGTCAAACAGACTGGAGTATATAGTTTTAAGAGAGTTTTCATATCTAATACCTGCATGTGAAGGTTTACTAAAGCTAAGTATCTCATTCAACTTCGAAGTCCCTGAGTTGAGCTTACGGAAGGTTGCTTCGGCTAAATCCAATTTTGCACGAATCTTACCAAATTATGTATCTTTTTTGGTAAGTGCAACCTCTAGACTGGTTATTGTGCCTCTTAGATCTACATTCTCACGAGTTCAAGGTTTTACCTTTCTGTCAAGTTGCTTGGATTCTATGATTAAGGCTTTATAAATACTTTGTAACTCATTAATCATGTCATCTTTGCATTCAACTTGATCCATACTATCAGCCTCACTAACAAAAATAGAGCCACTATAGCAATTAACATCAGAATAATTAAAGAATTCATACCTTTCGGATGTTGCTGGGAATGCAGATGTTGTTGTAGATGTTGCCTAAAATGTCGTGACATCTGAGGCAACATTACAAATGACATTTTTATTGTCAAACAGAGACTGTTCGTAAACAGTGGCCATCATTGCTTGTGATTCGACTTTTTGATCTCATTCATCTTCTCCTTCGTAGTCACTAAGCGAGACCCACATATTTTTACCAAATATTCTAAAAGTGTTTGCACATTCATTAGCATAATGACCCCAACCCGAGCATGCATGACATTGCACAGACTCTAGTTGTTTGAGATCAAATTTGATACGATCTGAATTGATTCTTCTTAGTGGACTTCCTTTTTTAGTACTTGGAAGGAATTTGATGGGCTTTTGATTGAAGCCTTGATTTTGATGTTGTTTAGATATAGATTGATTTCTATCATTGTTGAACTTCCTCACCATCGAATTGTATTTTCGAGTGAGTAAGGCAACATTAGCACTTTCACCAAGTTCTTCAAGATTCTAATCATCTTCATCGAGTTGATTCTCCGAGGATTGAACTTGAAGTGCAGCATTCTTGCTTTTATATAGTTCCCTTTGATTCTCAATGTTCATCTCATAGGTTTTGAGAATGCTCATTAAGGTATGAAGGTCCATTGCGGCAAGATTGTGAGCATTGAATGCTTCTTCAATGACACAAATCTTTAAATTGAATTTTTCAGGAAGAGATTGGAGAGCCTTTTCAACAAGTTGAGTGTTGGTTATAGGTTCACCAAACACTTGACATTCATTTGAGATGTCAATTAACTTTTCAAAATAAGATTTAATATCATCCGCTTCTTCCATCCTTAACGTTCATATTTGCTCATGAGCATGCATAGCTTTGTTTGACAAACACTTGAACTACCTTCACAATGAATTTGTAAAGTATCTCATGCATTCTTAGCCGTAGGACAGTTTTGAATGAGCTTGAACATGTATAGATCAACTCATCCAAAAATTGCATTTAAGGTCTTTTCGTTAAAACTAGCATTATTGGTTTCTTCCGCCGTCCATTCGGATTCAAGTTTAACAAGAATGTCACATTCCTCATCTACCGGCAACATTGCAACAACATACCCATTGATTATAGATCTCCATGCCCTAATATAAATTGATTTGATATGAGAACGTAGGCGAATCTTCCAATAGACATAGTTTGAACCATCTAAAATGAAAAGTCTATCAATAGTCGGATCTGATGGATCCATAGCTTTAAATAACGTGACCAAACACTTATTGTGTTAATTATCAGCTCTGATACCATTTGTAGGTCCGGATATGCTATTGAACAATAAAAACAAACTGAAATAAAATTGAATGTCAATTCAGTTCTGAATGTCAGGGACAATGTCGTCTGACACAAGTGACAACACATCGATAAAACAGAAAAACTTTTGAAGAGTAAATTACAACGGAAATAATAAAGAACACAAATGTTTATTATTTACATAGGTTATATATATATAACCTATGACGATCATTGACCGAAAGTATTGTATATATTTATATACAATTAAATAAATTCCTTCTTTTACAATTTTACAAAATAAAACTAAAAGGAATTAAAATGTTGAAGTTGCAGATGACTTCTGCCTGAAAAATCTACCTAAATAGACATAGACAACATCTCATTATAATTGCTTCAATACATAACAAATCTAGAATCTAAGCAGCAATTATAATGTTGGACAGAATGTTGTCGACACGCTCAGGCAATACTTGAGATCCAGTTTTCTAAAATGAATTCTCAAGAGCTCTCTTGATATTTTTGCAATATGTTTCTGGATGTCGATTCACTTCAGCGTCCTCTGTATTTATAGTAGAGAGTCTTCCTTGAAAAGTTCATCGACTTGTTGTGGAGGTTGAGGGAAATGTGGGTAGCTGGTAAGGTTTGTTGGAGAAGATCATGGAGCAAAATTCTCTAACTTCTTGAACTTGTTCCCTAAGCATAGCAACGACTTTGACTTGTTCTTCCCACGTTTTTCATCAGCTCCTAATTACCTTGCCAAGTCACTTCTCCATCGTAGTAAAAATTACACGAGAATTGCTTCAGTCCGTGAAGTAAGGCAAAACTATTTGTCATAAAAATATTGATCCGAATGTTGTGACATTTGTTCCAACATTTCTTAACTTCAACTTAGTACAAAAAAAAAATGATATGTTGGGCAAAGTGTCACAACACCATACCCCACCACCATCCAACTAACCCCCTCAAACCCCTTTCCAATTTTTTAAAAGAAGTTTTAAATATTTTTTTTGATTTTCTACACCCCTCCCACTGCTGGACAGACCCCTAGGCTCCACCCCCGCCCAACCATCCAAAAAAATTGAAAGTTCTTTTTGTTATTTACTCCCGACCCAACATCCCACCACTCCTCCAAAAAAAATTGAAAGTTTTTCTTTTTTTGGTTTTTTACACCCCTCTGGACCCCACCCCTCCCAATTTTTCTACTTTATATATTTTATTTTTATAATTTTTTTATAAGAAATGGAAAATTTGTGGGCTTAAACTTGATGTGCGGTGAGTGATGAGGGTGGGGTTGTGGTTGGGGCGGGATGGGGGTAAGAAAATTTCTCATTTTTTTAATTTTTTTATAAAAGTAAAATTTAAATATGAGACAGGAAATTTGAGAGGGGTGGAGTTGGGGTGGGTGGTGGTGTGGGTAGGGGTGAGTGAAGATGAAGTGTGTTCGAGGGTGCTGGTTGGGTAGGGTGGGATTTTGTTCGGGGTTAGGTGTGGGGTGGTGGAGTTGGGGTGGGGTTGGTAGGGCTTGGGTGGATATTTTCCGAGAAATATTTTCTAGTAACCAACCGAACATGAGAAAATAAGTAAGAAATTCAATTATTTTTCACTAACCAACTGAACATGAGAAATAAGTAAAAAATTCACTTATTTTTCAAGAACACATTTTTTCAGGAAAACGTTTTCCTCTATACCGACACACCCTTAATGAGATAATTATAATCACAAAAATATATACTGTTTATTAGATCATAAATGATGCTAGAGAGATCATACTATAAATATTTAATTATATTCTCAATATGCCTCTCACTTGCGGGCCTGATTATTTTTATTGACCAAACACGTAAAAAAATCTGTTTTGATAATGAGTGACGGTGAGAATAGAAGTAAGTGTTTTGTAATAGCTAGAATCTGATGGGTTACAATGGAATAATGTGCCTTATTTATATATGAGCTACACGGGTACACAACCCACAAAATATGTCATCATAAATACAATAGAATGAATGTTGTAATTATTGGACAATCAATCTGTCAATAAATGTTATTAAAAGGCTGTTGGAAGTCGTGTGACCGACTTTGGTAACAGTCATCTGTTACAATGTAAATGACTCTTGCACCAACCTTATTTGCAGCGCTCCCGGTACCATGCGTGTCAAACTAGTAACGATGTAATTTAACGTGGGACTAACTCGGCATCACGCTCTACACGTAACACCATAATTTGTACAACGTATCTTATACAACGTATACAATTCCTATAAATTAAAATGGAGGGAGTAGTAGAGCGTAAACATCTGGAATAATCCACTCCCAAAAAAAAATTGTCATCCTCCTCTTTTCTATTTCCTTGTGTACTTTTTTCTTCCCGCTCTCTCTTTATCTTCTTGCCAAGCAAGTTAAGATGAAGAAATTGCCGAAAGTAAATTTCTCCGTGTTTAGCATTTCTAGGCTATTAATAAATACCTTTACGTCTTGTGCTCACTAATGAATAAAACTCCTAGTGAGTAGTGTCCTTGTCATACATCACACTAATCCACCAAACTAGACGTTTCCTCTCTCTTTCTTTCTTTCTTGGCAGCGTTCTCCATAAGCTACACCTTGTTTGCTTCTCACTTGCATCAGAAATAGCTCTCTGTTAATGGCCGACTGGGGGAACCAGTGCTTATCGGAGTTGTACTCTTCATATTGCTGCAACCTGGGCTTCTTTTCCACATACCGGGTAATTACCGTTCTCTGGAATTTGGGAGCATGAAGACTAATGGAAAGGCTATTGCTGTTCATGTTCACATCTATACTGGATGATTCCCAGTGTACTCTAGATCCCCCTTTTATGCCTACCATTTGAGTAACTTGTAAGCCCTTTTGTTACTGAAGTTAAGATCTGTTTCTGTGTAATTTTGTTTTCAAGAGGAAATATCAAGAAAGATTCAGTCTTTGAAATGAATATTTAATTTACCTGCTGTTTCTCTTCTCTTGATTGCTCAAATACTGAAATCAATCTTCTTTTTTTTTTTTAGTAACTCTCGAAATCTGAAGAAAACTAAGGTGATTCGATTGTGACAGTAAGCTGCAGTAGAGTTGGAGTATAATAGCAATTAATTATTCGTATTTAAGTGATGGCTAGTTTAATTATTTAGCAGCTAAGCTGTAGTAGAGTTGGAGCATAATCGATTCTATAATTAATAATTCGTATATAATCGACGGCTAGTTTAATTAATTAGCAATGGAAAGGGACTAGTGATCTCATTTCTGCGTTCAAAATGTGATCTTGAATTCAATTAGCTATAGACTGCTTCAGTGTAAACTCATCTGTAAAATGTGTTTGGGAAAAAAACATTACATTTCAATTGACAAGAAAACAAGCTTAGGGAAAGTATGGAAAGGTACTGTTTTAGTTACTTAAATCTTGCTCTGAGTATTCTATTGATAGCACTTGGATGGATTCCAGTGTAGTATCAAGATCAGAGTGCAATATGCAGGAGTCAAGTGTCGTGCAATATTTCTTGGACAAGTTATGTGCTGTATGCTTGATGGACTAGGGACTATTTCCCATTTGTTTAAGTGTTTGTCCTAATTTGAGTTTTAAATTCCTAGCTATTAGTTTGGTGTTTGAATTTAATCATTGAGAATTGAGATGCTTGAGCCCTGAGAACAGAATGATTCTCTCTTTTCTTCATTTACCACAACCTTAAGTAAAGCTGTCGGATATAACAATGGCAGGAAACGAGAAGTAAATATTATAATTATTTGAAAGGATAAACTAAAGTTTATAACAAAATTGAAAATCAAGAATGAAACAAACTTCTTGTGTGGCTTGCTGAGTCGAGTGATGACACTCTGTCTTTAAGACAAGATTGTCCCGTATATCTCCTTTTACGTTGTCGGACAATAGTCTCCCAAGATACAATAACAACTTAACAATTGAGCAAAATAAACTCAAATGTTACTTTTGAAGAACTTTGAGTGTAGTAAACTTGATAGAGAGGAAGAAGAAGATGTTAGAAAATTCTATAGTATTTTTCTAAGTGTTGTGTAGTATTCAACAATTGAACCAAATGTCTTAATTTATAGTGTAATGAGATGATCCTTTCAACTAGTCAACTAATGACCTTCAATAGCCATGTAATGACACTTAAAGAGAGGGGTTACATTCAGCCAAATAATGGCTGAATTCATATGCCAAGTAATGGAGATTCAATGCTCCAAAACCACCCCAAAGGTTTTCAACTTCCCGTCGCAGCATTCTGCCTCCGAAGCGCCGCGGCTCTGTGAATTAGCGCCGCGGCGCTCCGACCCTTCGGCTCCGACGGGGCTGCGCCGCTGCCCTTCGCGGCTCCGCGACGACTTCCGACTCGTTTCATCTTACACTTCGTACACTTCTTCATTCGTTTACCAATGTGAAATACTTTGTCATTTAGTCAATAACCGTCCATCATTCTATGTCTCAAACGTATTACATACGTATCAATATCTCTTTCACTAATTAAATTTGCGATATTTTACACTACGTGTGCACGTGTGTGGAAACAACGTTTCCGACAGACGGAGCCCCAATTATTTGAGTCATAAATAATGAGATATACTTAATTCCACGTTAGTAAGTTTCCAACAAAAGCATATGGGCAGGATGCTGCATTTTGTCTAAAATATATATGACATGTTGCCTCTAATTAATATATAGAAAAAGGAAAAAAGGTGAGAGATTCTGAATTATGAACCATCATGTAAAGAGAATATGATGAAGAATAATATGGCATGAACTAGGATGGAAATCCCAACATGTTCCCGAACTCAATCACCCGAGTCCTCGCTGGTAACTGGAATAACAATAAGATGAACATCGACACTGCGTCTGCTACCTACCATCTTTATTTCAATTATCGTGCCTCTCTTAAGAAATATTTAACAAGGTACTAAACTGTTGGAATTTCATCATCATCATATTCATCTTCTACAAATGCTAAATCGACATTGAAAGAGAAAAGAAGGGGGAACTAAGGTTTCAATTGGTTTCAAGGGGGATATTTGGAATAAGAAACCAAGGATCGAATCCCGTCAGCGGCAGTGTGGGGGTTTCTTCTTGAAATAAAGGAGGGCCCCTTGTGCGCAGCGTGGTACTGGTCTAACCTTTGAAATTAATTGAGTCACCATGATTTACCTCCTTCACAGACCTGTCGGACCGGAGTGTGGGGCTCCTGGGGTGGGAGATTCCACCTTTTGGAATAAGAAAAGAAGGGGGAAAGGGAATAGGGATACAAATGAGGTCGATAACATCAAAGGCCCGCTCAATATTGACACAGTAGACACGCGGCACATTCCTCCTCTGGGACCACAAGACACCTGTCATCAAAACAATGAAGAAAGTAAATAATATTAGGAATTAGTTTTATCAGATTTATATTTATTTATTTACATTGTATAGAAAATATTTGTGTACAGCTGTCACAGTTTGATAGGATAACATTTACAAAGCTAGTAGATTCTTTTTGTTGTGTATAAATAGGGGCACTGTTGATATGAAATACAAGCAGAAAATTCTCCAAAATATTTTATTTCCTTGTCTTATTTCGATCACAGACGTCTGAGCTTTAAGTTTCTCTCTGTTGAATTTAAGTTGTGGTGTTTGCAGATATATGGCAAATGTAAGTGATTTTGCTTAGTCAAGAAGGAGAAGGGGATATACTAAACGTGAGGGTGAAAAGCAGGCATTTGTGTTTTAAAAGGGAAGAAAGGTATGATTTGTGGTAGTGGGGGATTTTTTTGCTTTATGAAAAAAAAGGCAGTTCGGTGCACTAAGCTCCTGCTATGTGCGGGGTTCAGAGAAGGACCAGATCACAAGGGTCTGTGAGTTTATTGTACGCATCATGTAGCCTTTATTAGCATTTGCTTTTGTCCCACATTGGAAAAACACATTTATATCTCATGTAATAGACCCTATATAAAGGGCTTTACTTGCTTTTATTTTACTTGCACTTTTAGCTCTCAAGATTAGTATTATTTTATTATCTTGTTATTGCTTTGTAAGAATTCATGTTATGAATAAAAGACTTTCATGAATTCTATCATGGTATCAAAGCCAAGAGCACAAGTTAATATTTTTAGCTCGATCGCGGATCCAATTTCGCGGTGAGTTAGTTGGGGGTTCGCATGCAGCACGCCTCTGATATCAGTTAAAAAATTTTTTTGGCATGTTTTGGAAGCTTGTGCTCGTTTTGGCTGCTCGTGCTCGTTCTGATCTTGGCTTCCACATCTGAGTTTCATCTTTTTGGCTTCCGCATCTGATTGGTGAGATCTGTCCTTTTTTATTTTGTTGCTTGTTATTTGGGATTGCTGGTTGTTATTTGGGATTGCTGCTTGTTATTTGGGATTTTTCTGCTTAAAATTCATAATGGCTGGAGGTGATGATTCTTTGCAAACTATTGGTGTTCGGTTAGATGGAAAAAATTATTCCTATTGGAGCTATGTCATGGTAAATTTTCTGAAGGGAAAGAGGCTTTGTGATTATATGTCCTAAAATTGGAGATGAAAATTTTGATGAATTATTTAGGACTTGGGAGACCAATAATTCAAAGATTATTACTTGGATTAATAACTCTGTTGAACAAAGAATTGGTGTTCAATTGGCTAAGTTCAAAACTGCTAAAGAGATTTGAGATTATTTGTCAAGATTGTTTGTGCAGAATAATTTTGCTGTTAAATATCAGTTACAATATGAAATTCATGCACTAGTACAAAATGACTTGGGCATTCAAGATTATTTCTGTGCAATTACCACTTTGTGGAATCAGTTAGCTATGACAGAATCTACTGGATTGCAAGCATGCGATGCTTATATTAAATGCAGAGATGAAGATCGTCTTTTTCAGCTATTAATGGGTCTTCGGTCAGAATTTGAGAATTGTCGTTCAGGCTTGTTGCACCGCAAACCCTTACCATCTGTTGAAGATGTGGTAAATGAACTTATGGCTGAAGAAACATGTTTGAAGACTCTAAAAGGGGTACATAAGGCTTCTACTTTTGTATCGGGACTCCTTCGTCTGCAGGGTCCTTGCAGCCCCATACACACCAAAGATAGAACATCTATCATGGGTAATTGTAATTATTGCAAGAAACCAGGACACTGGAAGAATCAATGTCCCGAGCTACTAAGACGCCGATTCTAAGCCTCCACATTCGGGACAAGGATGAAGCCTTTTCAATGAAGCCATATTCGGGGGTCAATTCCGTAACTTGTATCCGCCGACTCAGCCGCTTTGTGCCCTCTCTTGATCACCCGGCCAGGAGCCTCTGTGAGTCACAAGATCGATTCTCAGAGTGACCAATTTCAGAAGTTCCTCGCCTTCCAATAGTTTCAACAGAATTCTCAGTCTTATGATCTTTCTGTTCCTTCCGGCTCATCACCATCTATTGGTTCAGGTATTATTTCGCCTTCTTGGATCTTGGACTCTGGAGCTGGAAATCATATGTCTCCTGATTCTTCCGTCTTTGTATCTATGCCTTTTGACCCCCCTTCCACTTCTGTTGTGACTGCTGATGGCACACCTATGCCATTGACAGACATTGACACCATTCATACATCCACTATATCATTACCTGATGTTTATTGCATTCCAAAATTACATATAAATCTTGCTTCTGCTGGTCAAATATGTGACTCTGGATGTTTTATTGGTCTCTTCCCTAATTCTTGTTATGTGCAGGATCTAAAATCCAAGAGAGTGATTGGGACAGGGCGTAGAAAGGGGAGAGGTCTATATGTTTTGGATGAGTTGCATCTTCCTACTCATGCAACAACTATGCCTGTTTATCTGTCTTCTTTTCATTTAACGCATTCTTCTTCGAAGTTTTATTTGTGGCACTCTAGACTTGGTCATATATCAGGTTCTCGTCTGCGTTTTATGTGTAATACTGGTGTTCTTGGTGATTTACAATCCGATGATATTTCTGATTGTAGTGTATGTAAACTTGAATAATTTTATGCTTTGCCTTTTAATCTTAGTACTTCTACTTCTTCTGCACCATTTGATCTAGTTCATTCAGATGTTTGGGGGCCAACACCTATCCCTACTAAGGGTGGCTCCAGATATTATGTTTCCTTTATTGATGATTATACTCGTCATTGTTGGGTTTATTTGTTGAAAAGACGCTCTGATTTTGTTCATACTTATGCTGAGTTTCAAGCCTATGTGAAAACTCAACATTCTGCCATTATTAAATGTTTTCGGGCTGATTTAGGAGGTGAATATACTAGTGGGGATCTTTCTGGTATTTTCAAAGCTGATGGTACAATACATCAGTCTTCTTGTACTGATACACCACAACAAAATGGGGTAGCCGAGAGAAAACATAGGCATATTGTTGAGACAACTAGATCCATGCTTTTGTCCGCTAGTGTACCTAGTGAATTTTGGGGAGAAGCTGTCCTTACATCTATTTATCTTATTAATAGGATCCCTACCTCTCATAATTCTGGAATTTCTCCGTATGCTAGACTATTTGGTCACACCCCACTATATTCCCATTTGAGAGTTTTTGGTTCTACATGTTTTGTTCTACGTCCACATGCAGAGCGTACTAAGTTATCTTCTCGTGTCGCCATTTGTGTTTTTCTTGGATATGGGGTTGGGCAGAAAGGTTATCGTTGTCATGATCCAGTTTCTGGAAAATTGTATGTGTCTCGTAATGTTTCCTTTATTGAGCATGTTCCTTTCTTTTCCATCCCACCTACCTCACATGGCATGACAAAATCTGACCTTATTGATATTGATCCCTTTGATGCTGATTGTCCATCTGATTCTACATCTATATCATCTGTTCCTTCTCAGTCTTCTGGCAGGTCCCATGATATTGATACTCAACCACCTCCTACGCCTATTTCAGAATCTCTTGTGGTTGCAGATCCATATTCACCTCGCTATCCTAAACGCACTCTGCGATCTACTCAGGTATTCGATTTTGATTATTCTTGCTATGTTCCATCATTCGCTTCCTTTCTAGTTTCTATTAATTCTCTCTGTGAGCCTACATCCTACTCTGAGGCAGCTCGTGATCCTATTTGACAAGAGGCTATGAATGAGGAACTGGCTGCTTTGAACAAAACTGGTACTTGGGATTTGGTTTCTCTACCGACTGGTAAGAAAATTATTGGTTCTCGATGGGTGTACAAGATTAAGACAAAGTCTAATGGTTCTATTGAGCGATATAAAGCTCGTTTGGTTGCAAAGGGTTTTGCTCAAGAATATGGTATGGATTATGAAGAGACTTTTGCACATGTTGCAAAGATGACATCTGTCCGGGTTCTTATTGCAGTGGCCTCTGTTCGTCATTGGCATATTTCACAAATGAATGTTAAAAATGCTTTTTTAAATGGGGATCTTCAAGAAGAAGTCTACATGGTCCCTCCACCTGGTGTTTCACATAGTCCAGGACAAGTGTGCAGGCTTAAGAAAGCTCTGTATGGTATCAAACAAGCTCCAAGAGCTTGGTTCGACAAGTTCTCCACTGTAGTATCATCTCTTGGGTTTATTTTCAGCTTTCATGATTCGGCGTTATTTGTTAAATCATCCCCTGCAGGTTGTATTTTGCTTTTGTTGTATGTTGATGACATGATCATTACAGGTGATGATATTGATGGTATTGCAAACCTAAAATCTACTTTATCTCGCCGTTTTGAGATGAAAGATTTAGGTCATCTACGTTACTTTTAGGCATTGAGGTAGCTTATTCTGAGAAGGGATATCTTCTCTCTCAGTCTAAGTACACTGCAGATATTCTTGAGCGGGCCCGTCTCACAGATACTCGTATAGTTGACTCTCCTCTTGAGGTTAATGTTCGATATACACCTACTGACGGGGATCCTCTTCCTGATCCCACTTTATATCGTTCAGTTGTAGGGAGTCTGGTGTACCTCACCATTCCTCGCCCTGACATTGCATATGTTGTTCACATTGTCAGTCAGTTTGTTTGCTCTCCTACATCTGTACATTGGGCTACAGTTATGCGTATTCTTCGCTATCTTCGAGGAACGATTTATCAGAGTCTCTTGTTTCCATCGACCTCATCCTTGGAGCTTCGTGCATTTTCTGATGCAGATTGGGCTAGTGACCTAACTGATCGGAAATCAACTACTGGTTATTGTGTATTTTTAGGAAATTCACTCATCTCATGGAAAAGTAAGAAACAAGATGTGGTTTCTCACTCTTCAACTGAAGCAGAGTATCGTGCTATGGCTTCTACTACGTGTGAGATTGTATGGTTACGTCGGTTATTGGTTTATATGGGTGTCTGTCTTTCTTCATCAACACCGATGTATTGTGGTAATAAGAGTTCTATTCAGATTGCGCACAACACAGTCTTTCATGAACGTACCAAGCATATTGAGATTGATTGTCATATTATTCGATATCATCTTCAGCAGCGCACTCTATCCTTGCCATTTGTCTCATCTTCGATGCAACTTGCAGATATCTTCACAAAGGCGCATACCTTAAAGCGTCACCGGTTCTTTCTTGGCAAACTCTCGATGCTTCTATCTGCACCATCGCGAGTTTGAGAGGAGATATTAGCATTTGCTTTTGTCCCACATTGGAAAAACACATTTGTATCTCATGTAATAGACCCTATATAAAGGGCTTTACTTGCTTTTCTTTTACTTGCACTTTTAGCTTTCAAGATTAGTATTATTTTATTATCTTGTTATTGCTTTGTAAGAATTCATGTTATGAATAAAAGACTTTCATGAATTCTATCTGCCTTACCTTGCATTTATACAAGAGCCTGTTTTCACAGCTTGAACACATGACTTCCTGGTCACGTGACAACAATTTTATAAAAGTAGACAGAAAATACCAACTTTGTGTTTAAGTTTCTGATTATTGAAGAACGCACAAGCCTTTCGTTTGCCTTTGCTTTACACATTTTATCAAAATAAATTACATGAAGGAAGGAGTCTTTTTAAAAGATTTGGAAAAAAGAAGGTGGTGGACGTGGAAAGCAGAGGAAAGCCAAAACTTTGTGGGTTTACATTAATGTAAAATGCTCTGGCTTATTTCAATTTAAAGGATGATATATATCCGATTACAGTTAATGCTCTCATTTTATTCTTGGTCCATCACAGATGAAAAGAGCTAAGGGGGTGCCCACTGTGGTTTTGCCTTTGTTTAAACCGCATTGAGCAAATTAAAGAGCCCACATCGTTTCATGAGTTACAAACAGAGAGTCAACATCCTGCAATGACATGTTAAATTATACTGTTAATATAAAAATTATTTATGTTGTCAGTATGTATAGCATAAATCCATCTTCAAAACCTCTAGATTTTGATCCATGCCTTTTTTTTAATGCATGCCATTTGGTTTTCACGTTCTAGTTTTGTAACGTAATTGGAAGGAATGTAATATGACTATGTGAGAACGCCTTATAGAATTAGGTGTTATCATCACACATTATATTCAGGAAATCATAAAATTCACAATTTATTAAACTTGAAGTTTTGTCTATGGGACTAGCGAGGTAAAAAATTTAAGACCGCTCCCCTCCAAAATCATTTTAGTAAATCACACCATATTGGATTGACGAAGTGAATGGGCTCTTATCTTTTGCTTCTGCTATTCCATCTACTGATAGGCCCATCTATGTTTGGTTGGACTTACTTACTGTGTTGCTATAAGACCATCTAAAACTGTAAATACAATGGCCAAAGCCCAGAAAGGAGACTGCCGTGCCGTCCAGGAGAAGAGATAAGAAGGTCCTCAATTGTTGCGTGGCGCGCAATCGTGTCATTGCTGTTCACTATCAGCTGATAAGAATATTTTTCTGACGGTGCGATGATTATGATTTGTCTTGGCAGAATATGCATTGTCTAATTTCGTTTGTCCTTAATTTGCTGAAAATAGATAAGCCACGCCTCAAGGTGGAAATTCCATCTCTATTAAATCTTCCAAAATTATTCTCTAAACATAATTGGTTTTTACCTTCTTCATATCTCCCATTTTCCCTTAATCACAGTTATAGAGATGTCTGATTGGGGACCAGTTGTAATAGCAGTTGTTCTGTTTGTGCTATTGAGCCCTGGCCTTCTGTTCCAACTCCCAGGAAACAACCGAGCAGTAGAATTTGCAAACTTTCAGACAAGTGGACTCTCCATTTTCATACATACCCTTCTCTTCTTTGGCTTCATTACCATCTTCCTTATTGCCATCGGTGTCCACATTTACACCGGCTAACTAGATTTTAATTACCATCACCAAAAACATCTTTACATGCCTTTATTTATCCAAGCCAATTGTTTAACTTCTTTCAAGCATTTGTGAACCAGTCCTTTCAATTCTTGATTTTCCTATTATGGATTCGGCTTGTTCTGGCAGGGTTTTGATCCTCTAATACTGCAAGCGTTGTTAAGTGTTCTGTTTTTCTCTGTTCCATTTTATAGTATCTAGCTCAAATACTCTGTATTCATTTATACGGGTCGGGGTGTACTTTGATACTCCTTAATACTACTAAAATAGTTTGTGTTTGATTTTGTTGACTATTACATTCATATATTATCCAAGTTGTTTGACTGTTTTTGCAAGAAAATATGAATATCATGGTATACTTGCAAAATCTATCAGTCAATTAGAGTTGAATGGACAAAGGAAACAAGACAGGAGGACAGTCGCATAAAAAAGCTAAGTAGATTGTATCAATATATCTGGTTAATAATATCTATTGAAGATGCTTATGAGTTATGACAAGAAAATATGTATGGCAGGTAGATTGTTCTCGAATGCAATAGGCTGGTAAATGATTCCTATATACAAGTCATCTGAAAATCCCCTCACCAGATAATTGGATAAGTAACAAGAAGATTACTCGTAGATTCTATTCCTCAATTGCGACAAGAATAAAGCAACGGACTTTTCGCGAAAGAGACATTAACAAGAGATGAGGCTCATCTAGAATCTTCAATTCAATAAGAACAAAATTAGATATTAAAGAGAAGTTAGAAAAGCAACTACCTGTAGTCCATATACACCTAGTGACCTTTTTTCTCCACCAAAGACCAAGGAATTCAAGTTCGAATTTAATTTCTCGCAGCATCTAGGAAGTTTATTTAAGCCTAAAGCTGAATTTGCACATTAAACTCTTTGATTTTCCCAATGAAACAAGAAATTGAAAAAAGTAGAAAGTGTTACATGTTGATCCTTGGGATATTGTCGAGTACTGATCCTCTCTTCAAAGTTGAAACAATGCAAAGGGAAGGGACGCCATCAAAAGCTAAGCATACACTAGTAAAGTTATAGCAGCAGTAAGCCACTACGATGCATTTCTGAGAAGAGTTTAAGTTTTAGACACCGACAAAAATATTTATACAATCAAGTCATTTATCCGGTAACATAAATCTCGGTAGCTAACCTTATATCACAGGTTAGTAGAAACAAATTAAACGCCACCTTTATCACCAATTCAAATTGCAAGTCGAACACTAATTAGGTGTCATTTCTCTCTTGAAAGATTACATTATCTATGTCACCACGAGTAGGCACTTAAAACGTGCTTAAAGGGTACATAACGATTAAAGACCAAATTACGAGGCATCCGATGTTAAATTAGTAGTACTACAGTACAGCAAAATCAACTTCTATCAAATGATTTGTATGATGTTAAATTAATTCCGAACCCACATATTACATTGTAAAGTTGCGGAGGCGATAAGCTTCCTTAATTTTTAAATTAACACGTACGTTCATGTAGGATTTTGTTGGGTTTAAAACACATAAGTAAGGCACATCGGAAGTTTAAAATTTTGTTCTTACTTACCCCAACAATTTATTCTGGTATGGTTATATGACAATCAAAACCTGTAACATAAACATGAACACTTACATGTTGTATTATCTGAAATCTTTACTAAAGGGTGGACACGCGGCTATCCCTTCGACTGCAGGCACTATGCTACGGTGTATCCTTCGACTGCAGGCACTATGCTACGGTGTATTCCTCTGTCAGGAAAGCCATGAAATCTTTACAGAGGTTTGAGAGAGTTTCGTCATAAACTCAAAGTCTAGAATCAGTTTATAGAATTGGTGTAATTCTTGTGTATTATAACAATGGGTTAGTGTTGTATTTATAGTTGTAATTAGGTTAGAAAATGTTTTAGGGTTAGGTTTTAAACTTGGCCCAAAACCCGAGGTGCAGTGGGCCAGTCCGATTGGGCTCATCACTTAGGAGTCATACATGTATTGACTAACAAAGGCCATGACGCCCTACGTAAAAATTGTTTCCGTTTTAACATATATATATATATATATATATATATATATATATATATATATATATATATACAACACATTAAATCCAAAATCCGATTTTGATTTAATTAAATAATTTCCATCCAATAGAAATTATCCCATGGTTATTATCAATTTAAATATCTCGGCTCCAAATCAAATATTTAATATTCTCTCAATACACCCTTAGATCGAACAGACAATCGACATAGTGTGACCCTATAGGCCTTCACATGTCGACAATAATCCAATTAAGGTCCATACGGAACTCCTAGACTGCACCGTATGACGAACTCAATATGTGAAGTACGTTTACATGAATCCAGCAAACATAACCTTTACGTGATGATAAATTCCTTTCATTCGCGACACACTCGATCAAGCTTAGGATTTGTCATGTGTCTATCCAAATAGCTTGATCACTTCATCTCATCCATATTAGTCGACAACTAGATCATATTCTAAATATGTCTCTTGCATTGGCCAATGACATAGTCGACCTAATATCATTGAGAAGTTGAGTGTTCTCTCGAATATCCAATCGAGGAATGAATCATATCTTGGCTCAACTACCACCTTAATTTACATTATAATGCACCCAACACAAGTTGTATCTTATCATATAAGGAGTTTAAGCTTATGACAGGGTCAAAGTACATTACTCTGTAAACAAGGCACATATTGACCTCAAGTCAAAGGACCTTCATCTCCCACACGTTGATAACAAATAGTTTATCAGCAGGGTATACCAATACTGTTGGAATATGTAAAGCAACAACGAGAATAGTAAATAACTATTACAGTGATCGAAAAGATAAACAACAGAGAGGACAACAACAAGTTATCAATATCTTGATCTTGAATTGAAACTTCAAATAAGGAACTTGTATTCGGAAATACAAGAACATGAAATGCTGCACTTATGGCTTGTAGATCCGCTGAGAATACGAACGGTTAAAGTCCTTCGTCTGTTAAGTTAACACCTGAAACACTTAGCAACCAATTAGATAAACACAACACCACCGGCTGAGTCGAGAGATGGCTCTCTGTCTTTAAGACAAGATTGCCCCCGTATATAGGCTTTACGGAAGTGTGGACAATAGTCTTCTAAGATGAAACAACAAACTATCAAGTGTGCAAAGCCTACACAAATGATCTCAGGGAAGAACATGAATAATGAAGATTGCTAAGAGAGTGATTGATATCAGGAAAATCTGATCTCTTTGTGGTGTTGTGAACTTGTTTTTCTGTTCATATGTTCATTTATCTTCATAAATGTTCTTCTATAGAATTGAGCAAAAGGCCTTAATTTATAGGTGTGCAAGATGGCCTCTTCAAGTGCCCATGTAATGGTCATTTAAATGTCATGTAATGGTCCTTTAAATCACCAACTAATGCAGCCAAATAATGGCTGAGTTATGGAGGAAAAACTGCCAAGTTAATGCTCCAAAACCTCGCCATAATCATCCAAACTTTTGGACTTCTGTCGAGCAAACACTGCCTGGGAAGCGTCGCGGCTCCCAAAACCAAAAATTGGAATTACCGCCGCGGCCCAGTCCGCGAGGCGCCGCGGCCTTTCTCGGCTCTGCGACCCTTTCCGACCCGTTCCATCTTACACCTCACACAATCCTTCTTTTGTTTACCAACGTGGAACACTTGTTATTTATCCAATAAACATCCATCATTCTATGTCTCAAACATTTCACTTACGTACCAATATCTCTTTCATTAACAAAATTTTACGATACTTGAAACTAAGATTGCACGTGTGTGGAAATGATATTTCCGACGTGCGGGCCCAATTGTTCGAGTCATAAATAATGGGGTAAACTTAATTCCACATTTTCAAAAGTATTCATGCGTCCATCACTAGTAATCATTACTAGTAGCAGGTGAGACATACTACATTATCTAACAATGTGATGCATACCACATGTCGACTTATAACATATCATCGATATCCTATTCTCGATGATCATTAGTCGATGCTATTTTAGAGTTACGTTCTATCATCAATATCTCACTCTATTAATGACAACGTAAGCTCAAGGGATGCACATTAATGAATATTTACAAACAATCAAAGAATAATTCAATAATCGCAAATGCCATAACTATTAATCTTATTAATAATACGAATGTGTTCAAGTACATTTGTCTCTAATAATGATTGTCTCTAGGACATACATACTTTCAGTTCAAGCTTGAAACGCTCCTGAACATATGATATGTAGTTGGTAGCCTTTATATCAACACTTTCATCTGTATCAATCCTGGCATAACAAGTGCCAGTAATACCGTTAAAGTCACGCTCGGCAGTAGTAGTACTCTGCGGTGGAATATAATATGAAACTTTTGGTTTCTGTGGTGGAGCAGCTTGTTCCTGGTTCATTACGAAACCTACTTCATCTGAAGAGAAGCTGGATGATAACGAGATGATGTTATTTGGATTAAAAGGAATAAGTTTTTCCTTTGGCTGATGGTGGTGCAGATGAAGATGATAAACTGCTCGAGGAGCACTGTCTTCGGAGATGTAATTAGGAAGTGGGCTGTGACCATATTGCGTCGTTGAAGAGGGTACAGTAGGTGCTGCTGATCGGTATAAAGACTTCACCAGTTTCCCTTTGATGAACTCTGTTCTTCGCTTGCGGCTCGACTCCATTAATTTTCTTGTTTTTTGGGCAACAAAACACACTAGCTAGATGTTAGTTATTGGAGTGAGCTATGAGTGGCCAGGTGAGACAGGCGAGAGGAGTGTATATAGATATATATAGACAATCTAACTATGTACACTATACAATGACAATATAAAAGAATTTCACCTAAAGGATAGTTGCAATTAACTGTTCATAAAAATTGAGATTTGTAACTTCAAAAATAAGAAAATTATATTTGCTATTACAGGTTAATATACAATAATAATGTAAACGTTTATATATATATATATATATATAAAAGCTAAATCAACACACACATTTTTTTTACATACAGGACTATATAATATCAGGAATTGATGACCATGTGCAATTTGCTTTACAATTGTAGATATGAAGATAGACTTGAAGCATCAATGAGTTATGTAGTATTATTCTTTTAGCTATTTCCATCTGCGTCCGCTTGATATCTCAAATCTTTTTTTAGGCTGGAATGTTTCTTAAGACTAACTAGAGAAGCTAATTGGCTGATACTATGTTGTTGTGATATATATACTTTAATTATCTGGTGATAACATAAATGAATGATTTCTTATTCCAAATTAATTAAACAGCAGGGTATAACGCGATTCTTTTTAAGTGGACATATAAACTTTTGAATGTGTTGTCAATGTGAGCGGATACCCTGAATAAGACTCGTTTCTAAGTACCAGCATTACAGCATAACATCTAGAAATGACATATTAATACCCTATATATAATGTATATGGACTTGATATAAAAAAGAAAAGAAGATAATATATAGTTGAGAGACTTGGATATCTATGTATATTGACTAATTAAGGACTTGCTTCGCCTGCTAAACATCACTTACTTTCCACTGATAGCAAAGACAATATCGAACAATAAATGGTCATCTTACTCACACTATATTTGATTAGAGTTTAAGTTTTATACATTGATGATGTAAAAATATTCACATAATTAAGTCATATATTAGGTAATTACAATTAAATGTCTGGATAAATATTACTCTCTCAATTTATGTGACACCTTTCATTTTTCAAGAGTCAAAAATGATTTTTAGCTCAATCAGTAATTAAAAAAGCCCATCACCGGCCATAAGAAACAAGAAGATTACTCCTAGTTTACATTCCATTTCTTGCGACAATAATAAAGCGACGGACTTTTCGTGAAAGAGACATTAACAAGAGATGAGGCTTTTTTTGAATCTTTAATTAAAGCAAAATTAGAAAGCACTCATTCCGTCCATTTTTACTTATTCATTATATTAAAAATAAATATTTATTTTGAAAAATCAAGAAATAATTTATCATTATCCCTATTTTATCCTCATAATTAAGTAGTAGTAATAATTATTTCCAATTAATTTCCCAATGAGTGAAATGACTTATAATAATTACGGGCGATATAGTAAAATTATCATTTTATTTATTGTTTCTTAAGAGGTGTGTCAAGTCAAACATGGACAAGCACACATAGACGGAGGGAGTAACTACCTATAGTCCATAGACCTAGTGGATTTTGTTTTTTACAATAGACCAATAAGGAATTATAATTTAATTTCTCGCAGCACCTAGGCAGTTTAGTTATGCCTAAAGCTCTAATTTGCCCATTAAACTCTTTGATTTCCCAATGAAACAAGAAACTAAAAATGTGTCATTTGTCTCTTGAAATATTACAATATCTATGTAATCACGAGTAGGCACTTAAACGTGCGTAAAGGATACATAATAATGATTATGAGGCCTGCGATATTTTATTTACCACAAAATCAACTACTTGTATCAAACGATTAGTGCTAAAGGCGATGTTGTTATGCATTAATCAACTGTAGCGGTATTCCTTTCTAAATTAACAAGTACATTCAAGTTTGAAACGCTCTTGAACACATGATATATAGTTGGCAGCCTTTATATCGACGCTTTCGTCTCCATAAGATTTGTCCATCTTTGCATAATAATTATTACCGTTAGAGTGTGTACTCTGCGGTGGAATGTAATATGCAACTTTCTCCTGGTTCATTATAATGATACTATTTGAATTATAAGGAACAAGCTTTTCCTTTGGCTGATGTGATGATGAAGATGATAAATAGTTCGAGGACTATCGCTCTCCGAGCTGTAATAATTAGTTGGTGATGTGGTAGGCTTCACAGGTGCTACCGTTGCTTTGATGAACCCTGTTCTTCGCTTGCGGCTTGACTCCAAGCCTTTTACAATACACTTTAGATGTGGCAATGTAATTAATAGTATCTAGATATTGAATTGTGTCATGGGTGGCGAAATGAGACCTCAAGGGGGTATATATATAGAGTTAAACGCACTGAGTCTTTATTAATTATTAAGTCAGATTGCCGGAAAGATAATACTAACTCTGTCCTAATTTATGTGGTACTATTTTACCGGATACGGTGTTTAAGAAATAAAGAAACACGTTATGTTTACTAAATTACCCTTACTGTAGTGTCTACTTTTATTGATTTTTCTTCATAATAAATACATCTTTAAAATTATGTGGGACCCAACATGAGTAAAATAGGAATGCTGTCATTAAATAGTTGCTAAATAAAGAAAAATGACATTTTTTTAACAAACTAAAAAAAATGATATCACATCAATTGAGACGGATGGAGTAGTAATTTAAAAATAATACCCCAAAAAATATAATGCTTGCTATAAGAGATTAAAATGCAAAGATAATGTATTTTTTTTATTATGTGTGTATATAGTCTAAAATAAAATGGGGAATTGAGCATGCAACTTGCATGTGTAATTTGCTTTAAAAGTAAGATACGAAGATAGACTTGAAGCACCACTCTGCAGGTATGTACTATTATTCTTTTAGCTATATCCATTTGTGTCCGCTTGATATCTTAAATCTTTTTTTTCTATACGTTTTTGCTGGTGTGTTAGTTTTGGACTAACAATAGTAGGGAAACTGATTTTTTGTTGTAATATAATTGCACGATTCCTTATTCCAAATTACTCCCTATATCCCAAAAAGATTATCATACTTTTTATATTAATTTGTCCTAATTTTTTTTTATATTTAGAAATAATTTCTCATAAGCCACACAAATATTTAAGATTTGTTTTGAATTACACATTTTAAAAGTCTTTATTTATTTTTTAAACTTTGTACCGAATCAAAGTAAGACAATTTTTTTGGAATCGAGGTATTATAATTAATTTATGCAGGGTCCGCGCAAGCTCCTTTTTAAGTGATGAATAGACTTTTGAATATGTTGTCAATAGGATTGGATTCCCCAAATAATACCCCTTTCTAAGTACCACAAAAGAAAAGAAAAGAAAAGACAATTAGGGTGTGTTCGGTAATATTTTTTATAGGAAAATAAGTGAGTTTTTTTATTTATTTTCTAGTATTTGGTAAGGAAGAAAAAAATTAAAATATTATCCCAAGGGCATTGTATGTAATCTAGCAAAATACTATAGGAATGGGATGAGGTGGGGAGTGGAGGTTCGAGGGTGGGATGGTCAAAGGATGGGGTTGGAGACGTTGGGCGGGTGAGAGGAAATAATGAACTTGAAATGTTACTTATATAACTTGTTTTCCCTACTTTCATTAAGGAAGTTATTTTCCTCATTTTAAAAGAATTTGATTTCCTAAAGAAATATTTTCTAAAATTTTTGGCAAATCAAACATGTTATAATTGGAAAACAGAAAATGTAAACACGCATCAAGTTAATTTTATGTGTGATCTTTCCAAACATCTATTAGTACACTGGATACCACTGCATAAGTTCATTAATGCGTCGAATGTCTTTTAAAATGCTTTGCTCTATAATGATGTGGTTTTGACATCATTTCAACTAGACAGTCTGATGTTTTTACGTGAACGAGCTTAGGCATAAAATCACTATGAGGGAATTTTTTTATTTGTTTCTCACATCAAATCAAATATTTCCATATGAGGCAATTGTTTTTGTACTTTTAGTTGCGAGGAATATATAATGGATAAAGACAGTGACTCTGTCAGCAATTCCCACCCTTCATTCATTGGTAGGGCATTTAGTTCCGAGATATTGAGGTACAACTGTACAAGTATAATGCTGCTGCATCCGTATGTTACGGTTTTCTCTTTTCTGGCAATTGCAAGAACTATAGGTGGCCAGTGGGCCGGGCTCGGGTCTGGCGGGCCGGGTCTGGCGGGGTCGGGGTCGGGGCGGGACGGGAGAAGGGGCGGGGTCGGGTCTGGCGGGCTCTGGCGGGGTCGGGTCTGGCGGGACTGGAGCAAGTCCCGTCCCGATCCCGATCCCGTCGGGCTCGGGTTGGGGCGGGCTCGGGTCGGGCTCGGGCTCGGGTCGGGATACGGCGGGTTTTTTTTTTTTTTAAATAACATATGTATAAAAAAAACTCAATAAACAAAACAAGATAGTATAATAAAAACATCCCAAGGCTGTTTTTGTGCCTCTTATATTATTTAATAGACATATGATTTTTTTGTAATACAAATACAATTGTCTAAAATCTAAATTGCAACTTTGTGGTGTTGTCCAAAAGTTACAAATTACATAATAAAATTACAATTAAAAAAATTACATTCTCAAAAAACCCTGTTCTAATTGCTTGATGATTTCATGTGGTTCTTCGGTTGGAATTGGTATTTGTTGGTCAAATTGATCCACGTCGCTTCCACTACCTTCTGTTAAGATTTCGTTGTAGTTTTCATCATCTTCTTCGTTGATCTCCGGTTGACCGCACCTTCTCCGCTCCGCTCGTATCCAATCTCTCAATAATACCGCAATTTCCAAGCCGTCTCCGGCTAATGAGTGTCTGTGGTCTCCTATTTGATATCCGTCACAGAAAAAGCGCTTTCAGACGCAGCTTGACGACGCTTGAATGTTCAAAACATCTCGAGCCATCATTGAAAGTGTCGGAAAGGTCTTCTCATTCCCTCCAAAGATTTCAAAGAAGTCTTCATGTCCATCTTCATTGATAACTTCTTGATACTGATGTAACCCCCGCAAAACAAAAATATCCAACTCGCTAATTTGGTTAGTAGTAGAGGTGCGACCGCACATTCTATTTACGAGGCTTTCAATACTAGCCGCAGAACAAAGATGTCTTTGTGAGGTTGTATTGAAGATGAAGAAGATGGTATGGAAGTTTGGTAAGTTACTAGCATTTTCTTGTTGATAAAATCTATATATATTTTTGCATTGGTGTTCTACGCTAGACAATACTTCTTCTTTAGTTTGTTCAATAGGTGGTGGGTGATTTAGATTTTTGGGACTTGGAGGTGGTAGTACTTCTATACAATCGTAAATAGTTTCAATTAGTGATTTAGTACCGTCTATTTTAATAGTAGGATTTATCTGAACCAATAATATAAATAGAGGGAATAGGAATAAAATATTTTTTATTTTGAGAAACATTTTTAATAATTTGCCTTATAATTTGGTTTTCCATATATTCACTAAGTAATAAGAATATTAGAGTTATATAAAATAACATAGTTGAAATAGTAGGATAATATATACTGGAAAATTCTTTTGTTGCTTGAAAAAATTTCTCTAAAAATACAATAAGTTCGGAAATTTTTTCCCAATCACTATCTAAAATCATATCAGCTGGCTTTTTATTATGAGAGTTAAAAATAAAGTTATAGATAATTTATAGTCATAAGCAACAAGTAGTTGCTCGTATAAAGAATTCCACCTAGTGGATACTTCTTGTGGAATTTTTCTAAAAGGTAGTCCACAATCATGACAAATTTTTATATTCTTTTCTACGTTGTACTTTATTACTTTTAAAAATAAAGTTTATAGCAAATTGTATTTTACTAAGAATGTCTTCAAAAAGTGATAGACCATCCTTTACAATTAAGTTATATATATGGCACGCATTTTATATGAAAATGGTGCGGAAAAGACGGAGTTAAACTATTTTTAAAATTGTAATTGCGTAATTGTTATTAGAAGCGTTATCTAATGTAATAGTCATAATTTTATCGGTAATTAGTAATAATCGCACACTTGATAAATATTTTCTGCAATAAAAGTACCGGTGTGCCTATCATCTATATATCTATACGCTAAAATACGTTTTTGCATAGACCATTTATAATCTATCCAATAAGAAGTTACAGTTAAATAATCATGGCCGTTAGTACTACGACCTATATCGACGTGATGTATACTTTGCCATTAAAATGATATAATGAAAACGTAAATATTGTTGATATTCATGCGCGAATTTAAATACATCTCTCTTAACAGTTGATCTAGGAAAACCGTTAAAAGCGAGGATTATATATATCTCTAATGTAATGAATAAAACCGGAGATGAAGGAAATGAAAAAGGCAAACCCTCCACAAAGAACTAATTTTGATCTTGCTTCCCTCTCTCTATGTTTGTTGTATCTAGAGCGTACAATTCCCCCCGTCATAGGGTTAATTTGACCTTGTACTTGGTCCGGGACAGTATCAGTATGTGAACCTTGTTCCGATGGAGCGGGCGTTTGCGCACCCGATTTTGAAGCATGGTATTGAGCATACCTAGCTGGATGAGCACTTACTACGTGTCAAATTAAACCCCGTCCCACAGTGACCTTTTCAGCTTTTAAATTTTAAAACATTTTTACAAATTTTACATATGGCTACTTGATTCTCTACGTCCCTATCAAAAAATGTCCATGCATCCGATTTTAATGGTCGCTTTCTTTGGACCTCGTCTCATACTAGGGGAATAGGAGGTATTTCAGGTTGAAGGTGCACTAGTGGGTGTGTTGTCATCAACATTAGTGGGTATATCATCTAGATCATCGTCTAAATTAAAGTCTTCTTGAGTTCCAGAAAATAGCTCCTGGTCTAAATCTAAAGGTATTGTAGGAAAATGTTGAGTATCAACAAAATCATCCTGTGTAGGAAAAAGTGGACTAGAAGAAATACCCTTGCCTGGTTGCCCTACTAGAAGAAGCACCCTTACCCTTACCCTTAAACATACCTTTTAATCTTTCCATTTTAATTATGATAATAAATAAATAATTAAAGACAATAAAATTAAGTGATCTAAACTAAATAAACAGACAATAATAATTTAATGAAGGAGCAGATGTACAAGCGACGTAACGTCGGCGTGTAATCGAGAGGTTGAAAATTGAAACTTTGCTCGATGGAAGATCCTCAAGCTAGTTGCCAACTTCACTACCAATTCCCAAATGAATAAATAAAATTGAATATTTAGCAAACAATGTAGAATTGTAGAGAGATATATTGAGAAATTAGAGAGATTGTAGGAAGATTTGTGAGAAAGATGAAGAGAAAATGAGTTATTTATAGTTGAAAAATTGGGTTAAAGTGTAAATATAATAACTTATGGGTTAAAAATAAATATTAAGGTGTAGGGGTTGGGGAGGGGGCTAAAATGGCCGTTGGCCAACGGCCATAATCTAAAATGGTCGTTGGTGCAACGACCATTTTTGCAAAGGGCGGGGTCGGGGTCGGGGTCGGGGCGGGCTCGGGTCTCGCGGGACGAGACATCGTCCCGTCCCGAGTTCGAGTCCCGCCCCCGTAATTTTTTTTTTTTTATGGCGGGGTCGGGGCGGGACCGGGGCGGGCTCGGGACGGGCTCGGGTCGGGGTCGGGCTGTCCCGGCCCACTGGCCAGCCCTAGCAAGAACTAGCCGACTATTATGAGGTTTACCTTTAATAGCACATATATAATATATTCATCCGGATCCCCCATCTAATTTGCAATTTCATATATACCACTTTCGTGCATACATCTGTTTTTAAATAAAAATTCCCTAAATGGGAAATACAAATACAAATGACGATTTTGAGGCTTAATGAATCCCTTTGTTTAGAAAATTATTCGAATGATACAACACTCCCAGGATATGACGAAATATTATGAATTTTTCCATTAGCAATATATATATAAAAATTAGCATGACATCATTCATTTGTATTCAAGCATAAGATCTGCTAGAAACCCTATAGCAACTAGGGCATCAAGTCAAATGTCATAGAACGAATAATTAAGCGCATGTTTTTATTTATCAATCAATACTTTGTGAAGGGGGAAAGTCCCGAAGGCGAAACCCCCACCTGTACCAGAGGCCCCTTGGTCAGGTGGGATGTAAATCGAGAGATATGCGTGAGAGGCAGCCCTGCAAGGGAGAGGACCAACGGGACACGAACCCAGCAACAACTCTTGCAATATTTCAGCAAACACTGTCACCACACGGATTCGAACCCGCGACGTCGGAGTGGTTGTACCCCAATCACCTTGTCACTTATCAACTCGCCTGTATCCCTGGGGCTTATTTATCAATCAATACTAGGAGGGTTAGCTGGTTGCCAATTCAGAATTTGTTCCCTAACTAGAGAATCCTAAAATCATATAGGAGTAATACATAACCAGTTCTATACGGTTAAGGATACTAGTAAAGACTGGGTTGCAAGTGGGCATGCATGGTTTGCTTTATACTCCTCTTTTCCACCCGAATGGTTTGTTTTACTCGGACATGTACAACAGATTGATAAAAAAGATTTCTAGTAGGAGTATGGTAAGAATTATCTTTCATGATTTTTTTTTTCAAAGAGGTTGTACATATATCCATAATACAAACATAATCATATGCTATAATTAAGGTAGTAAATAACTAACTATACACTTACCATATAAAGAAGATAATAAAGATTATGTAATATTTACAAAATATTCTATCACACCCCGCAGTCGAAGCGGAATGTCGTTGTATGCTGAGACAGTTCTGAAAATCTTCAAATATAACCAACGGAAGACATTTGGTAAAAATATCGGCGATCTGATAGCCTAACGGGACAGGTAAGACACGTACTTGTCCACGAGCAACCTTTTTGCAAACAAACTGAATATCATCTCAATATGTTTAGTGTGTTGATGTTGAACTGGATTCCCGGAGAGATATATCACACTAACATTATCGCAATAAATCAATATCACCTTTAGAACAGGACAATGGAGCTCCAAAAGAAGGTTTTGTAGCCAACACGATTCAGAAACCACATTGACAACTCCCCGGTACTCGGCTTCGGCACTGGACCTAGACAAGGTAGCTTATCGTTTGAAAGATCAAGAGATCAAATTTTCACCAAGAAAGACATAATGTGTCTGGTATTCGGACATCCACCCCAATCTGCATCGATTTAGTATCAACCGGAGTGGAAGACGACTTACAAAAGGACATGACATCCTGTTCAATGATCTCCTCTGCATACTTTTTTTGAGAAAAAAGTAAACCACATGCATGACGTGTTACAGCTATTCCCAAGAAATAACTCAATGGCCCCAGATCTTTCATAGCAAATTTTGAGCTAAGAAGAGACATGATAGACTTGCAAAAAGCATCAGATGAAGCAATTAAAATAATATCATCCACATACAGAAGGATGTAAGTCATATCATTACCGTGACAGTATATGAAGAGGGAATAATCAGACCTGTTGTTAGAAAACTCAATAGTAGAAATATAATCTGCAAACCTCTTGTACCAAGCCCGAGGAGCTTGTTTGAGCCATACAAGGATTTTTTCAGTAAGCATACATAAGAGTGGTCTCTGTAAACTATGGGCTGATACATGTACACCATTTCATTGAGTTCTTCATGCAAGAAAGCATTTTTAACATCAAGTTGATGTAAAGGCCATGCCTTAGAAAGAGCCAGACTTAGTACCATGCGGATAGTTGCTGGTTTGACCACCGGACTGAAAGTCTCACCGCAGTACACACCAACTTATTGAGTCTTTCTATCACCTACAAGATGAGTTTTATGCCTCTCAAATGTACCATCAAATTTTTCTTTCGGACTAAAAATTCACATAGATCTAATCACATTAATATCAGGAGGACGAGGCACCAAATCCCAAGTCTTATTATAAATAAGAGCATTATATTCATCATCCATAGTCATTTTCCAATTCGGGTCATTAAGGGCATACACAAGATTACGAGGTAGAGGTGATTTGGTATCATGGGTGTGAAGACCGTATTTTTTATTTGGTTTGAAAATCACATGTTGACTACGAGTGACTGGCCGTTAGGCCGGAATTGGAGTTGGATAGGGGAAGTGGTATTGGGCTGACTTGTAATGGGTCCGAAGGTCGAGGGAGAGGGGAGCGGACTGCCCGAAAGTGGGCCTCCAACAGATGGGCTGGTACTGCCTGAGAGTGGGATACCTCTCGGTAGTGGACTGCCGACAAGAGGAACTGCTAGGCTGGCAGCCACTAGGCTCGGGAGTGGGCTGCTACTTCCCGAGAATGGGCCTCCAGCCAGTGGACTGCCAGCGAGAGGTGTCGCTGGGCTGGCAGCCAACTGGTGGACCAAATACGGGGACATGATATCATTAAGAAATTCATAGGTATGAGGCACGGAAGAATGTATTTTGGCAAAGGGAAATTTTGATTTATCAAAGACTACGTGGCGACTCATGATGATTTTATTAGAGGATAAATCGTAACATTTGTAACCACGATGGTTTGATGAATATCCCAAAAAATACACGGAGTATAATGCGATTGAAGTGTATTGATGGTAGTAGAAGGAAAAAGAGGATAGTATAAGCACTCGAATACCCGGAGATGAGAGTAAGATGGGTCTCTTAGGTATATAATTTTGAAAGGGGATTGATAGGCTAATTGTTTGCTTGGAAGTATGTTGAGGAGATAGGTTACCATGTGTAATGCATGATGCCAAAATGATGGTGGTAGAAAGGCATGGGCGAGTAAGGTTCTAACTATATTATTAATGGTTCAAATTTTTCTTTCCGTTTTTCATTTTGAGATGAGGTATGTGGACAAGAGAGACGAAACTATAAACTGTTAGCTTTGCAAAAATCTCAAAATGGCCCATTATCAAATTCACTACTATTATCACATTGAATATTTTTAATATCCCGTTCAATTTGAGTGCGGATGAATGCTCTAAAGGAAAGAAATGTGGAAAAATTGTGACGTTTAGACAAAGGAAATGTCCATAAAAATTAGAGTAATCATCCAACAAAAGAAGATAATATCGGTGGCCCGAAGAGCTCAAAACGGGAGATGTCCAAATATCACTATGGATAATATCAAAAGGCATAACAGTGCATGAATTAGAAGCAACAGAGGAAATTTAACATGTTTTCCAAGAGGACATGAGTGACAAACATGAGAATTACGAGTTCTAGTACACTCAATAAATTTATTTTGTTTAAGGGAGGCAAAAATAGGTGCTCCCGGATGACCCAAACGTTCATGCCATAAAAAATGAGCTAAAGCTGCAAAAGTATATGGTAGCGTGGCTCGATGTGTGGTAGTGGTGATTGGATATAGCTCTCTCCGACTATCACATCTCATTAAGCACATCCTCGTCTGAAAAACCTTCACGAAAAATCCAAAAGGATCAAATTCAACAGAAATTGAATTGCCAGTTGTAAATTTTTAAACTAAAATCAAGTTTTTAATCAATTGATGAGTAGAATGATATTTTTTAAAGCTAACAATGGGTTCAGGAGGGACAAGTTTGTATTACCATAACCACGAATTAGAATTGAATGACTATTTCTGACAATTATACCACGATTATTGCTCAAATTAAAATAGGACGAGAGATTACCTTGTGAGGACGTCATATGAGATGTTGCTCCGATGTCCATGTACTAGTTTGCGTCGGGCGGATTGCGCCCAAGAGTGTGCATCGCGGCATCGATGTCAGTTGGTGTGGCTACTACCGAGTGGGCCTGTTGCCACTAGTTTGGTTGTGGCTCAAGTATGTTGGGTTGCTGGCCACTGTGGCTATTGTTTCCATAACCACAAATCGGAATTGAATGACCAATTCCAACAATTATACCACGATTACTGCTCAAATTAAAATAGGATGAGAGATTACCTTGTGAGGACGTCATATGAGACGTTGCTCCGATGTCCATGTACTAGTTTGCGTCGGGTAGATTGAGCCCAAGAGTGTGCATCGCGGCGTCGATATTGGTTGGTGTGGCTACTGCCGAGTAGACCTGCTACCACTGGTTCGGTTATGGCCCAAGTACGCTAGGCTATTGGCCACTGGGTTGTTGCTGGCCAATGTGCCTCGGACTGGGTCTGGCCCAAGTTCGTTTGATGTTAGTCGCCTCCCCTGTCGCCACTCCGGTGGCCACCGCCGTGATTTTTACCGTTATTATTGCCATTTCGTCCCCTTTGACCACGGTTTGGTGTAAAATTTTAAAATTGTGAAGAGTTATCATCGAACGGGGCGACAACCATGGCAGAATTCGATACGGTGGCTGTCTTTTTGGAAAACCCCACTTCTTCTAGTAATAGCATAGAACGGGCTTGGTAAAATGGCGGAAGAGGGTTGCTTTGGCGGATGAGTGTATCAATTCCACTATACGCGTTAGTGAGACCGGAAACCATTTGTAAAATGAGTCGATTGTTATTTACTGGTGGCCCAACGTTCTTGAGTTGGTCCGACAAAACCTTGAGTCGTTGACAATATGCGGATGCATTGGGAAAATCTGTCATGTCATTGGTGGAGAATTCTTGCTCAAGTGTGACGGTCTAGAAATTTTTATTATCCTGTAATATGTCACGTAATTGATCTCAAGCTTCCATTACCGTGGAGTCGGATTCATGAATCGTACGCAACAAATCACTCAAAATTGTGGCATAAATCCACTGGAGAACCGTTGCATCGAGGGTCAATCATATTTCCTTTTCATCATCGATTTTCGACACCTTCTCATTGCCTTTTTTTCCGGTGAAATTATGTGATGGATAACCCGGTGTGACCGACAATGAATTTTGAAGAGCTCCGCCCGTGTCACATAATGGACGTTCTCCATCTCAAGAGTGATGGATATATGAGACTTAATGTTTGAAACAGCTAGTGCTGGATGAAAATTTGATTTCGAGTCAGAAATGTCTGACAGGACAAAGAAGAGGAAGGAAGAGGACGGCGGCAAGGAGAATTTTTAGGGTTTTGCGGAATTTTTGGATTTGGAACTTTTCCTATAATCTGATACCATGTAAGAATTATCTTCCTTGATTATTTTTTTCTTTCAAAAAGGTAGTACATATACCCATAATACAAACATAATCTTACGCTAGAATTAAGATAGTAAATAACTAATTATACACCTACCATATACAGAAGATAATTAAAAATTACTTAATATTTACAAAATATTCTATCAAGTATAATATATGCTGCAAATAATGATCTTCGATCTGATAAGATAGATATTCTATACCCTACCCGCTAATACTGATTAGTCACACATCATTCTTCTCTTAAAGTTGCTTTTTGTGATTCTCTTTGTAAATATATGCCCTTTTTTCTCCTTGCTCGTATGGTTTTTTAAGCAATTGTTCTTCTTAAAGTCCTATGTTTTGTTTGCAAGCACCAAGTGATAAAGACTAATCAACCGTCGGTTTAAATGTCAACTAGGGGTGACCAAACTCAATTTGGGCGGATAACTCTTGCCCGCCAAAGTTTTAAGTACACGGAAAGAATAACCTAATAGTCTATGTTAGAATTTGAACCTAGCCTTTAAGGTTTGCATCTATTTCATGACCATTAAACCACATTCTTAAAAGCAGTTATATTGATAGAAAGTCTATAGAAATTCCTGTTAGGTACTTGACTTGTGCAGGGGATGTTCATTCTGTCTAATCTAGTATTGGACTACTGTTTTCCAATAATTAAAAGTGACTTAGAAATTTAGGAATGATACTCTTCCCATCTAGAAGATGAAGGTCTATTAGTAGTATACTTGTAATTGTTAGACAGTGTATATTCCCGTGATATACATAGTGTATATCACGGGACTTTGGTCCTTTTTAGTATTGTAATTAGTGTAGAATATTTGTATTACTTAGCATTGTACACTTACTATAATTATAGAAGTTTTGTACTACTAGAATAGGGTTTTAGGAGTAGAATAGGAAAAAGATTTTCCTATTATGGAAATATGTAAATTGTATATATACTCTTTCAATTAATGAAAATAATCAAGGGATTATTTCTTTCATGGTATCAAGAGTCTAGGTTAATATTTTCTCCCACTTTCTCCAGAATATTTTCGTCCAAACCACCGAATTCGAGTCCCCTTCCTCGGTTTCCGTGCCCTGAAATTATTTTTCTCTTCCCAATATTTTCTCCCCAATCCCTACTTCACGTCTTGCGTTGCTATTATTGCTAGGAACATGTTTCACCCTGCCCTTTGCAATATAAAGAATCACATCCCTATCATTCTTGAAATAGAAAACGTCTAATACGCGATGTGGGCCGAACTGTTCAAAATACATGCATGCTCACATCAAGTTCTCCATCATATTATCCCCGCGACTCCTACAGATACGGAGGTGCCCAAACTAGAGGATGGTCCTACGTTATGGACGACCCTTGATGCTATTGTTCTTCAGTGAATTTACTCCACTATTTCTAGCGACCTCTTGCAAACGATTATCGAACCCGACGCTACGGTGATGGAGGCATGGAATAGAGTACGTGATATATTCCAAGATAATCAGAATTCTCGTGATGTTACCCTTGAGCAGGAATTTTCCCACATCCATATGGAAAGTTTCCCAAACGTTTCAGCATATTGCAAAAGGTTAAAGGAATTGGCGGACCAACTCCGCAATGTTGGCGCGCCTGTTTCGAATGATCGTTTGGTCCTACAAATGGTTACGGGCCTTTCAAAGGCATATAGTGGTGTTGGCATACTTCTTCGTCAGAGCAGTCCTCTTTCGCAGTTTTATCAGGCTCGTTCTATGCTTACCCTCGAAGAAGTCGGCTTGGCCAAAAAGGTGGCTACCGGTGCTAGTCTCGTAGTCATGATGACGTTCTCTACAAATTCTCCAGGTCTTGTTAATAATTCTGGCCAAAACCGTGGTCATGGTGGCGGCAAAAATAGTCAAAACAATAATGGCAGAAACCGCGGGGGCAAACGCGGTGGTTCCGGTAATGGTGGCGGTGGACATCATTCGGGCAGTGGGCCCCAGGCAGCCTGGTCCCAACAATGGAGCCCCTCGCCATGGGGCTGGGCCGGTAACCCTTGGCCCAATAGTCCCTACGGTCAGCCAGCAAATTGGGCCCAAATGCCACCACGGTTTCGGCCCACTACCAATTTCCGCAACGGCCCACTATTTTTTCTCCAGCCCCAACCTAACGCTACAGTGGCAGTTCCAGTCAGCAGGGAGTCAACCTTGGGCCCCACCAGGCCCATCATGCAGCGGGCCCCACACCTACCGACATTACAATAGCGATGCACACACTTGGAATAAATCCTTCAGACCCAAATTGGTACATGAACACCGGCGCCACTACTCACATGACGTCCGACTCAAGTATTTTCGCATCTTATTCCAATTTGAGCAACAATCGTAGTATAATTGTTGGTAATGGTAATTCAATTCAAATTCGTGGTTATGGTCATAAAACGTTGTCTCCCCCCCCCCCTCATCCACCCTTATTTTGAAAAATACCCTTCACGCTCCAAAATTGATTAAATATTTAGTGTTTGTCCGCAAATTCACCATTGATAATTCTGTTTCCATAGAATTTGACCCATTTGGTTTTTCTGTGAAGGATTTCAAAACAGGGGGGGTCCTCTCATGAGGTGTGATAGTAGGGACGATCTTTATTCTATCACACCAAGTTTCGGTTTCTCGATTCAAGCATTGCCATCCACTTTTTCAGCTCTGGCTCCTTCCTTTTGGCATGCTCGTCTAGGTCATCCGGGATCGTCCATTTTGTCTTCCTTAGATAGAAACCAATCTATTTCTTGTAAGAGTGCACGTGGTACTTCGAATTGTCAATCTTCTTCTTTAGGGAAAATAGTTAAGTTGCCATTTGTATACTCTAATTCTCATACTTTAATGTCATTTGATATTGTTCGTAGTGATTTATGGACGTCTCCTGTTCTTAGTTCTTTGGGTCATCGATATTATGTTCTCTTTTTGGATGATTATTCTAAGTTTTTATGGACTTTTCCGATAGCGAAAAAATCTCATGTTTTTTCTATCTTCTTAAAATTTAGAGCATTCATTAGAAATCAATTCGAACGGAACATAAAAAAATATTCAATGTGATAATGACAAAGAATATGACAATGGGGTATTTCGAGAATTTTTTGCTAATAATGGGATCAATTTTCATTTTTGTATCCTCATACGTCTTCACAAAATGAGAAAGTCGAACGCAAAATTCGTACCATTAATAACATTATCCGAACTTTATTGATTCAAGCTTCCGTACCCCCTCATTTTTGGCATCATGCTCTACAAATGGCTACATATCTTCTTAACATTCTTCATTCCAAAGGTTTGACATATTCATCCCCCTTCAAATTTTATATAATAAGACTCCTTTGTATTCACATCTTAGGGTCTTTGGGTGCTTATGTTATCCGTTATTTTCGTCCACCATAATTAACAAACTTCAGGCCCGGTCTACTCCGTGTGTGTTTTTGGGTTTCCGTCTAATCATCGTGGTTACTAATATTTTGATTTATTCTCTAATAAAATCATCATTAGTCGCTATGTTATTTTTAATGAATCCCAATTCCCGTTTGTTAAGGTTAGTACTCCCGTGCCTAGTTCGTATAATTTTTTGGATGATGGTATATCTTCGTATATTATTCACCATTTTTTGAACGTCTCCCGCACCCCAAATATACCAGCGGGCCCACTGCCCGCTGGCCCCACTGCCATGTCACGAGCTACAGTGCCCGCAACTGGGTCCTGTCCAGTTACTGGGCCAGTAATGGTAACTGGGCCAGTGACCCAGCCCATTAACGCCACTGGTCCAGTCCCTGTTCCACCATCCCGTTACCGAATTGGGCCAGCAGGCCCACTGCCTATTAGCCAGTCCGTCCCGAGTCCAGAAAATTCCCAAAATCCGCCCGATTCTTCCCCGAGTCATAGATCGATCACTCGTAGTCAACGGGGTATTTTTAAACCAAAAAGGCATTTTAATTTAAATTCTAATGCTCTTAAATCACTCTTATCCCGTAATCATGTGTCTGCATTAAATAATCCGAATTGGAAAATTGTTATGACCGATGAATATAATGCTCTTATTGATAATAAGACGTGGGAGTTGGTGCCCCGTCCATCTGGTATTAATATTATTAGGTCTATATAGATTTTTGCTCATAAGGACAATTCAGACGGTTCATTTGCAAGGCATAAGGCTCGGCTTGTGGGTGATGGTAAGACTCAGCAGGTTGGTGTGGATTGTGGGGAGACGTTTAGTCCGGTGGTCAAGCCGGCTACCATTCGCATTGTGCTCAGCTTGGCTCTTTCGAAAGCATGGTCCATTCATCAGTTAGATGTGAAGAATGCTTTCTTACATTGTGATCTCAAGGAAACAGTCTATATGCATCAACCCTTGGGGTTTAGGGATCCCAAATATCCTCATCATGTCTGTCTGTTGAAAAAGTCCTTATATGGGCTTAAGCAGTCTCCACGGGCTTAGTATAAAAGGTTTCCTGACTATGTTTCGACTATTGGGTTCACTCACAGCAGGTCGGATAATTTCTTGTTCATATATCGTCGTGGTTCTTCCTTGGCTTATATACTTTTATATGTAGATGATATTATCTTGACATCCTCTTCCGATGCATTACGCCAGTCTATCATGACAATGCTCAGTTCTGAGTTTGCTATGAAAGACTTGGGGCCATTGAGTTATTTTTTGGGGATTGCTGTCACTCATCATGTCGGTGGATTGTTCTTATCCTAGAGAAAGTATGCAGCTGAGATCATTTAAAGGGTCGGGATGTCATCTTGTAAGTCCACTTCCACTCCAGTTGATACTAAATCCAAGTTGGGTGCTGCGGCTGGCTCACCGTATGAGGATCTGACCTGCTATCGCAGTCTTGTAAGGGGCCTTCAATATCTTACGTTCACGAGACCAGATATTACGTATGTCGTATAGCAGGTGTGTTTGTTTATGCATGATCCAAGGATTGAGCACATGAATGTGCCCAAACGCATCATTCGATACATTCAGGGGACACTTGACTAGGGCTTACATTTATATCCTTCGTCGACATCTACACTTGTCTCGTATACAGATGTTGATTGGGGTGGTTGTCCAGACACCAGACAGTCTACGTCTGGATATTGTATGTTTCTTGGTAATAACTTGGTCTCATGGTCTGCCAAGCGTCAATCAACTTTATCACACTCTAGTGCAGAGGCAGAGTATCGAGGGGTAGCCAATGTGGCGTCTGAATCATATTGGTTACGTAATCTTCTTTTAGAGCTTCATTATCCTATTCAGAAAGCTACCTTGGTTTATTGTGATAATATTAGTGTCATCTATCTGTCTGGGAATCCGGTTTAGCACCAGCGCACTAAACATATCGAGATGGACATTCATTTTGTTAGCGAAAAGGTAGCTCGTGGACAGATACGTGTCTGTCATGTCTCTTCCAGGTATCAAATTGCAGACATCTTTACAAAGGGTCTTCCCTCGGTCCTTTTTGAAGATTTTAGGGACAGTCTCAACGTTCGAAGACCGCCCGCTATGACTGCGGGGGTGTGTTAGACATAGTATATTCCTGTGATATACAATATGTTTATCACGGGACTTTGGTCCTTTTTAGTATTGTAATTAGTGTAGAATATTTGTATTACTTAGCATTGTACACTTACCATAATTATAGAAGTCTTGTACTACTATAATAGGGTTTTAGGAGTAGAATAGGAAAATGATTTTCCTATTATGGAAATATGTAAATTGTATATATACTCTTTCAATTAATGAAAATAATCAAGGGATTATTTCTTTCAGTATTACCTAATAAGTAGTCTAATTATGTAATTATTTTTTTACACAAATTATTCAATTAGTTTCATTTTCTTCCTACATGACTTAAATGTAGAGATTTAGTTCCAAGAAAGAATGTTCTCACTCACCCCATAATTAGAAAACGTTAAAAAAAAATTGCTAAGAGAACAAATTGTTGTCACTTGTCACTCAGCATTCCCCTTAGCAACTTTATTCATGTACACACAGTTTACAAAGAGGAGGAAAAAAATATCTCGTGAGCCCTTTACAATTCACAGCTTTCTAATCTTTCATGACGCCTAATAAGACTTCAATGAATTACATATTCTTCAACTTCTTCCAGGTACTATGAACACTTGCTAGTGGCTACTACAAGTGACATAAAAATATTCCTGAATCTTGATTACGTAGTATTTATTATTCTTTGTATCCAAAAGGAATTGTGATGGCTAGCCAGAGTATGAGAGTGAACATATCTAATTTTTAGTATGAATTCAAATATTTTGCTTCTTATTTTTTTTTAAAAAAAAAATTCGTAAGAAATTACATAAAATGATTGTAAATAATACTAGCAAATAGTAGGTTAGAAGTTTTTTTTGTCTATTTCCGGTGTTTGCACTATGTAAATAAATGTAAAACGCGTGTTTTGCATATAAGCAATACACACTTATGATCGAACTATTTAGTTTGATGAAAATATTGGGTGAAAATAAGTACTTATTTCTATTTTATAATCAGGGTTAATCCGTCAACATCTTTTCAATCGTAATTCAAAAAAATTTAGCCTAAGAAGCTAGTTCTAGTTATAGCCCAATTCCTGAGCTCGACTACTTCTAAATTAGCTCAAAAGGCAAAATGTACGGGTTTAAGATCTCACTGTAACATTTTCAAGGCCCAAAATAGTTACAAACCAACAACTCAAAAAGCCCATTATTTAATAGCCCATCAACATTCTGCGGATTTGGGGAAACTTTATTGTGACGCAAGAACCCTGCTTCAGTACCATAACCCTTACAATACAAATCGAATCACCGTCATAAAAATATATTCATCTCCACTTGATTAATCGCGAAACTAGAACAATTTCTAAGCTAACGGAAATTCATCTCCAAAATGGCGTTAACGAACTTTGTACTAACGGTGGTTGGAGTAAGCATCATGATTTTACTGTTGAGGAGTGATGTCAAAAAATATGCCTTCATTTTCAAGCATAACGTCCGTCAAATTCGTCACTAGCTCGAGGAAGAATTCGCTTCCGCCGCTAAGTATGTCATCCACTTGTTTTTTCCTTTCCAATTTTTAATCGTGTAATTAAGTAAATTTTAATCGCTGCTTAATAAATAAGTCCAAAATTCATTTAGTGATGAAAATTCTTAGTTGACAAGCTAAGATAGTCGTACACATGTTCAACTTAACAGATAACTTAAAAGAAATTATTTTCAACCTCAAAATATTCGTAAATAGAATCATGTTAAGTAATTTTTTTACCGCAATCAAAACCAATAGAAAAATTCAAAGTAGAGAAAGAGTCTATTTCTAATGTTTTGCTTTAGCCTGTCCGATTAAGACCCCTATCCTTGCCCCATTCCCACTCCTATCTTCTACTGAGCAACAACTCAATTATAAGACCAGTATATAACAAAGTTGGATAATATAATTATTATTTTTTTGACATTTATGTTTAATTTACCTCCTTAGATCAGTTTAGGTATAGATTCATTATTATATGATACTTATATATTTTACAAATCACAATAAATATTGGAGTCATTTGAATGAAAAATACATTGGCCCAAACCTCACTTAGCCCAATTCTCACCTTATTATATTGGGTTAGAAAAAAATAAAGCCCAAAATTTAATCCCTGCAATTGTAGCAAACCCTCCTTTCTTTTTCACTTCTTCATATCTATTTGCACTAAACTCCATTTCGAACAAAATTATAACGGTATGTTTCTCTCTTCCTCATAGATTATGATATGTGTATTAATGGATTTGCTCATTCTTATTGTGGGTATTTTACAATTGATTTTTTGCTTTGTTTTCTTGATTTTAGGGGGTTGTCCTTTCTCAAAGGTGAAATTTTTTAAAGAATAATTGCTGTTGCTTCAGTGAATTAATTAATTGTAAAATGTCCTTAAGGTTAGGTTTTTTCGTTGCATTCCCAGATTCATCCTTCGTTCAGTAAAATCAATCAAATTTCTAAGCTAACGGAAATTCATCTCTGAAATGGCTTTAACGAACTTTGTACTGACGGTGGTTGGAGTAAGCGCCGTGGTTTTACTGTTGAGGAGTGATGTCAAACAATCTGCCTCCATTTTCAAGCGTAACGTCCGTCAAATTCGTCACTGGCTCGAGGAAGAATCCGCTTCCGCCACTAAGTATGTCATCTACTTGTTTTTCCCTTTCCATTTTCTAATCATGAAATTAAGTGAATTTTAGTCGCTCATTAATAGATAAGTCCAAAATTCATTTAGTGATGAAAATTCTTAGTTGACAAGCTAAGATAGTCGTGCACATGTTCAACTTAATATTAATAGATAAGTATCATGAGTGTTTCATGCGAACAACAAATGTAAGGGAAAATAAATCACAAATCTAGTATTCCTCTGGGTATCTTTGTTTTAGCAGAAAAAAGTTGTGTATATGACCAGGGGCGGATTTAGGGGGTGGGGAACACCCTCGGTAAAAAAAATACAAGGTGTAAATATAGATTAGATTTTCTGTGTTTATGTACATATATTAACTTTTGAATATACTGAATAAATGCAAAAGGTTAGCTTAAGCGGTCCAGGGTGTTTAAATTGTCTCTAGCATCCTAGGTTCGATTCTCAGTGACAACATTATTTTTTATGTTTAGCTTTTGTTGTTTTTTCGAACCCCCTGAGTGAAAATCCTGGATCCACCATTGTTAATATGATTCTCTTACGAGTGTCATTGCTAGAAATATCTACGTATTTCATAGATGCTATACAACTCCCTACATATATATTGACCGGACAAGAAAATAAAAACTGAGAAACAAGGTTTAAGCAGAGGAGGATCTAGGATGGGTGCACCTCTAAAATATGGAGAAAAAGAAAGTGTATTAAGTGGGAATTGATCCCTATTACTCTAATAAGTAGATAACTCAGCATTAAACCAAGTGCACCATTTAGCATTAAAGCATGAGTGCCAACAGATAATATTAGATCAATTTTAAGAAATCAGAGAAACTATGGGTTCATGTGCACCATAAAATAGGCTGTAAATCCGCCCCTACTCCTAAGTGCTCCTGGCAATCTCTAGGTGAATCAAACTTAGTAGACAACTATAGAAAGAATCCGAAAGTTGGCATCTGAGAATTTTATGCTTAGAATCATTGGTTAATACCTAATCAAATGTATAAGGGGGGTTTCTAGTCCATATTGAAATTGTAGGAGTGTGGCATCATCCTCTCTTGCCAAAGGGGAGACCACAGTTTTTTGGAGGGTGGGGTAAACAAGCAGTCATTTTAGTGACGGCACTAGTACTAAATCAGAAGAATTCATACATACAGTGCAACCCAAGTATTATCTCGTTGGAGTTACTATTTTTCTGCCGGTATTTTGTATTTAGTCATGGCTTTTTGGATAAAAGTTTAGCTGTTGTTGAATGGTTAGTGATAAGCAAAACAAGTGCTCTTTTTTCGTAAATCTAGTTCTATTATTGTGCGAGGGTAGCAGTGTGAGAAATAATTGACAGGCTGAACACTAAGCAGTTCTAGTTATGTCTGCTCTTAAGATTGTTCTTGGTTTCCTTTTCCTTATAATTTCCTCCATAACTCAAAATTTTCCACATCTGCAATCGGTCTTTCATGTTTTATCCGTTTGGGTAGATATAAAGGTACCCTGTTGAAGAGAAGAAAGGAAATTAGGGGAAAGGGAAGGAACATAATGTTTTATCTTCTTCTTCAACATTAGGCCTGCAAAGGTCTCAAAATCGTTCGGGCGGACTAGGTCCAGTTGGGTCATTCCACTCACACAACTAGTGTCCAGTCCTCATTTGCTTGTCACTACTGGTACAGCTCCATTTTTGCAAACACCGACCCTTACTCAGTGGAGTAATTAGAAGTTCTTTTCTTCTCTTTGATTGAATGGAAGTTAGTTGAAGTTATCAAAATTCAGCATTACTCTGCAAAATGTAGTGACAGTTTTGGAATGGATTTTGCAGTTGACCTTTTAGCAAAGGTGCAACCATATTCGTATTATGAAGGGCCACTTCAAGTAATTTGAGTTGGGAGTTTTAATGTTTTATTAATATGAATGAAGTATGCTCACACCCATAAGTTGATTTCCTTTCCCATTCTCTAGCTCTTGTGGGGGCAAAATCTATCATTTACCATTTATTCTCTTGGGGATATTTATATGATCCTGTTTTCTTCAGGTCATTTTTTAATTAGTTTTTTTTTCTGATAATGAAAATATATCCCCACTTGTGGGATTACACTGGGTATGTTGTTAAAATATATTGCTGTCAACATATTAGTTTCTTAGTTTTTCTAGATACCATTGCTAATAATGTTTTCTTAGGCAGCAATTGGTGTCGCTGTGATTTATTTTGTTTTTGAATGCAAGGTTTCAATTATATCACATATATGATTATGTTTTGGCAGTCATGTAGAATGGCCACCAAACGCATGTTCCCTTATTGATATCATGTTCAGTTTTAGTCGAAACTTGTATGATACGACTTGGACATGAATCTTTTACCTTCAACTTGGTCTCTCAATTTTTTATTAATTCTTACCTTTTTTCCAAAAATTATGTCCTACAAATCAAACATTATACTCTTGTCTCTTGCATGCAAAATTTGTATCTATTGACATGACTTAAAAGTCTTAATGAGTTGAATTGGTAAAAGCGCCTTATCTTTTGCTATGACTGTTTATTAGGAAATTAAACCATATTTACTATGGGAACTAAAAGTCTAAAACACATTCAACCACCATCTGAAAGCAAAAGAAAAGGACAGGATTCTCCCCTATCCTAGGCAAGAATGTTGCAACTCTTCAATGTGGTGTCAGGTTTAGATTCCTCTTTTTATGGATGTAGACTTCCTTATTGTATGTGTCCTTGATATCGTTAGTTATCTTTTTCATTTTGCAGTATTTATGTATGCTATGACTCATGAAAATAAAAATATGCTAGTTATACAAAAAATGTATGCTTACTCATGAGAAATCAAACGGTATTTATAGATTTAAATTATGTTCTGATAGCATGTTATAGGTTATATATAGATTTTATGCAAGTACCCTTGACTTAATGATATTCTTCGCCCTTAATTGAAGAAAATGTTTGCTATTTTGCTGTCTGATTCTGTATCCTATCGTAAAATTCCTACATAAGTTGATGGTCTAGACATGTCCATTAAGGACATTCAATACAGTATGAGCAGAATAAAGTCTTGTGTGGCGTGGTTTCAGAACAAGATTGTTGGTCAATCTTGTTTTCTTAAGTTACAAACTATTGCAAGTTTTGCTGTACCAAAATTCAATGCATAATGACATGAGAAACAATATGTCTTATGCTATAGTTAGAAGCCTAAGGCCCCTAGAAAACTGATTTTTTGAATTTTATTCTTGAAGGTTTGAGTTGGTAACTCTTTCTCCTTTCACTTCTTATGGTTTTAATCATTTCTCGTCTTTTCTCATCTCCGTGTTTTGTATCTTAATCCTTGCACATCTTCTCTTTTATTATATAACTTCTGGTTCTTATATTATCACGTTGTATTAACTTATTTCTCTTTGTAAATTGAATCCGTCACTTTTACTTGTTTGGTAATTGGTTGCAATTGTTCTGTTTATGTGTATCAGATAAACATGACATGCCATTGATGTTTCTGCAGGGAAATGGAAAAAGCAAAGCCAAAGGAGATACCTAAGAAGGACATCCCCAAGGAGGACAAGCATTAGATTTGACTGATGTTGAAATTCTTATCAGAAGCTGTGCAATTTCCCATCTAATGTCTGGTTCTTATCCGGCTGCTACATTTTGGTCCGTAACATATTTTACAAAGACTTAATGTATCGTTTTGTAGCCCCTCAACTAGTTGCCACTTTATGGTTTTCAAGGTTATGACATCATAAACATTGGTGTGTGTATCCTGTTAAATATACTTTCATTCTTCTAGTAATGTAAAGATAACTGTAGAGATGTGCCGGATATGGTTGTTGGGATGCCATACGCAGCTGAGTTTGATACACAAGAATGAGTTACTATTTTACATTCTACGTTACTTCGTCGAATGGAGTTTTCAAAATAATATTGTCCTGAGGTTTCAGATGCAAAAGAACTCGATTTTACAATTAGCATGTAATTGCTTGGTTAGTATGACAAATAGAAAATGATGTTGGTGAGTATTCCTTTTTCTCATCTAAATTGGAAATATGACCGTCGTCAAAGGAAAAAGGAGAAAATAACATAGGAGTAGTTTTTTTCATCTTCTCTCAGAATTGAATCATCGTTTCTTTTCTACTCCAAGTATTGAAATAGGAAATTGCAATTAACAGTCATACAATAATAATCACAGCACAAAATTAGAGAACATTCACTAATGGTGAAGATTTGTGACTATAAACAATAGTATGAGGTTGAAACTCCAAACATAACTACTATTATTTAAGCTCTAAAACTTTAGTTTACCCTGCAGATTAATAAAGAAGCCGAACATTTGTGACTTCCAAAGAAACAAAATTATATTTTTGAGCAGTCCAAAGCACTTACTGATGGTTACACAATGCTCAATGTACCATGTACATGTATTTGCTGATCTTAGCAAGCAGTTGCTTCAATAGTAAATATACCTTTGTTCGATACAAGCAGCACTAATCTAGTTTTTATATCTCCCCTTTAATTTGTTTTGAAGCATATATAAAATAATTGGAATGAAAATTAAAGGGGGGGATTAGGAAAAATATGCATCTGATGGAGGATTTGTTCAAAATTGTCATTGGGCTTGTCAATGGGATGGGTGTGCATGCCTTCATAAGTGGTAACCACAACTCCTTCATCTTTGAAAAGGCGTTGTACTTGCTTCTTTACATTGCATCCTTCATGCGTACATCTGTAGTAGCTTCTGTACATCCAACAAATGAAAAAATATCAGCACCTTTAGAAACTAACTTAATAGATTCTAAACTGTCCTGCCTATGCAAACACTGAATTGAGGAAACTAGTTCATAACTTGTTTAAACGTATATTATTATTTCAAGTATGGAATTAACGCTTTTAAATGTTCACGGATAGGAGAAACATTACAACATCAACAAAGACATGCACGCACAAATGAGTGAATCAACTGCAGTCACGTTCCCTTTGGTATTACAGATAAGTAGAATCTATTTTAGTGTTTGCACTCAAGAGTGTGGCTAGCGGTCAATGAAAATGATGAAAACATTAGGAGATCAGGGTTCAAATTTCAGTAGAGACAAAAGACGCTAGGTAATCTCTTTCCATTTGTCTAAGTGTTGGCGGGCGTCACCATTATTAAAAAAATATAGTCCTTTAAATTAATTTAGTGATGATCGGGTGTTAATTAATTACGCACAATGATTTCAAGATACTAAGTATCATGATCCTTTAATTTTCTTCTAGTTTCATCAGCTAGCACGCAGTCGTCTGGATTCAGTGATGGATCGCAAGTTCCTAGTGCTAATTATTAAGACCTACAAGATCCTTACATGTATAAACACCTTATTTTCCCTTCTAATTATAAGCATCAAACTGATTAGCTAGCTCACCGAAAAACATGCTAAGAAAATTAGAAAGACTATTATTCCCTCATCTCTTCGGTCTAGTGTTGTTCGAAATTAAAATAACCTGTATACGGACTATGGCTCGCATCTAATATCTCTAACGTACTTCAAAATACGACTATATAATTAGCATCTTATATAAAATCGAAGAATGTTCACATGTTTTTGCATACTTGGTATACCATTAATAAGGCACCTCCTACTAGACAGTTTAAATTTTCATTCGTATACAACAGTAATATAGATGAGATAAATTGATTATTTAAGATGAAATATAACACAAAATAACAAATGGAATTCATTACCTTGGGTAATTGTTGTTCTTGACAGCTTTTTGTCCATATTTTCTCCATCGATAGCCATCATCAAGTATATCTACCTGGCTTCTTGTTTGAAAAGCAAATCTAGGCTTGTTAATTTTCTTATCTCCCTTCTTCTTAAGCGATGATAAACAATTGCTAGTATTATGATTTTTTGATGATTCCACTCCCATCTGATGGCTGCTTTTGATGTTGGAATTAGAAATCTGGGACTTTAATCCCCCATTCATAGGGTTGTAACAACTTCTTGAACCAAGAAGGAGCATCGGTTTATTCTCCATTAATTAGTAAGAGCAAATTAAAAAGCAACTTAATTGATTTATACTAGTTGGTTTAACTATGGTATGGAAATAATCAATGAAATTTTGGTGTTGTTAAAGAAAGAAAGTAGGGCGGCTTGTCTTATAATTATTGGCAACTAAGATGCTAGATACTTGTGAAACAAATGCTGCTATTAATTGACAAATAGTCAGTTGTTTGTAGAAGAAAGGCAAACGTAGTTTCATCAAAAGGTTAAAGGTGTAAAATAATATGGTATTTCTATAAATAGTGAGTTTGAAGGACTATGATAGTCTAAATTAATAACGTGGAAAAATTACCAGTGCCTCGTCAAGTCATCGTTAACTTTGAAAATTAGACAATGGAAATATTAAGTGCGTAGAAAGTTAACACTTATAGCCAGTAGAATACGTGAAATACTTCCTGTCGTTTTCTTCATGGCATATATTAGCAATAAATAATTACTAATGGATAAAACTGAAAAATAAACATATCAACTCATCATGTACAATACTAAGGAAGTTCAAATTTTATGCACGAATAATATAAGAAATTTTTATTTAAATAATTAGGTCACATATAAAAAATATTGAATTTATCCAAGAAAAAAACTTTAAAAATGTCGATTAATTAGAAAAGGAGTAAAGCAATGAAGGTGCATGTATATATACAAGGTTTACAATTAAGTACTATGTAAGGAAGAGAGAGAAGAGAGGTCTTTCTAAACACGGTTTAATTCCATTAGCAAATGTATCATAAAATCCATCACACCATTGATTAAAGAAACCAATTTATACTATGGTTCATCAGGAATCAAAAGAAGCATATATACTACTCATTATATTTGTTCTTTCTGTTCATCGCATTTCGGGTGGATCATCACGTGTAAAAATAACATGATATACTAATCCAAATTCCAAACGGCAAAAAGAAATACTCCTATTGGTTTTTAATTGATCTTATTATGACTTGATCGTTCAAAACGCCACTAATTCTATCAAAATATTGAATTAATGAGAGACGATAAAAAAAATTAGACATTCCTTTCTTTTTCAACATGGACAATCTTTTCCTGAATACCCATGCAAAGATATTCAATTAAGCATTATATTATGGTAAATGTAAAATAAATAAATAAATAAATAATTTTTTATTAAACCGTTTAAATTTTTAAGTAAAAAAAAACTTGGTCCAATGATACTAACTAAGAATCTATCTCATCCTATTAGCGAATATTCTCCGAATATTCTCTGTATATTTTGTAATTATGATAGATGTATATTTAAGGTAACTTAGGATCCTAATTATATTAGGAATCAACCTTTGTAAGGTAAGTTAGCATTCGTACCATATTAGGAATCAACCTTTGTACAGCTATATATATTGTGAATAATGAAAGGAATCCCCAAGGGAAATTATTCCATCTTTCATGGTATCAAGATCCTAAAACCTAAATTCCCTCTCTTCCTCATTCTCGGCCGAAATCAGCATTTTTTTTCTGATTTCACAAAAAAAAAACTTTTTTTTGTTGGGTGCTTTACGCGGTGGATATTGAAATGTTATTTCAAACCCAACAAATGTAGAACTGTTTGACTATAGGGTAATTTAAAATCGTAAACATAATGGTACTTACATGTTTACAATATCTGGAATCTTTATCAACTGTGGGTGCGCACGCGAATGCCCTTTCGATTGCAAACTCCAAACTTCAATGTATTCCTCCTTTGGAAAGTTAGGAAATTCGGCAGAGGTTCGAGAGAGTGTTTTGATTCTGAATCTCTAAAACTTAGAATAATGATATGAAAATCAAGCGTCATGAATAATGAAGTGTAGATCTTTATTTATAGGTGAAAAAATAGGTCAACCCGGATTAGGGTTTGACCTTGGGCCTGTCCCAAAATTCGAGAAAAATTATGTCATGGCGCCGCGGCCCTATGGTGTGGGTGCCGCGGCGCTGACGTGGCCCTACACTGTCTAGTTTTATTTTCCGCACATTCTTAAATAAATCCAAAATCCAATTTTGACTTAATTAAAACAATCATTATTCATTTAAATATCTCAATTCTAAATCGAATATTTAATACTCTCTCAATATATCCTTAGATCGAAAAGACAATCGACATAGTGTGACACTACATGCCTTCACATATCGACATTAATCAAATTAAGGTCTACGCGGAACTTCTAGACGGCGCCCCAAGACGAACTCAATATGTGAAGTACGTTTACACGAATTCAGTAAACTTAACCTCTATGTGGTAAGATAAAATCCTTTCATTCACGACACACCGATTAAGCTTAGAATTTGTCAAGTATCTATCCAAATGGTTTAATCATTGTATCTCATCTATATTAGTTGACAACTAGACCATATTCTAAATATGTCTATTACGTTGGCCAATGACTTAGTCAACCTAATATCACTGAGAATCTGAGTGTTCTCTCGAATATACATTCGAGGAATGAATCCTAATATTGGCTCAACTACCACCTTTAATCAACATCGTAATGTACCCAATACAAGTCGTATCTCAACCTATAAGGCATTTGTGCTTAGGACATGATCAAAGTATATTACTCTGTAGACAAGGTGCGCATTGACCTCAAGTCTAAGGACTTTTATCTTCCACACGTTGATCATACTTTAGACAAGTATAACAAACAGTATATCAGCAGGGTATACCAATACTTCCAAAGTATCTATGTGTCCATCACGAGTAGCCATTACTCGTAGCAGGTGAGACATACTACATCCTCTAAGGATGTAATGCAGACCACATGTCGATTTATCACATATCATCGATATCCCATTCTCGATGACCATTAGTCGAGGCTATTTTAAGAGTTACGTTATAATATTAATATCTCATATTATTAATAACAACATAACCTCTAGGGATGCATATTATAGAATATTATAAACAATCAACTAATAATTCAATAATTGCATATGCCAAATTATTAATCTCCATTAATAATAGTACGAACGTGTATAAAGTATATTTGTCCTAATACGGATTGTCTCTAGGACATACATATACTTTCAATCTCCCACTTGGCCTAGAGCCAATCTCCAACATATCTAATGCCCATATTCTCAAAATGACCATTATGCTTGACTAAGCTTAATGGTTTAGTGAATGGGTCAGCTAGATTATCGTTTGTGGGAACATAGTCTAATCTAATCTCTTCAGTCTCCACCATCTCCCTGAGTATGTGTACATGTTTGTTTCTGTTTGGTGTTCTTGGTTCCTTAGCATGTGTAACCGCACCAGTGTTGTCACAATAAATAGTTATTGGACAACTGGCACTCGAAACTACCCTTAGTTCCTTCAGGAACTCAGCAATCGCGACAGCTTCTTTACCAGCTTCCGATCCAGCAATGTACTCCGCTTCTGTTGTCAAATCAGTTGTTGTAGCTTGTTTGGAACTTTTCCAGCTCACTGCTCCACCATTGAATATGAACGTGTACCCAAACTGAGATTTGAAGTCATCAAGATCCGTCTGGAAGCTAGCATCAGTGTACCCAGTAGCAGCTAGCTTTTCTTCCCCACCATAGACTAAAAGGTAATCTTTAGTTCGTCTAAGATACTTAAGAATACTCTTGACTGCTTTCCAGTGTTCTTCCCCAAGATTCTGCTGGAATTTGCAAGTCATACTAAGTGCAAATGCCACATCTGACCTCGTACAGGTCATGACATGCATGATCGATCCTATAGCCGAAGCATATAGGATCCTCTTCATGCGTTCAAGTTCTATAGCATTAGAAGGACTGTCCTTTTTAGATAACTTGATGCCTTGTCCCATAGGTAGACCGCCTTTCTTGAAATTTTCCATAGAAAAACGTCTAAGCACTTTGTCTATGTAGACTAATTGTGACAGCCCCAACAATTTATTAGGTCTATCTCTATAGATCCTAATTCCCAGAATGTAGCAGCCTTCACCTAAATCCTTTATCATGAAGGTACTGGACAACCACTCCTTGACTGACTGCATGAGAGTCTTACTGTCTCCCATTATCAATATGTCATATACATATTTAATAATGAAGGCAATACTCCTATCCTTGCGTTTACTATAAACACAGGGATCCTCTTTGCTTCTGACGAAATCAAATGACTTGATAGCCTTGTCAAAGCAAATGTTCCAACTCCTCGAGGCTTGCTTAAGCCCATAAATGGACTTTTGTAGCTTGCATACAATATTAGGTTTGGACTCAAGCGAAAAACCCTCAGGTTGTTTCATATACACCTCCTCAGTTAGATTACCATTGAGAAAAGTAGTTTTGACGTCCATCTGTCAAATGTCATAGTCATAATATGCAGCTATTGCAAGCAAAATTCGAATGGACTTAATCTTAGCAACAGGTGAAAAGGTTTCATCATACTCGACCCAGGATGTTGATTATAACCTTTAGCCACCAACCTTTCTTTATAAGTCTGTACATTTCCAAATGCATCGATCTTCTTCTTGAAGACCCATTTGCATCCTATGGGTTTAACCCCAGCTCGCAAATCAACCAAGTTCCACACTTGATTGATGTACATAGATTCCATCTCGGATTTCATAGCTTCTTGCCATCTCTTCGAATCAATGTCCAACATTGCTTCGCTATAGGTTGTAGGCTCATCGTTATCGGGAATATCTATCTCACTGTGTGTTTCCACAAGTAGATTTAGTTTTTCAGGAGGACGATACGTCCTAGTGGACCTACGGAGTTGATTGTTTTGCAGTTTAGTGCTTGGTATGTTCTGATTGTGAGAGGGTTCTTGTGTGTTGGATAATCCACTAACTTGAGAGCTTTCAGGAATATCATTTTCATGTATTTCCTGAATGGGAGGAGGTGCAACCATTGCATCTACTCCCAAAGGCTGTGTAGAAGGATCTTTCATTTCTACATTGTTCCTCGTAACACTCCCACTGGCCGAAGGACGTACTTGAAGTACCCAATCTTCACCAAATACTCCCACTGAATTCTTGCCTTGGTCATTCGGCAAGGATTCAACATCTATGTTATCTTGCGGTTCTTGAATTTTTTCAAGTTCTATCTCTGTGCAACTATGTTCCTTGTAGACATATTCTTTTTCAAGGAAAGTTGTGTTCCTGGAAACAATGACCTTACGTTCTCCAGGAAGATAGAAGTAGTATCCCTTAGTTTCCTTTGGATACCCCACGAAGTAATATTTCTCACTTTTGGATTCCAACTTGTCAGTGAGCATCTTCTTAACATATGCAGGGCACCTCTAGGGTCTCATATGTTTAAGAGTTGGCTTCTTGCCACACCATATCTCATGAGGTGTCTTTTCTACTGACTTGGAAGGAACCCTGTTCAGAACATATATTGAGGTTTGTATAGCATGTCCCTAAAGATATGTCAGAAGAGCTGAGAAGCTCATCATGGATCGAACCATATCCAATAAGGTTCGGTTTCTCCTTTCGGAAACACCATTCATCTGTGGTGTTCTAGGAGGTGTCCACTTTAGGCTCCATATAGCTTTAAGTAATCTAGAAAATTCTTGCTCAAGTATTCACCTCCTCGATCCGATCAAAGAGTCTTGATACTTGTTGCAAGTTACTTCTCTACTTCCGACTTGTACTCTTTGAACTTCTCAAAAGCCTTGGATTTATGTCTCATAAGATACACATATACATACCTTGTGAAGTCGTCAGTAAAAGTGATGAAGTATGGGAAACTTCCTTTAGCTTAAGTCAAAAATAGCCCACATACATCAGTATGGACCAACTCAAACACCTCCTTGGCTCGCACACCTTTCCCAAAAAGTGGCTTATTGGTCATATTTCCTCTCAAACAAGATTTGCAGTTACCATAAGACTCCAAGTCAAATAGTTCGAGGTAGTCTAACTTCCTCAACCTTGTTATCCTTGATTCGTTGATATGACCAAGTCTGCAATGTCATAGGTAGGTAGAGTTTCTATTACTTATCTTAGCTCATTTATTTTGTACATTGAATATTTTTCTACTACAGTTTAGTGTATATAATTCATCCATAAGAGGAGCAGATCCATATATAACATTATCAAAAGACAGTACTTGACTGTCATTATAAATATATGAGAAAAAACCCTTCATGTCCAAAACATGGATAGAAATGATATTCCTCGTTAACGAGGGTACATAGTAACAATCATTTAACACTAGACAATAGCCAGAAGGCAAATTTAATCTATAAGTTCCTACACGCTCAGCATCCACTCGTGCTCCATTTCCAAAGCGTAGGTCCACCTCTCTTGGTCCAACACTCCTGCTATCAGTTAGCCTCTGCACATTGGTACAAATGTGTGAGCCACAATCGGTATCCAATACTCAGGAATGAGAGTTATTTATAGACATATTTATTTCAATGACGTATTTACCTTGTCCACTAGAGGTAGAAGCACTTGGTGCTTTTCCTCCTCCTGGTGCAGTGCAATCCTTCTTTTAATACTCCTTCTTATTGCAGTTGAGGCATACATCCTTAGCCGAATTCACCTTCTTCTTATTCACACCTCCCTTAGGCTTTATAGCTGAGGGCGCAGCGACTGCTTTGCCCTTCTTCTTCTGTCATTTCTTACCTTTCTGCTTGGGTCGGCTAGTAGAGCTCACCTTGAGCACAGCTTTGCCTTTGGAAGTGGAAGACTCAAATGTCTTGAGCATGTTGTGCAGCTCCGGCAGACTCGCCTTCGTTCCATTCATATTGTAATTCACTATGAAATTTTCAAAGGAACGAGGGAGAGAATTCAGGATGAGGGTGGTAGCGATATTTTTTTGCAGTTTCTTGCTTCAAGTCTCTCTATCAGCCCTATCATCTTCAACACATGCTGCAAGACCTGGCCCCCTTCATTGAGCTTACACTTAAAAAGTTCTATCAATAACTCACATTCCATAGTCTGGGATTGTGAGTCATAGAGACTCTTCAAGTGTTCGAGCATCTCATTGGGACTCATGTTCTCATGTTGTCTCTGAAGTTCCATAGATATGGAAGACAACATCACGCATTGTGCTGAAGTGGCATCATCTAGGTATTTTTGGTAAGTATCCTTATCAAAAGAGGCATATTCAGCAGAGTCTGTCGCATGGACTGTTGGGAACACCGTGTCTAACACGTATTCTAATTTCTCTTGTCTCAGTACTATTCGCAAATTTTTTAGCCAGTCAATGTAGTTAGGTCCGTTAAGTTTGTTCATTTCAATCAACATTTTCAATGATAAGCTCGACATATTTGATAATCTGAAGAATTAGATAGACTGAAAATCAAACTCAAAATTTATTTCCTATTATACACATTCGTTTAGGCTAATCAACATGGTCTTTTGTTTAATTAGCTCCCACTATTTTAACATACTTCTACGACCCCATGGTAGAATACGGACCTATATTAATTAAGGTCATAATGGGTCAAGATCCAAGCCTATGTTATCTCCGCGTTTGCTTTGGCTGATAACTTTAATAACACATCTTGGTAGGTTCTAAACCAATTGCAAAACTTATTTGCAACTCTTGGTTGATCAAATATTATATTTAATCTTGCGTCCTTAGATTAGTCCGACACTTTGACGTCAAGATTTGTCTAAGCAAGTTAACCCCATTACACGACTGCGTTTATGTATCTAAGTAAATTTGGCCTTTGTGAGCAAACACTTTGGTGTAAATACCCACAAAATTTTATCGTTTACCTTTACATTTAAAACACATCTATGAAAGAGTCTGGGTCCTCGTAGACTTAGAGCAAATGCTTTGACATAAATACTCGTATCGCCGAAAAGGATTTTGCACTCTAACAATTATAATGGACGACGCGTTTTAATTTAGACTTGTATTTAAAATTTTGGAGAACATTTTAATTCAGGGTTTTAATCAAGATCAACTCTTTTACGCCATATCCAATATGACATCTTAATATGTTGCAAAACTAATAACACATATAGTTGGGAACCGTCAACCCAATAGACATGATATAGGATGGTTTAATCAAATATTGTGAGTCGTCTGCCCAGACAGTTATAGCGGACACTATACTAATTATTAAATGAAAGCATTTACAAACTTAACATATAATTCGTATATTATTCAATAATATACATTTAATAATAATCATTGGTTAACTTGTCTAAACTTTAAAATTTAAGTCTAATCCAAACAGTCCCCTAAATATTTTCTGATTTTTAGGATATTTCTGTATGTTCCAGAATTTACAGTTTAGTCCCTCAAAATTTTAAAATTTCAATTTTGAACCGATTTAAATTCAGAAAATTCAATTTTAATTTTCAGAAAATATTTTCAGATTTTAGGAACCTGTCTGTAATTTCAAGAATTTTAAATTAATTACATATTTGACCCAAGGGACCAAATCTGCTTTTCTGAAATTTACAGATTTGCCCCAATGACCAAATATGATAATTTTAAAAACTTTTTCAGGGACCAAATTATAATTCCAGAAACTTCTAAAATTCTCAGATTTGCCCCAAGGGCTAAATTATAATTTCGGAAATCGTCACTGCCCCGCCGGAACAGTGATTGTCGCACTGTTCGCGCCGGAACAGTGTTCGATATTGTTCACTGTTCCAAAAAAAATTGGAGCCTCGGTGCCGCGGCAAACCCTAGGTGGCGTCGCGACGCTCCATCGTGGAGTTGTGGTGCCTCCGTCTCAGAAGCACAAAATTCGCATTTTCGAAACCCTAAAACTGGTTCAGGGTCAGATTTGCATATTCATCTTCGTTACCCTTCACTTTTAAACAACACGTTCATCGACCATCATCATATCACTTCTCGTTCTTCGCTTCAGTGCACCATGTTCGCAATGAATCAGTTACGCACATTGACTTAGAAGAGTTAGATCGGAATGACTTCCTCGATTACATCATTGTTTAATAGTTTGGGACACAAGGATGATGTGCTTTTAAGATATTAGGTTTTCAAGCTTTAAACGACATGAATTTCAGATTTAAACAAATTCTAAACCATATTATTATTAACTAATTACATTATAATCATACAAAACAAACATGGCTCTGATACCACTGTAGGGTTTTTGTTGGGTTGTTGTACGCAGTAGATATTGAAAACTTATTTCAAACCCAACAAACGTAGAACTGTTTGACTATAGGATAATTTAAAACCATAAACATAAGACTTGAATGGTACTTACATGTTTACAATATCTGGAATCTTTATCAACTGTGGGTGCGCACGTGAATGCCCTTTCGATTGCAAGCTTCAAGCTTCAATGTATTCCTCATTTGGAAAGCTAGGAAATCCGGCAGAGGTTCGAGAGAGTGTTTTGATTCTGAATCTCTAAGACTTAGAATAATGATATGAAAATCAAGTGTCATGAATAATAAAGTAGGTCTTTATTTATAGGTGAAAAATTAGGTCAAATCGGATTAGGATTTAACCTTGGGCCTGGCCCAAAATTCGAGACAAATTAGGTCATGGCGCCGCGGCCCTATGGTGTGGGCGTCGCGGCGTTGACGTGGCCTTACACTGTCTAGTTTTATTTTTCGCATATTTTTAATTAAATCCAAAATCCAATTTTGACTTAATTAAAACAATCATTATTCATTTAAATATCTCAATTCTAAATCGAATATTTAATACTCTCTCAATACATCCTTAGATCGAAAAGACAATCGACATAGTGTGACCCTATAGGCCTTCACATATCGACATAATCAAATTAAGGTCTACGCGGAACTCCTAGAGGCGCCACAAGACGAACTCAATATGTGAAGTACGTTTACACGAATTCAGTAAACTTAACCTCTATGTGGTAAGATAAAATCATTTCATTCACGACACACCCGATTAAGCTTAGGATTTGTCAAGTGTCTATCCAAATGGCTTAATCATTGTATCTCATCAATATTAGTTGACAACTAGACCATATTCTAAATATGTCTATTACGTTGGCCAACGACTTAGTCAACCTAATATCACTGAGAATCTGAGTGTTCTCTCGAATATACATTCGAGGAATGAATCCTAATATTGGCTCAACTACCACCTTTAATCCACATCGTAATGTACTTAATACAAGCCGTATCTCAACCTATAAGGCATTTGAGCTTATGACATGATCAAAGTATATTACTCTGTAGACAAGGCGCGCATTGACATCAAGTCTAAGGACTTCTATCTCCCACACGCTGATCATACTTTAGACAAGTATAACAAACAGTATATCAGCAGGGTATACCAATACTTCCAAAGTATCCATGTGTCCATCACGAGTAGTCATTACTCGTAGCAGGTGAGACATACTACATCCTCTAAGGATGTGATGCAGACCACATGTCGACTTATCACATATCATCGATATCTCATTCTCGATGATCATTAGTCGAGGTTATTTTAAGAGTTACGTTATAATATTAATATCTTACATTATTAATAACAACGTAACTTCTAGAGATGCATATTATAAAATATTATAAACAATCAATTAATAATTCAATAATTGCATCTATCAAAATATTAATCTCCATTAATAATAGTACAAACATATATAAAGTACATTTATCTTAATATGAATTATCTCTAAAATATACATATACTTTCATTTAGATCTGTCTATTTGTTCTACCAAAAAAAAAAAGGAATCTGTCTATTTGAATGTAGGTAGCTAGGATAACAATTTATTAAGAACGACTAGTCCAAAGTTTGAAATGTTGTCTCTGCGCAATAGTGGAAATGTATAGAATTCGCATCATTACATAATGTCCTTCTGCCTTCTGGAAGCATGCATGAGTGAATGTTTGATCTGATCCAAAAGTCAACAAACTATATAGCATTTCCTCCATTTGATTGGGTAAAAAATTATATAAAAAAATATTGATAATATAATTAAATATTAAAAATATGCTCTCTATAACGGCTTAAATTTTTAGATGACATGACTACATACTTCAATATGGTATCAGATCATGCAGAGATCTTGTGATCGAATCTTACCATCACTCATTATCAAAAAAAAAATTCACGTGTTTGGTCAATGAAAAAAATCATGCCCGCACGTGAGAGACATGTTGAGAATAGAATTAAATATTTAAAGTGTGATCTCTCTAGCATCATTTATGATCTAATAAGCCGTATATATTTTTGTGATTATAATTATCTCATTAAGGATGTGTCGGTAGGGAGGAAAACGTTTTCCTGAAAAAATGTGCTCTTAAAAAATAAGTGAATTTCTTATTTTTCTCATGTTTGGTTGGTTGCTAGAAAATATTTTTCCGAAAATATCCACCCAAGTCCTACCAACCCCACCCCACACCTACCCCCGAACAAAATCACATCCTACCCAATCAAGACTTCAACGCGCTTCATATTCACTCACCCCCACGCACACCACCACCCACCCCCTCTCAAAATTTCCTTATATTTTACTTTTATAAAACAAAATTAAAAAAAGAGAAAAAAATTCTTACCCTCGTCTCGCCCCAACCACAACCTCACCCTCATCACTCACCGCACATCAAATTTAACCCCACAAATTTTCTATTTCTTATAAAAAAATTATAGAAGTAAAATAAAATATATAAAGTAGAAAATTGAGAGGGGATGGGGTCCCGAGGGGTGTAAAGAAACAAAAAAAGAAAAACTTTCAAAAATCTTTTTTTTTAATTATTTTTTTGAGTGGTGGGATGTTGGGTCGGGGAAATAACGGGAAAAAAAAAAGAACTTTCAATTATTTTGGATGGTTGTGTGGGAGTGGGGGCCTGTGGTCCGTCCACCATGGGGAGGGGTTAGAAAATCAAAAAAATATTTAAAACTTTTTTAAAAAATAAAATTGGGAGGGGGGTTTGGGGGTTAGTTGGATGGTGGTGGGGTGTGGTGGTGGAGTGGTGAGCTATATACCCCATTTTAACCGAGTTAAATTAGAATACAACACATTGATAATTCCTAAATTAATTCATAAATATGGAACTGTCACCTAATTAATTTAGAGGTCACTATTACAAAAAAGGGCTTTAACGACAATAAAAAAATGACATTAACGGCAATAACAATAGCCGTTATATCCTTTACCAGCCATTGGTCTGGAAAAAGAATAACAAATTGGGTTATCATATTCTCGAGTATCGCCAACGGAAAGATGAAGAACCAATGGATCGATTTCTTCAAAGTATGGAGTTTCCTTCATAATTTATTAAACGGTTTTGGGCTTTCTTTGAATCATCATTGATGGAGTAATTCTGTTTCATGATTCCTTCATGATCTTCTTTCCCGCTTTATTGGTGTCTTGGGCTGAAATTGTAATGTGGTTGGCCATAGGTGGTGCTCAGGCGGCAATAGAAGAAATGAAATATGAGGAAGAGAAAGGAAAGAAAAAGAAATTTAAAAAATTTAACAATAAATCAGAAAAGGGAAAGAATAACAAAAAATTGAAAAAATAATAATTGAATTTTACACGTGTCAAGCGAATGCACTTCACCATCTAACACATATGTGGGTGTGGCTTTTAAAGGGTGTAATAATTTCACTTTTAAAATGTCCGAGGGTAATAGGACTCATGAAAGTACAGTGTGTAGTTGGGATTTCGATCAAATGTTGGTTGTCATTTGGCCATTTTCTCCTTTAAAAATTAGAAAATTAATATCAAATATAAAATATTTGTAAAAATAAAATTTTAACAATCTAAATTTGCTCTCACTCTCATACACTTTCTTTGCCACCTCAGTATTTAGGGAGCAATATATTCCACTTTTAAAATGTCCGGGGGTAATAAGATCCCCACAAAGATAAAGTATGCCGTTGAAATTTCGATCAAACGTTGAGGGGTCATTTGGCCATTTTCTTTAAATTTCAGTCTGTTAGCGATAATATAACGCTTGAATTAACGAAGAATTTTATCCAGACTTTAAGCAAAAGAGAATTCAATAACTTTCAAAAATGTCTAAAAGCTTAACAGTTAACTCTTCTATCTCACCCCAAGTAGTAATAGGTTGAGACTCTTCATCAACACTTTAGTTACCAAAATCAAGTAAATAAGTATCAAATTTATAAAAAAAAAAAATCAATAGATAAAAATATGACTTTGAAAATTTTCAAGACTAAATCAGTTTAGAAATATATTTTTTTCCTTTTAGATATTCATACTTGAAATTTACTATGTACATGACATTAATGATAATTATACATAAATATTTTAATATTTTTTTTTATACATAATATACTTCTCACAAAATATTGTTACACAATATTTGAATATGAATGTTATAGAAACGTAATTTTATAAAGAGTAATCTGTTATAGGTAGAATATGGTTGTTATAGAGGTAATTTTATACATATGTAGAATAATGTTATAGAGAAGTAAAATATAACATGAAAAATCATTCAGGTGAAAATCAAGTCGTTATAGTGAAAGTTAGAGTGAAATGATGTTATAGAAAAATCTACTTTCTAAGAAATCCTTTTGGAGCCACCAGTTCCACCCGAGTTATATTACAAATACATTCGAGAATGAGCACTTTTTCCAAGATGTCGGCAACAGGGCAATGCTTGACTGGGAGAAAGGCGCTGCAAAACTCCTCTTCGTTACAACTCCCAGCTCCCATTCCCAGTAAAATGAATCATGTTCTCCTCAAAGCTCGAAACTGATGAATCTTCTTAAACCATATAGGCATCTAGGGATATATAAGGGCCATCTTTTATCAGATAAAACCTGAAGTGCTACGAACAGCCTCAGAAACCAGGGATGCGGTAGTCTCATCAACAACGCTTATCATGGTTCGTGTTGATGTAACCACTATCAAGGCTTCATTGGGCTCTGAGATGCATACAATTGACATATTTTCTGATCCATCAGTACTCTGGGTATGCTGTGCAGTTGCTTTCATCCCCATCTTCTGTAAAGCCATCAGAAGGGAGTTCAACTCAACTCTGCCCAGAAATAGCAATGCCCTATCTTGTGAAGAAAGCACTTGCTTGTTTCAAGAACTAACCGACACTTTCCATGCTCAATGAGCAACTCTCCTTTTAATCTTGCAATATCTTTTTTTTGTATCAGTTTTGTTTCCTTGCGCAGCTTTGAATACAGGTCTGTGGCGATGTCCATATCTGCATAATTTTTCAACTTAGGCATAGCTACAGTTTCATTTTCGGAGAAATAACGGACTGAAAACTTGGGGTTCCAACACCTAATATGGGGGCTCAAACTCTCAGGAACCTGAAATGAGCAAGAGAGACAGAAGTTAAGGAAACATTGACAACAGTTCGGTTTCAGAGAGCAGAATAGAGGGGAAGGGGAGAACGAGAGAGAGAGAGAGAGCCTACCAGCACATGTTTAGGTTGTAATATCTTTAGTAAAGGTATAGCTTTATTTAGCCTGCAAATAGAAAAAGTAGTTTGAATTCATAATGAGTCGAAGCCACAATGGTAATTGAAGAGATCCGAATTTATACTATTTGGTATAGAAATAGAAATAATGACTCGTGTGAACTGTGTAATTAAAGATTAAAGAAAATGACTGTGCTGCTTCCCCAGCCTCCTTTAAATGAGAAATCAAACCAGTAAGCGTTTCAACTTTACAGTTTACTGGATAAAATTAACTTACGCTTAAAGGGGACAGTTCCTAAACTATCCAGGAGCGCAACCTTGGGCATCTAATGGTTCTTCATTAATTCTGAATACTTTCTATTAAAGTACCTAAAAAGATAATCATACGGTAAGCAGCAAAGTGACTTTAGATCAAACATTCTGGACCCTTTCCAACAAGAATCTTTTACCTACTTTCTTTTTCATAAGGCACCTCTTAATCCTAGTTCTTGCAAATTTGGCGAATAAACTACCTATATAGCACCAAAAGTAAAAAGAGCCAAAAAGCCAGACCGGTGCTGTCTGCTTCACATGAGATAGGAGATCAAAAAGAGTATGCTTACTTTATTCCAGAGATGAATGAACATGGAAGGACCTTCATTAACATTGGCTTAAAAGGCAAGAAAGCCAAATTGATATCAGCTCCTTCCTGTGAAATGTGATACATTGACCATAATAATATAGTCAAACCTGACATTAGCCAAACAACTAGATGGATGAGATTTGAAATATGAAAAACATATAGTAGGTAGGCACCTCCATAATAAGCAATGAATTAGGATCCGCACACCAATGTTGAAGGAGATGAACAACAGGGCCAAGCCGCAGACTCCAGTGAGGACAAAATACTATGCAAGGTTCCTGCCAACTTGTTCTGAGCACACAACATTAGACTAGGCCAATGATGTTGATGGTCACAGCACCCCCAATAACATTTTTTTTTGCATAACCAATGATAACAATGAAGTCAAAAGGTGTAAAAGGATAAAAAGGTGTAATAAAGCCAAATGACTGTCTACAGCAAGATTACTAAGCAGGTTACTATGCTCATTTCTTATAGCTTATATCTCGACATTGCAGGGACAGAATATATCTTACAGGAATTTCGATGAATGTATTGCAGGAGATACCATGAGCTTTTTCTCGTTTAACAGCTGAATATGATTGAATAGTGGTTTCGCAGAATAGAACTGTTGATCCACATATAAAACAAAAAAGAAGAACATTACTCTTACTTGCAACTTTCTGTTTTAGCAGCAAATGATTAAAACCATAAGATTCATAGTGATGATCAGTTAATGTAGTACTCTTTCTTGCCGTTGTCCGGACAGCCATTCAGGTATGATATTGGAAAAATTCAATAGCTCTTCCGCTGCGGAAGAAACAAAATATATAGGAACCTACAGCACATAAAAATCCAGTTTAAGTACATGAAAAACATATTTCAGCTGAAGCAAATTTAGGTATCCACAACTAAGTATATACTAAAATTAGATCTGAAACGAAGCAAAACTCAAGAATTGGAAGACTCTTGTGCATGTGTATTGATCAGAGACGGATTCAAATATAACTTTTTGCATAATAGATGGCAATAGTCCACGAGTGCATATAATATCTGGGAGGCAAGAGTCTCTCGATGCTCATTCCTTCACACCATCGGGATTAGAGTAAATTCCCTAACAGGTCACCCAAGTATTGGGAATTGCCTAACAACATCACTTTTCTTTCTTTTAGGACTAGAATATCACCCAACTATCACTATTTTCCTCAAAATATACTAAACAAACAAAACCCTCTTTCCCTCCTAGTTGGCATGCCATGTCACATATAATTTTATTTTTTAAAATAATAATTTATTTTACTCATCCAATTCATTTAACTCAACCCAAACCCATTTAACCTCTATATATTACACCACTTCCCCCGTAACCATTTTCTTCGATTCAGACCACTGAGACAAAATTAACAATTCCATTTTCTTCATTATCTACAGAAAGTATTCCATTAACCTCCTCAATTAGCTTGGCTCCGTCAATTGTGAGAGTAGGAAAATTAGTAATTTCATTTTCTTTGTTTTTGCTCTATTGAGAAAATAATTAGACTAGCTCTTTAAGATTGCTTAAGAAGGAAAAACATATTAAGCTGGTAACAAATTTTCACCATATGCCTTGACAAAATATATGCATAAACAAATTTGATCTTCAAAATAACAAATTGTAGCAGTAATACTTCAAGGAAACAATACCTTAGACTTAGACTACTTCTCAGTTTCTTCTGCCGCCAGTGCCACACTTTGTCATTTTATACCGTGTATAATCCATTTTATTTAACGTGATAAATATCTTTTTAAATTAATTTAACGATAGACTAAATAAAATATATATAAAAAGCTGCAAGTAAATAAAGGTATGTAAAAATTAAAGAAAATATATAAAAATAAAATTTTATGTGACATGGCATGCCAACTAGGAGAGGAGGGTTTTTTGTGTGTTTAGTATATTCTGAGAAAAATAGTAATAGTTGGATGATATTCTAGTCCTAAAAGAAAGAAAAGTGATATTGGTAGGCAATTATCAATACATGGGTGACCTTTTAGGGAATTTACTCTCAGGATTACAATTAATATTATAACTATGAATTTATAACTCCAACAGCAAGTCCAACAAAAAGCATTGGAAGATATAGGGACAAATGCTATTGATATCTCGTCCCTTAACATATACTCAATTTTCATACTGATCAAAAAAAGTATCCTCAAGTTTCATTAAGTTCGTGGAAATCCTTGAATTTTCCAAGTAAACGACTCAAACGCTAGTAAATTATTAAGACGGAAAGAAGAGCAAAGAGAAAACCTTTTGTTGAAGTATTTGGCTAACAACACAAGTACTCATTGTTAAAGGATTTTTGAGTTACATCAAACAAAGGCAAGCTTCCTAACTCTTGAGATTATTTTTTGAAACCGTAACTGTCCCAACTCTTGAAATTCTTAATATGAAATAGTAATACTAATTAAGATAGTGTACACTTGACAACATAATTATTAAGAATATTTTATACTATTCTTAATGATTCTCTCTAACACTCCCAAATTCAAAAATAAAGACAACTTGAGTTTGTTTATTTCGAAAAGGAGAAACAATTAGAAAGAATTACTGTAGTAAACAATCGTCTGAATAGTCAATACTAGTGCTGCCAAAGATGAACAGTCAACGGAAAGAAAAAGGTGCTGAAATTATTTCCACAGGAAAGTCACTGCTAATGGCACAGCGTAATAGAGTGCTCCTTGTAACACACACAGAATATTCCAAACCATCATTAGCATAACTTTAATTTGGGAGAATAACTAAAAATGTTGCCGGAACAATGATCTGAAATCTAACATTCAAGGAAAGAATTTCATACTCATGCTCGAAATAGAAAAGAAGATGACTTTTCAACATCAGTGACTGCAAATGTAATATTCGAAGAGATTCAACATTAGGACTTTAAAAACATGGAGAGAAAGAAGAGACCGGGGAACTTTAAGGAATGTTTGGTTTGCAAATTCACCTGTACAGTGGTCAAAACTCAAAAGAGACAATGTTGTCAAGATGTCACCAGAAAAAAAGATGTGGTGCCGCCAGAATGATCAATCTAAATACGAGTGGCACCACTAGAACGATCACAAAAACGAGACGATCATAATGAATTCACTAAAATAAGGAAAACCTTTGGTTCCATCGATGGCATAAGGCTGCCTGCTAGTAGGCGGAAGCTTCTTAAATTTTACCAAATTCTTTTTTTGGTTTGAAAGATTCTACACAGATTGCCGAACATTTATACCATGCAAAAAACGAATGAAAGGGAAATATTTAGGGGTAGTATGGTTCACAAACTAGTTATGTAAGATTCTACAGAGATTGCTATGCTTTGAATCACAATATACAGCATGTTACGCAAGGATTGTGAAATCAAAGTCAAAAATTAGCTTTACTAATTCGTTACACATATAAAGCTAAGTTTTTAAAAATATTGTAAACTCGGAATTGTACAAATTATTTTCTTTTTATTTACTAAAATAAGCCGCCTTACTTTAAGAGTACTTTTGTCATTTTAGGTGATCATATACCCATCTTACAGGGTAAATTAATATGACAATCACCTAATAATGAAGAATTGGTATATGTTCACATTTATGCAATCTTACATACCTTCAAATTTGAAGATTCTAGCGAAAGTGATACGTGCTCCAATAGCTGCAACATGACTTCAGGCCGTCCGATGGGAATAAGGACTGATCCTCCGTCATTAATAGAATTCAAAGCACATGAACATATAAAAGATATTTTTTCCATCTCTTTTGAGTAGTCATCTGAATCAAGCGAGGATTCAGTTGTTGTTTCCCAACAACCACTGTCACTGTACATAAGGTTTCAAAGATCATTACTGCCCTTCCAGGAAGTACGTAAATGATATGGAGGAAGATGAATAAAAGAACCAAAAGATGGATGGAGAAAAAGAGCTAATCATTGAAAAGAAAAAAGAAAAATCATAGCTGTAAAATCTTATCTCACATATGCATGCTAGAAAAGCATCAGTAATATGTATAATCTTCCAGAGTAATACAAAAGACATGTACCTTGAATAGGAACTACCAGTAGCAGGAGGGAAATCGTTCTTTACACCATCAACATCATTGCAGGCGGTGAAGTCTGAATATAAAAGAACATCACTTCCTTGAAGAGCTTTGTAATTGAAACTGGATGCAGTTGTTGATGCAAAAACTGAGCCAGAAAGATAAACAATCCTTCCTTTTGGACATAGAATATTCCAATTACAAGCACCTATCTCCAAACCAGAGCTGCATGCTTTTATGGTCAATGAGCCATTATAGCAGGCTTCTTCAAGATACTTGAGGGATTGAACCTTCTCCATGCAACCCTTGATATCAGCTGCACTGAAATAATTTCTCATTACTTTTGCAGATCAATAAACATCAAACCCATAACAAACACAGAGAACTTCAAAGTTTCTATGTTTCTTTTTTTCATTTTCGACTATTGGCTATGAGCACCAGGTCTTTTCTTTCAGACTGGGGTGAATAGTCAAATTCATAACAGAACTTGTAATCCATTTCAAAGTCAGTAAGTTTGTACCCGAAGATGTGCATCCACATGTAATTATATATATGGTACTGAAATGGAACTGACTGCTACATACTTCCACTCCCATCCCAAGTTGAAAGTCTTACTATTTTCATGTCCCAGTGTAATGTATTTTCTGTTGAGCAGACAACTCATTTGCAAAAGCACAACTCCTCAAGTTCATAGAAATCACTGCAGACTATTGACTGACCTAAACTAGTATATCTAATTTTAGGATGAAAAGAGTGCAAGTTTGTATTGGTGAAAAAATATTATAAGACCCCTGCATCATGTGTTCCTCATTTTTTAAGGTACATTATTTCTACATGTTTGTATCACCTAGAACATTTACATCCAAGTCTATCCTACAAAAAGCACAACAAGCATTTAAAAGCATAGGTGTAAGTAGCAGAGTAGTTCTAGTAAGTTGAACGCACTAATTGATGAAATCAATCCACAAGAAACATGACAAAAACAGAACTTTCCATCAAATGAAATAAGGGTTACCTGTAAATGGACATCCATCCACCGAGTTCTGTCCCTTCACTGCCTAAAACAATATCCTTTAGTGCCTTAGGTAGTAGTTCAAGTTTTTCCCATGTCATCCATTGAGGGCAACCAGACTCTTCAGGCCCATAGAATTGTCTCAACTCAATATGCATGGAAATAAGGTCCTCCATCATCAGTTTCCCTAGTGTGGAAGCTCCTTCCGTTGCATATATCTGATGAGAAAACCACATCAAAAAAATATATTCACAAGCATAAGGTTAATTATATTCATAGAATGCAAGAAAATATCATTTCTATCACCTTTGCTCTGAAGTCTTTGGAGCGGGTAAGAAATGGTAACCCTAGCATACCCATTGGACTTGAGATTAGTACCAAATCTATGGAATAAATACTCCAAAGCTGCAAGCTTGTCACAGTTTTATACCAAGGTTCAGCCTGTATCAAACTTTTGGAATCAAGAAACTCTGAACTTTGGCTTGAAGTTTCTTCATCAAGCAAGGAAGAAATAGCAATTGGTAAGGGCGAAAAAGACAGCAAGGGCTGAAAGGTCCAAAGGGCAGTCAAGTAACACCGGAAACCACATATATTAAGTATGTGGCATGGTGGGAAATAATAGCCCTTGCCCTCACTTAAACATGTCTGCAAATGTTGGAATTCATGAACATAATGTTAGTATGTAGTTTAATAATATGCAGGCAAAGTGAATATGTAGAGAAGGGAAGAGACTTACAAACTTCATGGAATTGAAGAGTGCTAATATTTTCTCAGCAACCAGGATATTATACTGTTCCAAATGATATCAACCTACAAAAGAAATAAATAGTAGGAAAAGTAACTTAAAAACACAAATGAGTAGTATAAAGTAGTGGTAGCTCAGGAAAGTTTTTGAGCTTTGAGCTAGTACATTTAGCAAACTGGGTCGGAAAAATAATTTTGGTAACAATTTGTTACTCACTCCCGTTCAAAATGTTCAAAATAAGTGTCCACTTAGTCTTTTTATTTTGGTTCAAAATAAGTTCAAATTTGCCCCTATTTACTCAAGCCAATAATAAGCAAGAGTCATAAGGGTAGTTCAGTCAAAGGAGTGTTTTTTCCTAAGAGTTAGTGTTTTCTTAAGGGATGTGAAAAAGCTAAGTGGACACTTATTTTGAGCAGGAGTATTTTAGAAGGTCGAGATATACCTTTCACCGCTTTTATCTACAATCGAGTTTTTTAACTGGGTCATTTTCAGGTATAAGACATGGGTTGGGTTAAAGGGGTATGATGTGTATGAGTTGAATAGTATTAAAAGATTGGGACTTTAATATGACCATGCATGCCAACTAGGAGCGAATGAGGCTTTCGTGGTGTTTTTTATTTTTTAAGGGGAATAGTAATAGTTGAATGACTTTATTATCCTAAAAGAAATAAAGTGATTTTATTAGACAATTCTCAAAACTTGAATGACATCCAGGGAATTATAACTCAATAGATTCACACAATTAAGCAAAAGTTCTCAAACAAAGACACAAAGCAAAAGTTATCAAACAGAAAAAAAAAAAATCAACTAGATAGAATCCCAATGATGACATTAACTAAACATCCTCAAATTCTCTAAACATATTACTACACGAAATGAACTGAGGAAATGGCAAAATACATGAAATAGGGGTTCACCCCCCCCCCCTTAGCTAAAAATTACACTTAAAATTATTTTATATATATATTAGTCGAACAGCTTAGCTTATTCCTATGTTATTTATTTATATTTTTAAACACCTAGATAAAATGGTAAAAATCCTTGCTCCGACAACTACAACAACAAAAAACACAAAGATTTCACGAAATAGAAAACAAACGCCTAAAACAGAGAAAAGGAGAGAGAAAGGAACTCACCGTGGAAACCAGCAATTTTTTACGGCCTTTGCCACTTAGCAAGTTTTTAAACTTTGTTAAAATTAGGGCTTTAATCCCAGTCATGCCATCACGTTTTCTGGTAAATACTCTGCCTCAATTTATTTAAAGGTTAGATCAGTTTAGCGTCAAAAAGGTTTTATATTTTATAATAAAATTTATATAATTAATAATTCTAATATATAAAAAAAGTTAGAAAAAAATGTGGAGGAAATAGTAGTAAGACAATAAAAAGGAGCGCCAAACGACCAGGAAAAAAAGACGTTAAACGACATCGTTTGGTCTATTAAAGAATCTAAAAAGAAATAGGTAGGCAAAAAGAAGCGTCAAAAGACATTGTATATTTGTGATATACAATGATACACTATATTCACATGTTCGCAGTAACGTTTCTAAGTTTGACTTAGCTCTTAATTTTGACTCCAAAGTACCTTTAATTTTCTTCAAAAACAGTCGTCCAAATGTTTCGAACGAATTCTAATCACTAAAATGTTTTTAGACGTTATTGGAAAGACGATGAAGATGGGGTTTATTGGTTTCAAAGAACATAATGCTACATCTATCTTTGTGTTAAGAATAGAACTCAGTTGTTTTTAACAAAAGAAGCGAAACCCCATCAAGCAACATCGATAAATGATAAAACAAAAATTGGTGGGTTAAGCACAAAGAATAGCCAGAGTAAAAACACCACTTTTTCTCGCTAAAATGAACTACGATTAACGAAAAAAGCCAAATTTTGTTGAATTTGTTGTCTGAGAGATGAGCTAGTTGAATATGACTGGAGCTTGACGAAGACGACTGGGAGATCTGGAACTGGCAGAATTATTTCTTGGCTAACTAGGTGCCATTTTCTTTTTGAGTGGTATATAAGTGTCAATTTCACTAAAATAAATAAACTATATGTGTCATCTTGTTTTTCTCCTCTAGAAATCTGGCTTTTCAAACTTTGAAATTACGAATGTATAATTGACACAATCGCACTTCTGAAAAAAGAACTTGGGAGGGATGCAATCTGAACGTATTAAATCATCATGTCTTAAAGTATTCTTAACGCTTGTTCCATATTACACATTTCTTTATTATGCCAAGCATAACGTTTACTTCAAATCTGACAAATCAAAATTTGCACTGTGACGACTCCAGCGTGTTCTTTTAGCACTATGCAAAAGTGTATTATAGCATGAATGCAGTGCAAATTCACGTCTCAAATCTGATCTGAATGTAAACAAACTGGAAAAGAGTCGAAGACATAAGCCTGTGTAAGCAGAAATTGTAGCCAAAACTTGCAGAATACATGCACTTCAAAAATAGTAACTTCAGATGGGCCAAAATGTTTTATTGACGCTAGGAAAAATTAATACATAAGAAAAATGAGAGATGACGAGAGACCAAAAGGGGATTCTGCCATTGAAGCCTACACCACGATGAGCTACAACTAAACAAAAAGCGCAAGGAAAATGTAACCTTATCATTTCTTCTTTCCATCTATGTTTGAGCTCTATTCATATGTTGAGAGGTTTCTTCCCTATTCGATTACTGCAGAATCCAGATAACCAGCCCCAAACTCCACAGCAGCATTTATCCCCATCTGAGTATTGCGAGCCCCAAGTAAGGCCACAAATCCAAAGAAGAAGCAATGACATGGCTGGCTCGCACTTTCCCACTTCGAACGGCCTTCATCCGGTGCCAGCGGTATCGATGCAAAGACTCAGATTGCCATAATTCGCCAAATTTGATATGACATGTTCTGATGGCACCTCCAAACGCGCTGCTACTGCATCAATAATCCTTTGATTTGCCTGCATGCAGCCATTCTCAATTAGTTGCTTTTCTTAAGTCGATGCAGGATGATAACTTGAAAGGAGCATTAAGAAACTTTCAGTGAATTATCTCAAGTTGTATTTGCCATTAAATTGTAAGACAGTCTTTTAAAATGAACGTCAGACTCAAAATGCTCAAAGATTTATCCATGTTATCTTGAACAGGAAATGATTGGGTAAAAAATTATATAAAGAAATATTGATAATATAATTAAATATTAAAAATATGCTCTCTATAACGGCTTAAATTTTTAGATGACATGACTACATACTTCAATATGGTATCAGATCATGCAGAGATCTTGTGATCGAATCTTACCATCACTCATTATCAAAAAAAAAATTCACGTGTTTGGTCAATGAAAAAAATCATACCCGCACGTGAGAGACATGTTGAGAATAGAATTAAATATTTAAAGTGTGATCTCTCTAGCATCATTTATGATCTAATAAGCCGTATATATTTTTGTGATTATAATTATCTCATTAAGGATGTGTCGGTAGGGAGGAAAACGTTTTCCTAAAAAAATGTGCTCTTGAAAAATAAGTGAATTTCTTATTTTTCTCATGTTTGGTTGGTTGCTAGAAAATATTTTTCGAAAATATCCACCCAAGTCCTACCAACCCCACCCCACACCTACCCCAACAAAATCACATCCTACCCAATCAAGACCCTAACGCAGCTTCATATTCACTCACCCCACGCACACCACCACCCACCCTCTCAAAATTTCCTTATATTTTACTTTTATAAAACAAAATTAAAAAAGAGAAAAATTCTTACCCTCGTCTACTTCCAACCACAACCTCACCCTCATCACTCACCGCACATCAAATTTAACCCCACAAATTTTCTATTTCTTATAAAAAATTATAGAAGTAAAATAAAATATATAAAGTAGAAAATTGAGAGGGGATGGGGTCCCGAGGGTGTAAAGAAACAAAAAGAAAAACTTTCAAAAATCTTTTTTTTAATTATTTTTGAGTGGTGGGATGTTGGGTCGGGGAAATAACAGGAAAAAAAAAAAGAACTTTCAATTATTTTGGATGGTTGTGTGGGAGTGGGGCCTGTGGTCCGTCCACCATGGGGAGGGTTAGAAAATCAAAAAAATATTTAAAACTTTTTTAAAAAATAAAATTGGGAGGGGGGTTTGGGGGTTAGTTGGATGGTGGTGGGGTGTGGTGGTGGAGTGGTGAGCTATATACCCCATTTTAACCGAGTTAAATTAGAATACAACACATTGATAATTCCTAAATTAATTCATAAATATGGAACTGTCACCTAATTAATTTAGAGGTCACTATTACAAAAAAGGGCTTTAACGACAATAAAAAAATGACATTAACGGCAATAACAATAGCCGTTATATCCTTTACCAGCCATTGGTCTGGAAAAAGAATAACAAATTGGGTTATCATATTCTCGAGTATCGCCAACGGAAAGATGAAGAACCAATGGATCGATTTCTTCAAAGTATGGAGTTTCCTTCATAATTTATTAAACGGTTTTGGGCTTTCTTTGAATCATCATTGATGGAGTAATTCTGTTTCATGATTCCTTCATGATCTTCTTTCCCGCTTTATTGGTGTCTTGGGCTGAAATTGTAATGTGGTTGGCCATAGGTGGTGCTCAGGCGGCAATAGAAGAAATGAAATATGAGGAAGAGAAAGGAAAGAAAAAGAAATTTAAAAAATTTAACAATAAATCAGAAAAGGGAAAGAATAACAAAAAAATTGAAAAAATAATAATTGAATTTTACACGTGTCAAGCGAATGCACTTCACCATCTAACACATATGTGGGTGTGGCTTTTAAAGGGTGTAATAATTTCACTTTTAAAATGTCCGAGGGTAATAGGACTCATGAAGTCTACAGTGTGTAGTTGGGATTTCGATCAAATGTTGGTTGTCATTTGGCCATTTTCTCCTTTAAAAATTAGAAAATTAATATCAAATATAAAATATTTGTAAAAATAAAATTTTAACAATCTAAATTTGCTCTCACTCTCATACACTTTCTTTGCCACCTCAGTATTTAGGGAGCAATATATTCCACTTTTAAAATGTCCGGGGGTAATAAGATCCCCACAAAGATAAAGTATGCCGTTGAAATTTCGATCAAACGTTGAGGGGTCATTTGGCCATTTTCTTTAAATTTCAGTCTGTTAGCGATAATATAACGCTTGAATTAACGAAGAATTTTATCCAGACTTTAAGCAAAAGAGAATTCAATAACTTTCAAAAATGTCTAAAAGCTTAACAGTTAACTCTTCTATCTCACCCCAAGTAGTAATAGGTTGAGACTCTTCATCAACACTTTAGTTACCAAAATCAAGTAAATAAGTATCAAATTTATAAAAAAAAAAATCAATAGATAAAAATATGACTTTGAAAATTTTCAAGACTAAATCAGTTTAGAAATATATTTTTTTCCTTTTAGATATTCATACTTGAAATTTACTATGTACATGACATTAATGATAATTATACATAAATATTTTAATATTTTTTTTTATACATAATATACTTCTCACAAAATATTGTTACACAATATTTGAATATGATTGTTATAGAAAGGTAATTTTATAAAAATCTTGTTACTGGTAGAATATCGTTGTCATAGGGGTAATCTTATACAAATCTAGAATAATCTTATAGAGAAGTAAAATATAACATGCAAAACCATTCAGGTGAAAACCAACTCCTTATCGTGAAAGTTAGAGTGAAATGACGTTATAGAAAAATCTACTTTCTAAGAAATCCTTTTTTGGAGCCACAGTTCCACCCGAGTTATATTACAAATACATTCGAGAATGAGCACTTTTTCCAAGTATCGGCAACAGGGCAATGCTTGACTGGGAGAAAGGCGCTGCAAAACTCCTCTTCGTTACAACTCCCAGCTCCCATTCCCAGTAAAATGAATCATGTTCTCCTCAAAGCTCGAAACTGATGAATCTTCTTAAACCATATAGGCATCTAGGGATATATAAGGGCCATCTTTTATCAGATAAAACCTGAAGTGCTACGAACAGCCTCAGAAACCAGGGATGCGGTAGTCTCATCAACAACGCTTATCATGGTTCGTGTTGATGTAACCACTATCAAGGCTTCATTGGGCTCTGAGATGCATACAATTGACATATTTTCTGATCCATCAGTACTCTGGGTATGCTGTGCAGTTGCTTTCATCCCCATCTTCTGTAAAGCCATCAGAAGGGAGTTCAACTCAACTCTGCCCAGAAATAGCAATGCCCTATCTTGTGAAGAAAGCACTTGCTTGTTTCCAAGAACTAACCGACACTTTCCATGCTCAATGAGCAACTCTCCTTTTAATCTTGCAATATCTTTTTTTTGTATCAGTTTTGTTTCCTTGCGCAGCTTTGAATACAGGTCTGTGGCGATGTCCATATCTGCATAATTTTTCAACTTAGGCATAGCTACAGTTTCATTTTCGGAGAAATAACGGACTGAAAACTTGGGGTTCCAACACCTAATATGGGGGCTCAAACTCTCAGGAACCTGAAATGAGCAAAAGAGACAGAAGTTAAGGAAACATTGACAACAGTTCGGTTTCGTAGAGCAGAAGAGAGGGGAAGGGGAGAACGAGAGAGAGAGAGAGCCTACCAGCACATGTTTAGGTTGTAATATCTTTAGTAAAGGTATAGCTTTATTTAGCCTGCAAATAGAAAAAGTAGTTTGAATTCATAATGAGTCGAAGCCACAATGGTAATTGAAGAGATCCGAATTTATACTATTTGGTATAGAAATAGAAATAATGACTCGTGTGAACTGTGTAATTAAAGATTAAAGAAAATGACTGTGCTGCTTCCCCAGCCTCCTTTAAATGAGAAATCAAACCAGTAAGCGTTTCAACTTTACAGTTTACTGGATAAAATTAACTTACGCTTAAAGGGGACAGTTCCTAAACTATCCAGGAGCGCAACCTTGGGCATCTAATGGTTCTTCATTAATTCTGAATACTTTCTATTAAAGTACCTAAAAAGATAATCATACGGTAAGCAGCAAAGTGACTTTAGATCAAACATTCTGGACCCTTTCCAACAAGAATCTTTTACCTACTTTCTTTTTCATAAGGCACCTCTTAATCCTAGTTCTTGCAAATTTGGCGAATAAACTACCTATATAGCACCAAAAGTAAAGAGCCAAAAAGCCAGACCGGTGCTGTCTGCTTCACATGAGATAGGAGATCAAAAGAGTATGCTTACTTTATTCCAGAGATGAATGAACATGGAAGGACCTTCATTAACATTGGCTTAAAAGGCAAGAAAGCCAAATTGATATCAGCTCCTTCCTGTGAAATGTGATACATTGACCATAATAATATAGTCAAACCTGACATTAGCCAAACAACTAGATGGATGAGATTTGAAATATGAAAAAACATATAGTAGGTAGGCACCTCCATAATAAGCAATGAATTAGGATCCGCACACCAATGTTGAAGGAGATGAACAACAGGGCCAAGCCGCAGACTCCAGTGAGGACAAAATACTATGCAAGGTTCCTGCCAACTTGTTCTGAGCACACAACATTAGACTAGGCCAATGATGTTGATGGTCACAGCACCCCCAATAACATTTTTTTTTGCATAACCAATGATAACAATGAAGTCAAAAGGTGTAAAAGGATAAAAGGTGTAATAAAGCCAAATGACTGTCTACAGCAAGATTACTAAGCAGGTTACTATGCTCATTTCTTATAGCTTATATCTCGACATTGCAGGGACAGAATATATCTTACAGGAATTTCGATGAATGTATTGCAGGAGATACCATGAGCTTTTTCTCGTTTAACAGCTGAATATGATTGAATAGTGGTTTACGCAGAATAGAACTGTTGATCCACATATAAAACAAAAAGAAGAACATTACTCTTACTTGCAACTTTCTGTTTTAGCAGCAAATGATTAAAACCATAAGATTCATAGTGATGATCAGTTAATGTAGTACTCTTTCTTGCCGTTGTCGGACAGCCATTCAGGTATGATATTGGAAAAATTCAATAGCTCTTCCGCTGCGGAAGAAACAAAATATATAGGAACCTACAGCACATAAAAATCCAGTTTAAGTACATGAAAAACATATTTCAGCTGAAGCAAATTTAGCTATCCACAACTAAGGATATACTAAAATTAGATCTGAAAGCGAAGCAAAACTCAAGAATTGGAAGACTCTTGTGCATGTGTATTGATCAGAGGCAGTTCAAATATAACTTTTTGCATAATAGATGGCAATAGTCCACGAGTGCATATAATATCTGGGAGGCAAGAGTCTCTCGATGCTCATTCCTTCACACCATCGGGATTAGAGTAAATTCCCTAACAGGTCACCCAAGTATTGGGAATTGCCTAACAACATCACTTTTCTTTCTTTTAGGACTAGAATATCACCCAACTATCACTATTTTCCTCAAAATATACTAAACAAACAAAACCCTCTTTCCCTCCTAGTTGGCATGCCATGTCACATATAATTTTATTTTTTAAAATAATAATTTATTTTACTCATCCAATTCATTTAACTCAACCCAAACCCATTTAACCTCTATATATTACACCACTTCCCCGTAACCATTTTCTTGATTCAGACCACTGAGACAAAATTAACAATTCCATTTTCTTCATTATCTACAGAAAGTATTCCATTAACCTCCTCAATTAGCTTGGCTCCGTCAATTGTGAGAGTAGGAAAATTAGTAATTTCATTTTCTTTGTTTTTGCTCTATTGAGGAAATAATTAGACTAGCTCTTTAAGATTGCTTAAGAAGGAAAAACATATTAAGCTGGTAACAAATTTTCACCATATGCCTTGACAAAATATATGCATAAACAAATTTGATCTTCAAAATAACAAATTGTAGCAGTAATACTTCAAGGAAACAATACCTTAGACTTAGACTACTTCTCAGTTTCTTCTGCCGCCAGTGCCACACTTTGTCATTTTATACCGTGTATAATCCATTTTATTTAACGTGATAAATATCTTTTTTAAATTAATTTAACGATAGACTAAATAAAATATATATAAAAAGCTGCAAGTAAATAAAGGTATGTAAAAAATTAAAGAAAATATATAAAAAATAAAATTTTATGTGACATGGCATGCCAACTAGGAGAGGAGGGTTTTTTGTGTGTTTAGTATATTCTGAGAAAAATAGTAATAGTTGGATGATATTCTAGTCCTAAAAGAAAGAAAAGTGATATTGGTAGGCAATTATCAATACATGGGTGACCTTTTAGGGAATTTACTCTCAGGATTACAATTAATATTATAACTATGAATTTATAACTCCAACAGCAAGTCCAACAAAAAGCATTGGAAGATATAGGGACAAATGCTATTGATATCTCGTCCCTTAACATATACTCAATTTTCATACTGATCAAAAAAAAGTATCCTCAAGTTTCATTAAGTTCCTGGAAATCCTTGAATTTTCCAAGTAAGCGACTCAAGCGCTAGTAAATTATTAAGGCGGAAAGAAGAGCAAAGAGAAAACCTTTTGTTGAAGTATTTGGCTAACAACACAAGTACTCATTGTTAAAGGATTTTTGAGTTACATCAAACAAAGGCAAGCTTCCTAACTCTTGAGATTATTTTTTGAAACCAGTAACTGTCCCAACTCTTGAAATTCTTAATATGAAATAGTAATACTAATTAAGATAGTGTACACTTGACAACATAATTATTAAGAATATTTTATACTATTCTTAATGATTCTCTCTAACACTCCCAAATTCAAAAAATAAAGACAACTTGAGTTTGTTTATTTCGAAAAGGAGAAACAATTAGAAAGAATTACTGTAGTAAACAATCGTCTGAATAGTCAATACTAGTGCTGCCAAAGATGAACAGTCAACGGAAAGAAAAAGGTGCTGAAATTATTTCCACAGGAAAGTCACTGCTAATGGCACAGCGTAATAGAGTGCTCCTTGTAACACACACAGAATATTCCAAACCATCATTAGCATAACTTTAATTTGGGAGAATAACTAAAAATGTTGCGGAACAATGATCTGAAATCTAACATTCAAGGAAAGAATTTCATACTCATGCTCGAAATAGAAAAGAAGATGACTTTTCAACATCAGTGACTGCAAATGTAATATTGAAGAGATTCAACATTAGGACTTTAAAAACATGGAGAGAAAAGAAGAGACCGGGAACTTTAAGGAATGTTTGGTTTGCAAATTCACCTGTACAGTGGTCAAAACTCAAAAGAGACAATGTTGTCAAGATGTCACCAGAAAAAGATGTGGTGCCGCCAGAATGATCAATCTAAATACAGTGGCACCACTAGAGCGATCACAAAAAGCAGACGATCATAATGAATTCACTAAAATAAGGAAAACCTTTGGTTCCATCGATGGCATAAGGCTGCCTGCTAGTAGGCGGAAGCTTCTTAAATTTTACCAAATTCTTTTTTGGTTTGAAAGATTCTACACAGATTGCGAACATTTATACCATGCAAAAAGCGAATGAAAGGGAAATATTTAGGGGTAGTATGGTTCACAAACTAGTTATGTAAGATTCTACAGAGATTGCTATGCTTTGAATCACAATATACAGCATGTTACATAAGGATTGTGAAATCAAAGTCAAAAATTAGCTTTACTAATTAGTTACACATATAAAGCTAAGTTTTTAAAAATATTGTAAACTTCGGAATTGTACAAATTATTTTCTTTTTATTTACTAAAATAAGCCGCCTTACTTTAAGAGTACTTTTGTCATTTTAGGTGATCATATACCCATCTTACAGGAGTAAATTAATATGACAATCACCTAATAATGAAGAATTGGTATATGTTCACATTTATGCAATCTTACATACCTTCAAATTTGAAGATTCTAGCGAAAGTGATCGTGCTCCAATAGCTGCAACATGACTTCAGGCCGTCCGATGGGAATAAGGACTGATCCTCCGTCATTAATAAATTCAAAGCACATGAACATATAAAGATATTTTTTCCATCTCTTTTGAGTAGTCATCTGAATCAAGCGAGGATTCAGTTGTTGTTTCCCAACAACCACTGTCACTGTACATAAGGTTTCAAAGATCATTACTGCCCTTCCAGGAAGTACGTAAATGATATGGAGGAAGATGAATAAAAGAACCAAAGATGGATGGAGAAAAAGAGCTAATCATTGAAAAGAAAAAAGAAAAATCATAGCTGTAAAATCTTATCTCACATATGCATGCTAGAAAAGCATCAGTAATATGTATAATCTTCCAGAGTAATACAAAAGACATGTACCTTGAATAGGAACTACCAGTAGCAGGAGGAAATCGTTCTTTACACCATCAACATCATTGCAGGCGGTGAAGTCTGAATATAAAGAACATCACTTCCTTGAAGAGCTTTGTAATTGAAACTGGATGCAGTTGTTGATGCAAAAACTGAGCCAGAAAGATAAACAATCCTTCCTTTTGGACATAGAATATTCCAATTACAAGCACCTATCTCCAAACCAGAGCTGCATGCTTTTATGGTCAATGAGCCATTATAGCAGGCTTCTTCAAGATACTTGAGGGATTGAACCTTCTCCATGCAACCCTTGATATCAGCTGCACTGAAATAATTTCTCATTACTTTTGCAGATCAATAAACATCAAACCCATAACAAACACAGAGAACTTCAAAGTTTCTATGTTTCTTTTTCATTTTCGACTATTGGCTATGAGCACCAGGTCTTTTCTTTCAGACTGGGGTGAATAGTCAAATTCATAACAGAACTTGTAATCCATTTCAAAGTCAGTAAGTTTGTACCCGAAGATGTGCATCCACATGTAATTATATATATGGTACTGAAATGGAACTGACTGCTACATACTTCCACTCCCATCCCAAGTTGAAAGTCTTACTATTTTCATGTCCCAGTGTAATGTATTTTCTGTTGAGCAGACAACTCATTTGCAAAAGCACAACTCCTCAAGTTCATAGAAATCACTGCAGACTATTGACTGACCTAAACTAGTATATCTAATTTTAGGATGAAAAGAGTGCAAGTTTGTATTGGTGAAAAAATATTATAAGACCCCTGCATCATGTGTTCCTCATTTTTTTAAGGTACATTATTTCTACATGTTTGTATCACCTAGAACATTTACATCCAAGTCTATCCTACAAAAAAGCACAACAAGCATTTAAAAGCATAGGTGTAAGTAGCAGAGTAGTTCTAGTAAGTTGAACGCACTAATTGATGAAATCAATCCACAAGAAACATGACAAAAACAGAACTTTCCATCAAATGAAATAAGGGTTACCTGTAAATGGACATCCATCCACCGAGTTCTGTCCCTTCACTGCCTAAAACAATATCCTTTAGTGCCTTAGGTAGTAGTTCAAGTTTTCCCATGTCATCCATTGAGGGCAACCAGACTCTTCAGGCCCATAGAATTGTCTCAACTCAATATGCATGGAAATAAGGTCCTCCATCATCAGTTTCCCTAGTGTGGAAGCTCCTTCCGTTGCATATATCTGATGAGAAAACCACATCAAAAAATATATTCACAAGCATAAGGTTAATTATATTCATAGAATGCAAGAAAATATCATTTCTATCACCTTTGCTCTGAAGTCTTTGGAGCAGGTAAGAAATGGTAACCCTAGCATACCCATTGAACTTGAGATTAGTACCAAATCTATGGAATAAATACTCCAAAGCTGCAAGCTTGTCACAGTTTTATACCAAGGTTCAGCCTGTATCAAACTTTTGGATTCAAGAAACTCTGAGCTTTGGCTTGAAGTTTCTTCATCAAGCAAGGAAGAAATAGCAATTGGTAAGGGCAGAAAAAGACAGCAAGGGCTGAAAGGTCCAAAGGGCAGTCAAGTAACACCCGGAAACCACATATATTAAGTATGTGGCATGGTGGGAAATAATAGCCCTTGCCCTCACTTAAACATGTCTGCAAATGTTGGAATTCATGAACATAATGTTAGTATGTAGTTTAATAATATGCAGGCAAAGTGAATATGTAGAGAAGGGAAGAGACTTACAAACTTCATGGAATTGAAGAGTGCTAATATTTTCTCAGCAACCAGGATATTATACTGTTCCAAATGATATCAACCTACAAAAGAAATAAATAGTAGGAAAAGTAACTTAAAAACACAAATGAGTAGTATAAAGTAGTGGTAGCTCAGGAAAGTTTTGAGCTTTGAGCTAGTACATTTAGCAAACTGGGTCGGAAAAATAATTTTGGTAACAATTTGTTACTCACTCCCGTTCAAAATGTTCAAAATAAGTGTCCACTTAGTCTTTTTATTTTGGTTCAAAATAAGTTCAAATTTGCCCCTATTTACTCAAGCCAATAATAAGCAAGAGGCATAAGGGTAGTTCAGTCAAAGGGAGTGTTTTCCTAAGAGTTAGGGTTTTCTAAAGGGATGTGAAAAACCTAACTGGCCACTTATTTTGAACCGGGAGTATTTTAGAAGGTCGAGATATACCTTTCACCAGTTTTATCTACAGTCGGGTTTTTTAACTGGGTCATTTTCAGGTATAAGACATGGGTTGGAGTTAAAGGGGTATGATGTGTATGAGTTGAATAGTATTAAAAGATTGGGACTTTAATATGACCATGCATGCCAACTAGGAGGCGAATGAGGCTTTCGTGGTGTTTTTATTTTTAAGGGAATAGTAATAGTTGAATGACTTTATTATCCTAAAAGAAATAAAGTGATTTTATTAGACAATTCTCAAAACTTGAATGACATCCAGGGAATTATAACTCAATAGATTCACACAATTAAGCAAAAGTTCTCAAACAAAGACACAAAGCAAAAGTTATCAAACAGAAAAAAAAAAAAACAACTAGAAAGAAACCCAATAGTGAAAATAACTAAACAACCCAAAATTCTCAAAACAAATTACTACACGAAATGAACTGAGGAAATGGCAAAATACATGAAATAGGGGTTCACCCCCCCCCCCCCTTAGCTAAAAATTACACTTAAAATTATTTTATATATATATTAGTCGAACAGCTTAGCTTATTCCTATGTTATTTATTTATATTTTTAAACACCTAGATAAAATGGTAAAAATCCTTGCTCCGACAACTACAACAACAAAAAACACAAAGATTTCACGAAATAGAAAACAAACGCCTAAAACAGAGAAAAGGAGAGAGAAAGGAACTCACCGTGGAAACCAGCAATTTTTTACGGCCTTTGCCACTTAGCAAGTTTTTAAACTTTGTTAAAATTAGGGCTTTAATCCAGTCATGCCATCACGTTTTACGGTAAATACTGCCTCAATTTATTTAAAGGTTAGATCAGTTTAAGCGTCAAAAGGTTTTATATTTTATAATAAAATTTATATAATTAATAATTCTAATATATAAAAAAGTTAGAAAAAATGTGGAGAAATAGTAGTAAGACAATAAAAAGGAGCGTAAGCGACCGGGAAAAAAGGCGTTAAGCGACATCGTTTGGTCTATTAAAGAATCTAAAAGAAATAGGTAGGCAAAAAGAAGCGTCAAAAGACATTGTATATTTGTGATATACAATGATACACTATATTCACATGTTCGCAGTAACGTTTCTAAGTTTGACTTAGCTCTTAATTTTGACTCCAAAGTACCTTTAATTTTCTTCAAAAACAGTCGTCCAAATGTTTGAGCAATTCTAATCACTAAAATGTTTTTAGGCGTTATTGGAAAGAGCGATGAAGATGGGGTTTATTGGTTTCAAAGAACATAATGCTACATCTATCTTTGTGTTAAGAATAGAACTTCAGTTGTTTTTAACAAAGAAGCGAAACCCCATCGAAGCAACAACGATAAATGATAAAACAAAAATTGGTGGGTTAAGCACAAAGAATAGCGGAGTAAAAACACCACTTTTACGCTAAAATGAACTTCTGATTAACGAAAAAGCCAAATTTTGTTGAATTTGTTGTCTGAGAGATGACCTAGTTGAATATATTTGGAGCTTAGCGAAGGCAGTGGGAGATCTGGGCTAGCGGAAATTATTTCTTGGCTAACTAGGTGCCATTTTCTTTTGAGTGGTATATAAGTGTCAATTTCACTAAAATAAATAAACTATATGTGTCATCTTGTTTTCTCCTCTAGAAATCGGCTTTTCAAACTTTGAAATTACGAATGTATAATTGACACAATCGCATACGAAAAAGAACTTGGGAGGGATGCAATCTGAGCGTATTAAATCATCATGTCTTAAAGTATTCTTAACGCTTGTTCCATATTACACATTTCTTTATTATGCCAAGCATAACGTTTACTTCAAATCGACAAATCAAAATTTGCCTTTGTGGCGACTCAGCGTGTTCTTTTAGCACTATGCAAAAGTGTATTATAGCATGAATGCGATGCAAATTCACGTCTCAAATCGATCTGAATGTAAACAAAGCTGGAAAAGAGTCGAAGACATAAGCACATGTAGCGAAATTGTAGCCAAAACTTGCGAGAATACATGCACTTCAAAAATAGTAACGGATGGGCCAAAATATTTTATTGACGCTAGGAAAAATTAATACATAAGAAAAATGAGAGATGACGAGAGACCAAAAGGGGATTCTGCCATTGAAGCCTACACCACGATGAGCTACAACTAAACAAAAAGCGCAAGGAAAATGTAACCTTATCATTTCTTCTTTCCATCTATGTTTGAGCTCTATTCATATGTTGAGAGGTTTCTTCCCTATTCGATTACTGTAGAATCCAGATAACCAGCCCCAAACTCCATAGCAGCATTTATCCCCATCTGAGTATTGCAGAGCCCCAAGTAAGGCCAGCCCCAAATCGGCGGCGGCAATGACATGGCACTGCTGCACTTTCCGCCGAGCGGCTTCATCGGTTGCCAGCGGTATCGATCACGACACTTTCGTATTGCCATAATTCGCCAAATTTGATATGACATGTTACGATGGCACCTCCAAGCGCTACGCTCTTGCATCAATAATCCTTTGATTTGCTGCGTGCGACCATTCTCAATTAGTTGCTTTTCTTAAGTCGATGCGGGATGATAACTTGAAAGGAGCATTAAGAAACTTTGATGAATTATCTCAAGTTGTATTTGCCATTAAATTGTAAGGCAGTCTTTTAAAATGAGCGTCAGACTCAAAATGCTCAAAGATTTATCCATGTTATCTTGAACAGGAAATGATTGGGTAAAAAATTATATAAAGAAATATTGATAATATAATTAAATATTAAAAATATGCTCTCTATAACGGCTTAAATTTTTAGATGACATGACTACATACTTCAATATGGTATCAGATCATGCAGAGATCTTGTGATCGAATCTTACCATCACTCATTATCAAAAAAAAAATTCACGTGTTTGGTCAATGAAAAAAATCATACCCGCACGTGAGAGACATGTTGAGAATAGAATTAAATATTTAAAGTGTGATCTCTCTAGCATCATTTATGATCTAATAAGCCGTATATATTTTTGTGATTATAATTATCTCATTAAGGATGTGTCGGTAGGGAGGAAAACGTTTTCCTAAAAAAATGTGCTCTTGAAAAATAAGTGAATTTCTTATTTTTCTCATGTTTGGTTGGTTGCTAGAAAATATTTTTCCGAAAATATCCACCCAAGTCCTACCAACCCCACCCCACACCTACCCCCGAACAAAATCACATCCTACCCAATCAGTACCCTCGAACGCGCTTCATATTCACTCACCCCCACGCACACCACCACCCACCCCCTCTCAAAATTTCCTTATATTTTACTTTTATAAAACAAAATTAAAAAAAGAGAAAAAAATTCTTACCCTCGTCTCGCCCCAACCACAACCTCACCCTCATCACTCACCGCATCAAATTTAACCCCACAAATTTTCTATTTCTTATAAAAAAATTATAGAAGTAAAATAAAATATATAAAGTAGAAAATTGAGAGGGGATGGGGTCCCGAGGGGTGTAAAGAAACAAAAAAAGAAAAACTTTCAAAAATCTTTTTTTTTAATTATTTTTTTGAGTGGTGGGATGTTGGGTCAGGAAATAACAGGAAAAAAAAGAACTTTCAATTATTTTGGATGGTTGTGTGGGAGTGGGGGCCTGTGGTCCGTCCACCATGGGGAGGGTTAGAAAATCAAAAAATATTTAAAACTTTTTTAAAAAATAAAATTGGGAGGGGGGTTTGGGGGTTAGTTGGATGGTGGTGGGGTGTGGTGGTGGAGTGGTGAGCTATATACCCCATTTTAACCGAGTTAAATTAGAATACAACACATTGATAATTCCTAAATTAATTCATAAATATGGAACTGTCACCTAATTAATTTAGAGGTCACTATTACAAAAGGGCTTTAACGACAATAAAAATGACATTAACGGCAATAACAATAGCCGTTATATCCTTTACCAGCCATTGGTCTGGAAAAAGAATAACAAATTGGGTTATCATATTCTCGAGTATCGCCAACGGAAAGATGAAGAACCAATGGATCGATTTCTTCAAAGTATGGAGTTTCCTTCATAATTTATTAAACGGTTTTGGGCTTTCTTTGAATCATCATTGATGGAGTAATTCTGTTTCATGATTCCTTCATGATCTTCTTTCCCTTTATTGGTGTCTTGGGCTGAAATTGTAATGTGGTTGGCCATAGGTGGTGCTCAGGCGGCAATAGAAGAAATGAAATATGAGGAAGAGAAAGGAAAGAAAAAGAAATTTAAAAAATTTAACAATAAATCAGAAAAGGGAAAGAATAACAAAAAAATTGAAAAAATAATAATTGAATTTTACACGTGTCAAGCGAATGCACTTCACCATCTAACACATATGTGGGTGTGGCTTTTAAAGGGTGTAATAATTTCACTTTTAAAATGTCCGAGGGTAATAGGACTCATGAAAGTGCAGTGTGTAGTTGGGATTTCGACCAAATGTTGGTTGTCATTTGGCCATTTTCTCCTTTAAAAATTAGAAAATTAATATCAAATATAAAATATTTGTAAAAATAAAATTTTAACAATCTAAATTTGCTCTCACTCTCATACACTTTCTTTGCCACCTCAGTATTTAGGGAGCAATATATTCCACTTTTAAAATGTCAGGGTAATAAGATCCCCACAAAGATAAAGTATGCAGTTGAAATTTCGATCAAGCGTTGAGGGTCATTTGGCCATTTTCTTTAAATTTCGATCATTAGCGATAATATAACGCTTGAATTAACGAAGAATTTTATCCAGACTTTAAGCAAAAGAGAATTCAATAACTTTCAAAAATGTCTAAAAGCTTAACAGTTAACTCTTCTATCTCACCCCAAGTAGTAATAGGTTGAGACTCTTCATCAACACTTTAGTTACCAAAATCAAGTAAATAAGTATCAAATTTATAAAAAAAAAAATCAATAGATAAAAATATGACTTTGAAAATTTTCAAGACTAAATCAGTTTAGAAATATATTTTTTTCCTTTTAGATATTCATACTTGAAATTTACTATGTACATGACATTAATGATAATTATACATAAATATTTTAATATTTTTTTTTATACATAATATACTTCTCACAAAATATTGTTACACAATATTTGAATATGATTGTTATAGAAAAGTAAGTTTATAAAAATCTTGTTATAGGTAGAATATGGTTGTTATAGAGGTAATTTTATACATATGTAGAATAATGTTATAGAAGTAAAATATAACATGAAAAATCATTCAGGTGAAAATCAAGTCGTTATAGTGAAAGTTAGAGTGAAATGATGTTATAGAAAAATCTACTTTCTAAGAAATCCTTTTTTGGAGCCACCAGTTCCACCCGAGTTATATTACAAATACATTCGAGAATGAGCACTTTTTCCAGTATCTGGCAACAGGGCAATGCTTGACTGGGAGAAAGGCGCTGCAAAACTCCTCTTCGTTACAACTCCCAGCTCCCATTCCCAGTAAAATGAATCATGTTCTCCTCAAAGCTCGAAACTGATGAATCTTCTTAAACCATATAGGCATCTAGGGATATATAAGGGCCATCTTTTATCAGATAAAACCTGAAGTGCTACGAACAGCCTCAGAAACCAGGGATGCGGTAGTCTCATCAACAACGCTTATCATGGTTCGTGTTGATGTAACCACTATCAAGGCTTCATTGGGCTCTGAGATGCATACAATTGACATATTTTCTGATCCATCAGTACTCTGGGTATGCTGTGCAGTTGCTTTCATCCCCATCTTCTGTAAAGCCATCAGAAGGGAGTTCAACTCAACTCTGCCCAGAAATAGCAATGCCCTATCTTGTGAAGAAAGCACTTGCTTGTTTCCAAGAACTAACCGACACTTTCCATGCTCAATGAGCAACTCTCCTTTTAATCTTGCAATATCTTTTTTTTGTATCAGTTTTGTTTCCTTGCGCAGCTTTGAATACAGGTCTGTGGCGATGTCCATATCTGCATAATTTTTCAACTTAGGCATAGCTACAGTTTCATTTTCGGAGAAATAACGGACTGAAAACTTGGGGTTCCAACACCTAATATGGGGGCTCAAACTCTCAGGAACCTGAAATGAGCAAGAGAGACAGAAGTTAAGGAAACATTGACAACAGTTCGGTTTCGTAGAGCAGAATAGAGGGGGAAGGGGAGAACGAGAGAGAGAGAGAGAGAGAGCCTACCAGCACATGTTTAGGTTGTAATATCTTTAGTAAAGGTATAGCTTTATTTAGCCTGCAAATAGAAAAAGTAGTTTGAATTCATAATGAGTCGAAGCCACAATGGTAATTGAAGAGATCCGAATTTATACTATTTGGTATAGAAATAGAAATAATGACTCGTGTGAACTGTGTAATTAAAGATTAAAGAAAATGACTGTGCTGCCTCCCCAGCCTCCTTTAAATGAGAAATCAAACCAGTAAGCGTTTCAACTTTACAGTTTACTGGATAAAATTAACTTACGCTTAAAGGGGACAGTTCCTAAACTATCCAGGAGCGCAACCTTGGGCATCTAATGGTTCTTCATTAATTCTGAATACTTTCTATTAAAGTACCTAAAAAGATAATCATACGGTAAGCAGCAAAGTGACTTTAGATCAAACATTCTGGACCCTTTCCAACAAGAATCTTTTACCTACTTTCTTTTTCATAAGGCACCTCTTAATCCTAGTTCTTGCAAATTTGGCGAATAAACTACCTATATAGCACCAAAAGTAAAAGAGCCAAAAAGCCAGACCGGTGCTGTCTGCTTCACATGAGATAGGAGATCAAAAAGAGTATGCTTACTTTATTCCAGAGATGAATGAACATGGAAGGACCTTCATTAACATTGGCTTAAAAGGCAAGAAAGCCAAATTGATATCAGCTCCTTCCTGTGAAATGTGATACATTGACCATAATAATATAGTCAAACCTGACATTAGCCAAACAACTAGATGGATGAGATTTGAAATATGAAAAAACATATAGTAGGTAGGCACCTCCATAATAAGCAATGAATTAGGATCCGCACACCAATGTTGAAGGAGATGAACAACAGGGCCAAGCCGCAGACTCCAGTGAGGACAAAATACTATGCAAGGTTCCTGCCAACTTGTTCTGAGCACACAACATTAGACTAGGCCAATGATGTTGATGGTCACAGCACCCCCAATAACATTTTTTTTTGCATAACCAATGATAACAATGAAGTCAAAAGGTGTAAAAGGATAAAGGTGTAATAAAGCCAAATGACTGTCTACAGCAAGATTACTAAGCAGGTTACTATGCTCATTTCTTATAGCTTATATCTCGACATTGCAGGGACAGAATATATCTTACAGGAATTTCGATGAATGTATTGCAGGAGATACCATGAGCTTTTTCTCGTTTAACAGCTGAATATGATTGAATAGTGGTTTAGCAGAATAGAACTGTTGATCCACATATAAAACAAAAAGAAGAACATTACTCTTACTTGCAACTTTCTGTTTTAGCAGCAAATGATTAAAACCATAAGATTCATAGTGATGATCAGTTAATGTAGTACTCTTTCTTGCCGTTGTCGGACAGCCATTCAGGTATGATATTGGAAAAATTCAATAGCTCTTCCGCTGCGGAAGAAACAAAATATATAGGAACCTACAGCACATAAAAATCCAGTTTAAGTACATGAAAAACATATTTCAGCTGAAGCAAATTTAGGTATCCACAACTAAGTATATACTAAAATTAGATCTGAAACGAAGCAAAACTCAAGAATTGGAAGACTCTTGTGCATGTGGAGTGATCAGAGGCAGTTCAAATATAACTTTTGCATAATAGATGGCAATAGTCCACGAGTGCATATAATATCTGGGAGGCAAGAGTCTCTCGATGCTCATTCCTTCACACCATCGGGATTAGAGTAAATTCCCTAACAGGTCACCCAAGTATTGGGAATTGCCTAACAACATCACTTTTCTTTCTTTTAGGACTAGAATATCACCCAACTATCACTATTTTCCTCAAAATATACTAAACAAACAAAACCCTCTTTCCCTCCTAGTTGGCATGCCATGTCACATATAATTTTATTTTTTAAAATAATAATTTATTTTACTCATCCAATTCATTTAACTCAACCCAAACCCATTTAACCTCTATATATTACACCACTTCCCCGTAACCATTTTCTTGATTCAGACCACTGAGACAAAATTAACAATTCCATTTTCTTCATTATCTACAGAAAGTATTCCATTAACCTCCTCAATTAGCTTGGCTCCGTCAATTGTGAGAGTAGGAAAATTAGTAATTTCATTTTCTTTGTTTTTGCTCTATTGAGGAAATAATTAGACTAGCTCTTTAAGATTGCTTAAGAAGGAAAAACATATTAAGCTGGTAACAAATTTTCACCATATGCCTTGACAAAATATATGCATAAACAAATTTGATCTTCAAAATAACAAATTGTAGCAGTAATACTTCAAGGAAACAATACCTTAGACTTAGACTACTTCTCAGTTTCTTCTGCCGCCAGTGCCACACTTTGTCATTTTATACCGTGTATAATCCATTTTATTTAACGTGATAAATATATTTTTAAATTAATTTAACGATAGACTAAATAAAATATATATAAAAAGCTGCAAGTAAATAAAGGTATGTAAAAAATTAAAGAAAATATATAAAAAATAAAATTTTATGTGACATGGCATGCCAACTAGGAGAGGAGGGTTTTTTGTGTGTTTAGTATATTCTGAGAAAAATAGTAATAGTTGGATGATATTCTAGTCCTAAAAGAAAGAAAAGTGATATTGGTAGGCAATTATCAATACATGGGTGACCTTTTAGGGAATTTACTCTCAGGATTACAATTAATATTATAACTATGAATTTATAACTCCAACAGCAAGTCCAACAAAAAGCATTGGAAGATATAGGGACAAATGCTATTGATATCTCGTCCCTTAACATATACTCAATTTTCATACTGATCAAAAAAAAGTATCCTCAAGTTTCATTAAGTTCCTGGAAATCCTTGAATTTTCCAAGTAAGGGACTCAAAGGCTAGTAAATTATTAAGACGGAAAGAAGAGCAAAGAGAAAACCTTTTGTTGAAGTATTTGGCTAACAACACAAGTACTCATTGTTAAAGGATTTTTGAGTTACATCAAACAAAGGCAAGCTTCCTAACTCTTGAGATTATTTTTTTGAAACCGGTAACTGTCCCAACTCTTGAAATTCTTAATATGAAATAGTAATACTAATTAAGATAGTGTACACTTGACAACATAATTATTAAGAATATTTTATACTATTCTTAATGATTCTCTCTAACACTCCCAAATTCAAAAAATAAAGACAACTTGAGTTTGTTTATTTCGAAAAGGAGAAACAATTAGAAAGAATTACTGTAGTAAACAATCGTCTGAATAGTCAATACTAGTGCTGCCAAAGATGAACAGTCAACGGAAAGAAAAAGGTGCTGAAATTATTTCCACAGGAAAGTCACTGCTAATGGCACAGCGTAATAGAGTGCTCCTTGTAACACACACAGAATATTCCAAACCATCATTAGCATAACTTTAATTTGGGAGAATAACTAAAAATGTTGCCGGAACAATGATCTGAAATCTAACATTCAAGGAAAGAATTTCATACTCATGCTCGAAATAGAAAAGAAGATGACTTTTCAACATCAGTGACTGCAAATGTAATATTCGAAGAGATTCAACATTAGGACTTTAAAAACATGGAGAGAAAGAAGAGACCGGGGAACTTTAAGGAATGTTTGGTTTGCAAATTCACCTGTACAGTGGTCAAAACTCAAAAGAGACAATGTTGTCAAGATGTCACCAGAAAAAAAGATGTGGTGCCGCCAGAATGATCAATCTAAATACGAGTGGCACCACTAGAGCGATCACAAAAACGAGACGATCATAATGAATTCACTAAAATAAGGAAAACCTTTGGTTCCATCGATGGCATAAGGCTGCCTGCTAGGAGGCGGAAGCTTCTTAAATTTTACCAAATTCTTTTTTTAGTTTGAAAGATTCTACACAGATTGCGAACATTTATACCATGCAAAAAACGAATGAAAGGGAAATATTTAGGGGTAGTATGGTTCACAAACTAGTTATGTAAGATTCTACAGAGATTGCTATGCTTTGAATCACAATATACAGCATGTTACGCAAGGATTGTGAAATCAAAGTCAAAAATTAGCTTTACTAATTCGTTACACATATAAAGCTAAGTTTTTAAAAATATTGTAAACTCGGAATTGTACAAATTATTTTCTTTTTATTTACTAAAATAAGCCGCCTTACTTTAAGAGTACTTTTGTCATTTTAGGTGATCATATACCCATCTTACAGGGTAAATTAATATGACAATCACCTAATAATGAAGAATTGGTATATGTTCACATTTATGCAATCTTACATACCTTCAAATTTGAAGATTCTAGCGAAAGTGATCGTGCTCCAGTAGGTGCAACCTGACTTAAGCCCGTCCGATGGAAATAAGGACTGATCCTCCGTCATTAATAGAATTCAAAGCACATGAACATATAAAGATATTTTTCCATCTCTTTTGAGTAGTCATCTGAATCAAGCGAGGATTCAGTTGTTGTTTCCCAACAACCACTGTCACTGTACATAAGTTTTCAAAGATCATTACTGCCCTTCCAGGAACGACGTAAATGATATGTAGGAAGAGGAATAAAGAGACCAAAAGATGGATGGAGAAAAAGAGCTAATCATTGAAAAGAAAAAAGAAAAATCATAGCTGTAAAATCTTATCTCACATATGCATGCTAGAAAAGCATCAGTAATATGTATAATCTTCCAGAGTAATACAAAAGACATGTACCTTGAATAGGAACTACCAGTAGCAGGAGGGAAATCGTTCTTTACACCATCAACATCATTGCAGGCGGGGAAGGGTGGATTTTAAAGAACATCACTTCCTTGAAGAGCTTTGTAATTGAAACTGGATGCAGTTGTTGATGCAAAAACTGAGCCAGAAAGATAAACAATCCTTCCTTTTGGACATAGAATATTCCAATTACAAGCACCTATCTCCAAACCAGAGCTGCATGCTTTTATGGTCAATGAGCCATTATAGCAGGCTTCTTCAAGATACTTGAGGGATTGAACCTTCTCCATGCAACCCTTGATATCAGCTGCACTGAAATAATTTCTCATTACTTTTGCAGATCAATAAACATCAAACCCATAACAAACACAGAGAACTTCAAAGTTTCTATGTTTCTTTTTCATTTTCGACTATTGGCTATGAGCACCAGGTCTTTTCTTTCAGACTGGGGTGAATAGTCAAATTCATAACAGAACTTGTAATCCATTTCAAAGTCAGTAAGTTTGTACCCGAAGATGTGCATCCACATGTAATTATATATATGGTACTGAAATGGAACTGACTGCTACATACTTCCACTCCCATCCCAAGTTGAAAGTCTTACTATTTTCATGTCCCAGTGTAATGTATTTTCTGTTGAGCAGACAACTCATTTGCAAAAGCACAACTCCTCAAGTTCATAGAAATCACTGCAGACTATTGACTGACCTAAACTAGTATATCTAATTTTAGGATGAAAAGAGTGCAAGTTTGTATTGGTGAAAAAATATTATAAGACCCCTGCATCATGTGTTCCTCACTTTTAAGGTACATTATTTCTACATGTTTGTATCACCTAGAACATTTACATCCAAGTCTATCCTACAAAAAAGCACAACAAGCATTTAAAAGCATAGGTGTAAGTAGCAGAGTAGTTCTAGTAAGTTGAACGCACTAATTGATGAAATCAATCCACAAGAAACATGACAAAAACAGAACTTTCCATCAAATGAAATAAGGGTTACCTGTAAATGGACATCCATCCACCGAGTTCTGTCCCTTCACTGCCTAAAACAATATCCTTTAGTGCCTTAGGTAGTAGTTCAAGTTTTTCCCATGTCATCCATTGAGGGCAACCAGACTCTTCAGGCCCATAGAATTGTCTCAACTCAATATGCATGGAAATAAGGTCCTCCATCATCAGTTTCCCTAGTGTGGAAGCTCCTTCCGTTGCATATATCTGATGAGAAAACCACATCAAAAAATATATTCACAAGCATAAGGTTAATTATATTCATAGAATGCAAGAAAATATCATTTCTATCACCTTTGCTCTGAAGTCTTTGGAGCAGGTAAGAAATGGTAACCCTAGCATACCCATTGGACTTGAGATTAGTACCAAATCTATGGAATAAATACTCCAAAGCTGCAAGCTTGTCACAGTTTTATACCAAGGTTCAGCCTGTATCAAACTTTTGGAATCAAGAAACTCTGAACTTTGGCTTGAAGTTTCTTCATCAAGCAAGGAAGAAATAGCAATTGGTAAGGGCGAAAAGACAGCAAGGGCTGAAAGGTCCAAAGGGCAGTCAAGTAACACCCGGAAACCACATATATTAAGTATGTGGCATGGTGGGAAATAATAGCCCTTGCCCTCACTTAAACATGTCTGCAAATGTTGGAATTCATGAACATAATGTTAGTATGTAGTTTAATAATATGCAGGCAAAGTGAATATGTAGAGAAGGGAAGAGACTTACAAACTTCATGGAATTGAAGAGTGCTAATATTTTCTCAGCAACCAGGATATTATACTGTTCCAAATGATATCAACCTACAAAAGAAATAAATAGTAGGAAAAGTAACTTAAAAACACAAATGAGTAGTATAAAGTAGTGGTAGCTCAGGAAAGTTTTGAGCTTTGAGCTAGTACATTTAGCAAACTGGGTCGGAAAAATAATTTTGGTAACAATTTGTTACTCACTCCCGTTCAAAATGTTCAAAATAAGTGTCCACTTAGTCTTTTTATTTTGGTTCAAAATAAGTTCAAATTTGCCCCTATTTACTCAAGCCAATAATAAGCAAGAGTCATAAGGGTAGTTCAGTCAAAGGGAGTGTTTTTTCCTAAGAGTTAGTGTTTTCTTAAGGGATGTGAAAAAGCTAAGTGGACACTTATTTTGAACCGGGAGTATTTTAGAAGGTCGAGATATACCTTTCACCAGTTTTATCTACAGTCGGGTTTTTTAACTGGGTCATTTTCAGGTATAAGACATGGGTTGGGTTAAAGGGGTATGATGTGTATGAGTTGAATAGTATTAAAAGATTGGGACTTTAATATGACCATGCATGCCAACTAGGAGCGAATGAGGCTTTCGTGGTGTTTTTTATTTTTTAAGGGGAATAGTAATAGTTGAATGACTTTATTATCCTAAAAGAAATAAAGTGATTTTATTAGACAATTCTCAAAACTTGAATGACATCCAGGGAATTATAACTCAATAGATTCACACAATTAAGCAAAAGTTCTCAAACAAAGACACAAAGCAAAAGTTATCAAACAGAAAAAAAAAAAATCAACTAGATAGAATCCCAATGATGACATTAACTAAACATCCTCAAATTCTCTAAACATATTACTACACGAAATGAACTGAGGAAATGGCAAAATACATGAAATAGGGGTTCACCCCCCCCCCCTTAGCTAAAAATTACACTTAAAATTATTTTATATATATATTAGTCGAACAGCTTAGCTTATTCCTATGTTATTTATTTATATTTTTAAACACCTAGATAAAATGGTAAAAATCCTTGCTCCGACAACTACAACAACAAAAAACACAAAGATTTCACGAAATAGAAAACAAACGCCTAAAACAGAGAAAAAGAGAGAAAGGAACTCACCGTGGAAACCAGCAATTTTTTACGGCCTTTGCCACTTAGCAAGTTTTTAAACTTTGTTAAAATTAGGGCTTTAATCCCAGTCATGCCATCACGTTTTCTGGTAAATACTCTGCCTCAATTTATTTAAAGGTTAGATCAGTTTAGCGTCAAAAAGGTTTTATATTTTATAATAAAATTTATATAATTAATAATTCTAATATATAAAAAAAGTTAGAAAAAAATGTGGAGGAAATAGTAGTAAGACAATAAAAAGGAGCGTAAGCGACCAGGAAAACAAGACGTTAACCGACATCGTTTGGTCTATTAAAGAATCTAAAAAGAAATAGGTAGGCAAAAAGAAGCGTCAAAAGACATTGTATATTTGTGATATACAATGATACACTATATTCACATGTTCGCAGTAACGTTTCTAAGTTTGACTTAGCTCTTAATTTTGACTCCAAAGTACCTTTAATTTTCTTCAAAAACAGTCGTCCAAATGTTTGAACGAATTCTAATCACTAAAATGTTTTTAGACGTTATTGGAAAGAGCGATGAAGATGGGGTTTATTGGTTTCAAAGAACATAATGCTACATCTATCTTTGTGTTAAGAATAGAACTTCGATTGTTTTTAACAAAAGAACGAAACCCCAGCGAAGCAACACTGAGAAATGAGAAAACAAAAAGTGGCTGGGTTAAGCACAAAGAAAAAGCAGAGTAAAAACACCACTTTTTCTGCTAAAATGAACTACAGATTAACGAAAAAAAGCCAAATTTTGTTGAATTTGTTGTACAGAGATGACCTAGTTGAATATGACTGGAGCTTGACGAAGACGACTGGGAGATCTGGAACTGGCAGAATTATTTCTTGGCTAACTAGGTGCCATTTTCTTTTTGAGTGGTATATAAGTGTCAATTTCACTAAAATAAATAAACTATATGTGTCATCTTGTTTTTCTCCTCTAGAAATCTGGCTTTTCAAACTTTGAAATTACGAATGTATAATTGACACAATCGCACTTCTGAAAAAAGAACTTGGGAGGGATGCAATCTGAACGTATTAAATCATCATGTCTTAAAGTATTCTTAACGCTTGTTCCATATTACACATTTCTTTATTATGCCAAGCATAACGTTTACTTCAAATCTGACAAATCAAAATTTGCACTGTGACGACTCCAGCGTGTTCTTTTAGCACTATGCAAAAGTGTATTATAGCATGAATGCAGTGCAAATTCACGTCTCAAATCTGATCTGAATGTAAACAAACTGGAAAGAGTCGAAGACATAAGCACGTAGCGAAATTGTAGCCAAAACTTGCGAGAATACATGCACTTCAAAAATAGTAACTGGATGGGCCAAAATGTTTTATTGACGCTAGGAAAAATTAATACATAAGAAAAATGAGAGATGACGAGAGACCAAAGGGATTCTGCCATTGAAGCCTACACCACGATGAGCTACAACTAAACAAAAAGCGCAAGGAAAATGTAACCTTATCATTTCTTCTTTCCATCTATGTTTGAGCTCTATTCATATGTTGAGAGGTTTCTTCCTATTCGACATTGCAGAATCCAGATAACGACCCCAAACTCCACAGCAAAGATTTATCCCCATCCGAGTATTGCAGAGCCCCAAGTAAGGCCAAATTTAAATCCGAAGAAGAATGACATGGCTCGCCTGCACTTTCCCACTTCGAACACTTCATCCAGTGCCAACCAGATCGATCAAAGACTCGTATTGCCATAATTCGCCAAATTTGATATGACATGTTACGATGGCACCTCCAAACGCCTTGCTCTCGCATCAATAATCCTTTGATTTGCTGCGCATGCGACCATTCTCAATTAGTTGCTTTTCTTAAGTCGATGCAGGATGATAACTTGAAAGGAGCATTAAGAAACTTTCAGTGAATTATCTCAAGTTGTATTTGCCATTAAATTGTAAGACAGTCTTTTAAAATGAACGTCAGACTCAAAATGCTCAAAGATTTATCCATGTTATCTTGAACAGGAAATGATTGGGTAAAAAATTATATAAAGAAATATTGATAATATAATTAAATATTAAAAATATGCTCTCTATAACGGCTTAAATTTTTAGATGACATGACTACATACTTCAATATGGTATCAGATCATGCAGAGATCTTGTGATCGAATCTTACCATCACTCATTATCAAAAAAAAAATTCACGTGTTTGGTCAATGAAAAAAATCATACCATACGTGAGAGACATGTTGAGAATAGAATTAAATATTTAAAGTGTGATCTCTCTAGCATCATTTATGATCTAATAAGCCGTATATATTTTTGTGATTATAATTATCTCATTAAGGATGTGTCGGTAGGGAGGAAAACGTTTTCCTAAAAATGTGCTCTTGAAAAATAAGTGAATTTCTTATTTTTCTCATGTTTGGTTGGTTGCTAGAAAATATTTTTCCGAAAATATCCACCCAAGTCCTACCAACCCCACCCCACACCTACCCCCGAACAAAATCACATCCTACCCAATCAGTACCCTCGAACGCGCTTCATATTCACTCACCCCCACGCACACCACCACCCACCCCCTCTCAAAATTTCCTTATATTTTACTTTTATAAAACAAAATTAAAAAAAGAGAAAAAAATTCTTACCCTCGTCTCGCCCCAACCACAACCTCACCCTCATCACTCACCGCACATCAAATTTAACCCCACAAATTTTCTATTTCTTATAAAAAAATTATAGAAGTAAAATAAAATATATAAAGTAGAAAATTGAGAGGGGATGGGGTCCCGAGGGGTGTAAAGAAACAAAAAAAGAAAAACTTTCAAAAATCTTTTTTTTTAATTATTTTTTTGAGTGGTGGGATGTTGGGTCGGGGAAATAACGGGAAAAAAAAAAGAACTTTCAATTATTTTGGATGGTTGTGTGGGAGTGGGGGCCTGTGGTCCGTCCACCATGGGGAGGGGTTAGAAAATCAAAAAAATATTTAAAACTTTTTTAAAAAATAAAATTGGGAGGGGGGTTTGGGGGTTAGTTGGATGGTGGTGGGGTGTGGTGGTGGAGTGGTGAGCTATATACCCCATTTTAACCGAGTTAAATTAGAATACAACACATTGATAATTCCTAAATTAATTCATAAATATGGAACTGTCACCTAATTAATTTAGAGGTCACTATTACAAAAAAGGGCTTTAACGACAATAAAAAAATGACATTAACGGCAATAACAATAGCCGTTATATCCTTTACCAGCCATTGGTCTGGAAAAAGAATAACAAATTGGGTTATCATATTCTCGAGTATCGCCAACGGAAAGATGAAGAACCAATGGATCGATTTCTTCAAAGTATGGAGTTTCCTTCATAATTTATTAAACGGTTTTGGGCTTTCTTTGAATCATCATTGATGGAGTAATTCTGTTTCATGATTCCTTCATGATCTTCTTTCCCGCTTTATTGGTGTCTTGGGCTGAAATTGTAATGTGGTTGGCCATAGGTGGTGCTCAGGCGGCAATAGAAGAAATGAAATATGAGGAAGAGAAAGGAAAGAAAAAGAAATTTAAAAAATTTAACAATAAATCAGAAAAGGGAAAGAATAACAAAAAAATTGAAAAAATAATAATTGAATTTTACACGTGTCAAGCGAATGCACTTCACCATCTAACACATATGTGGGTGTGGCTTTTAAAGGGTGTAATAATTTCACTTTTAAAATGTCCGAGGGTAATAGGACTCGCAAAGGTACAGTGTGTAGTTGGGATTTCGATCAAATGTTGGTTGTCATTTGGCCATTTTCTCCTTTAAAAATTAGAAAATTAATATCAAATATAAAATATTTGTAAAAATAAAATTTTAACAATCTAAATTTGCTCTCACTCTCATACACTTTCTTTGCCACCTCAGTATTTAGGGAGCAATATATTCCACTTTTAAAATGTCCGGGGGTAATAAGATCCCCACAAAGATAAAGTATGCCGTTGAAATTTCGATCAAACGTTGAGGGGTCATTTGGCCATTTTCTTTAAATTTCAGTCTGTTAGCGATAATATAACGCTTGAATTAACGAAGAATTTTATCCAGACTTTAAGCAAAAGAGAATTCAATAACTTTCAAAAATGTCTAAAAGCTTAACAGTTAACTCTTCTATCTCACCCCAAGTAGTAATAGGTTGAGACTCTTCATCAACACTTTAGTTACCAAAATCAAGTAAATAAGTATCAAATTTATAAAAAAAAAAATCAATAGATAAAAATATGACTTTGAAAATTTTCAAGACTAAATCAGTTTAGAAATATATTTTTTTCCTTTTAGATATTCATACTTGAAATTTACTATGTACATGACATTAATGATAATTATACATAAATATTTTAATATTTTTTTTTATACATAATATACTTCTCACAAAATATTGTTACACAATATTTGAATATGATTGTTATAGAAAGGTAATTTTATAAAGAGTCTTGTTATAGGTAGAATATGGTTGTTATAGAGGTAATTTTATACATATGTAGAATAATGTTATAGAGAAGTAAAATATAACATGAAAAATCATTCAGGTGAAAATCAAGTCGTTATAGTGAAAGTTAGAGTGAAATGATGTTATAGAAAAATCTACTTTCTAAGAAATCCTTTTTTGGAGCCACCAGTTCCACCCGAGTTATATTACAAATACATTCGAGAATGAGCACTTTTTCCACGATCCGCAACAGGGCAATGCTTGACTGGGAGAAAGGCGCTGCAAAACTCCTCTTCGTTACAACTCCCAGCTCCCATTCCCAGTAAAATGAATCATGTTCTCCTCAAAGCTCGAAACTGATGAATCTTCTTAAACCATATAGGCATCTAGGGATATATAAGGGCCATCTTTTATCAGATAAAACCTGAAGTGCTACGAACAGCCTCAGAAACCAGGGATGCGGTAGTCTCATCAACAACGCTTATCATGGTTCGTGTTGATGTAACCACTATCAAGGCTTCATTGGGCTCTGAGATGCATACAATTGACATATTTTCTGATCCATCAGTACTCTGGGTATGCTGTGCAGTTGCTTTCATCCCCATCTTCTGTAAAGCCATCAGAAGGGAGTTCAACTCAACTCTGCCCAGAAATAGCAATGCCCTATCTTGTGAAGAAAGCACTTGCTTGTTTCAAGAACTAACCGACACTTTCCATGCTCAATGAGCAACTCTCCTTTTAATCTTGCAATATCTTTTTTGTATCAGTTTTGTTTCCTTGCGCAGCTTTGAATACAGGTCTGTGGCGATGTCCATATCTGCATAATTTTTCAACTTAGGCATAGCTACAGTTTCATTTTCGGAGAAATAACGGACTGAAAACTTGGGGTTCCAACACCTAATATGGGGGCTCAAACTCTCAGGAACCTGAAATGAGCAAGAGAGACAGAAGTTAAGGAAACATTGACAACAGGTCGGTTTCGGAGAGCAGAAGAGAGGGGAAGGGGAGAACGAGAGAGAGAGAGAGCCTACCAGCACATGTTTAGGTTGTAATATCTTTAGTAAAGGTATAGCTTTATTTAGCCTGCAAATAGAAAAAGTAGTTTGAATTCATAATGAGTCGAAGCCACAATGGTAATTGAAGAGATCCGAATTTATACTATTTGGTATAGAAATAGAAATAATGACTCGTGTGAACTGTGTAATTAAAGATTAAAGAAAATGACTGTGCTGCCTCCCCAGCCTCCTTTAAATGAGAAATCAAACCAGTAAGCGTTTCAACTTTACAGTTTACTGGATAAAATTAACTTACGCTTAAAGGGGACAGTTCCTAAACTATCCAGGAGCGCAACCTTGGGCATCTAATGGTTCTTCATTAATTCTGAATACTTTCTATTAAAGTACCTAAAAAGATAATCATACGGTAAGCAGCAAAGTGACTTTAGATCAAACATTCTGGACCCTTTCCAACAAGAATCTTTACCTACTTTCTTTTCATAAGGCACCTCTTAATCCTAGTTCTTGCAAATTTGGCGAATAAACTACCTATATAGCACCAAAAGTAAAGAGCCAAAAAGCCAGACCGGTGCTGTCTGCTTCACATGAGATAGGAGATCAAAAAGAGTATGCTTACTTTATTCCAGAGATGAATGAACATGGAAGGACCTTCATTAACATTGGCTTAAAAGGCAAGAAAGCCAAATTGATATCAGCTCCTTCCTGTGAAATGTGATACATTGACCATAATAATATAGTCAAACCTGACATTAGCCAAACAACTAGATGGATGAGATTTGAAATATGAAAAACATATAGTAGGTAGGCACCTCCATAATAAGCAATGAATTAGGATCCGCACACCAATGTTGAAGGAGATGAACAACAGGGCCAAGCCGCAGACTCCAGTGAGGACAAAATACTATGCAAGGTTCCTGCCAACTTGTTCTGAGCACACAACATTAGACTAGGCCAATGATGTTGATGGTCACAGCACCCCCAATAACAGTTTTTTTTGCATAACCAATGATAACAATGAAGTCAAAAGGTGTAAAAGGATAAAAAGGTGTAATAAAGCCAAATGACTGTCTACAGCAAGATTACTAAGCAGGTTACTATGCTCATTTCTTATAGCTTATATCTCGACATTGCAGGGACAGAATATATCTTACAGGAATTTCGATGAATGTATTGCAGGAGATACCATGAGCTTTTGCTGGGTTAAGAGCTGAATATGATTGAATAGTGGTTTCGCAGAATAGAACTGTTGATCCACATATAAAACAAAAAAGAAGAACATTACTCTTACTTGCAACTTTCTGTTTTAGCAGCAAATGATTAAAACCATAAGATTCATAGTGATGATCAGTTAATGTAGTACTCTTTCTTGCCGTTGTCCGGACAGCCATTCAGGTATGATATTGGAAAAATTCAATAGCTCTTCCGCTGCGGAAGAAACAAAATATATAGGAACCTACAGCACATAAAAATCCAGTTTAAGTACATGAAAAACATATTTCAGCTGAAGCAAATTTAGGTATCCACAACTAAGTATATACTAAAATTAGATCTGAAACGAAGCAAAACTCAAGAATTGGAAGACTCTTGTGCATGTGTATTGATCAGAGACGGATTCAAATATAACTTTTTGCATAATAGATGGCAATAGTCCACGAGTGCATATAATATCTGGGAGGCAAGAGTCTCTCGATGCTCATTCCTTCACACCATCGGGATTAGAGTAAATTCCTAACAGGTCACCCAAGTATTGGGAATTGCCTAACAACATCACTTTTCTTTCTTTTAGGACTAGAATATCACCCAACTATCACTATTTTCCTCAAAATATACTAAACAAACAAAACCCTCTTTCCCTCCTAGTTGGCATGCCATGTCACATATAATTTTATTTTTAAAATAATAATTTATTTTACTCATCCAATTCATTTAACTCAACCCAAACCCATTTAACCTCTATATATTACACCACTTCCGTAACCATTTTCTTCGATTCAGACCACTGAGACAAAATTAACAATTCCATTTTCTTCATTATCTACAGAAAGTATTCCATTAACCTCCTCAATTAGCTTGGCTCCGTCAATTGTGAGAGTAGGAAAATTAGTAATTTCATTTTCTTTGTTTTTGCTCTATTGAGGAAATAATTAGACTAGCTCTTTAAGATTGCTTAAGAAGGAAAAACATATTAAGCTGGTAACAAATTTTCACCATATGCCTTGACAAAATATATGCATAAACAAATTTGATCTTCAAAATAACAAATTGTAGCAGTAATACTTCAAGGAAACAATACCTTAGACTTAGACTACTTCTCAGTTTCTTCTGCCGCCAGTGCCACACTTTGTCATTTTATACCGTGTATAATCCATTTTATTTAACGTGATAAATATCTTTTTTAAATTAATTTAACGATAGACTAAATAAAATATATATAAAAAGCTGCAAGTAAATAAAGGTATGTAAAAAATTAAAGAAAATATATAAAAAATAAAATTTTATGTGACATGGCATGACAACTAGGAGAGGAGGGTTTTTTGTGTGTTTAGTATATTCTGAGAAAAATAGTAATAGTTGGATGATATTCTAGTCCTAAAAGAAAGAAAAGTGATATTGGTAGGCAATTATCAATACATGGGTGACCTTTTAGGGAATTTACTCTCAGGATTACAATTAATATTATAACTATGAATTTATAACTCCAACAGCAAGTCCAACAAAAAGCATTGGAAGATATAGGGACAAATGCTATTGATATCTCGTCCCTTAACATATACTCAATTTTCATACTGATCAAAAAAAAGTATCCTCAAGTTTCATTAAGTTCCTGGAAATCCTTGAATTTTCCAAGTAAACGACTCAAACGCTAGTAAATTATTAAGACGGAAAGAAGAGCAAAGAGAAAACCTTTTGTTGAAGTATTTGGCTAACAACACAAGTACTCATTGTTAAAGGATTTTTGAGTTACATCAAACAAAGGCAAGCTTCCTAACTCTTGAGATTATTTTTTGAAACCGGTAACTGTCCCAACTCTTGAAATTCTTAATATGAAATAGTAATACTAATTAAGATAGTGTACACTTGACAACATAATTATTAAGAATATTTTATACTATTCTTAATGATTCTCTCTAACACTCCCAAATTCAAAAAATAAAGACAACTTGAGTTTGTTTATTTCGAAAAGGAGAAACAATTAGAAAGAATTACTGTAGTAAACAATCGTCTGAATAGTCAATACTAGTGCTGCCAAAGATGAACAGTCAACGGAAAGAAAAAGGTGCTGAAATTATTTCCACAGGAAAGTCACTGCTAATGGCACAGCGTAATAGAGTGCTCCTTGTAACACACACAGAATATTCCAAACCATCATTAGCATAACTTTAATTTGGGAGAATAACTAAAAATGTTGCCGGAACAATGATCTGAAATCTAACATTCAAGGAAAGAATTTCATACTCATGCTCGAAATAGAAAAGAAGATGACTTTTCAACATCAGTGACTGCAAATGTAATATTCGAAGAGATTCAACATTAGGACTTTAAAAACATGGAGAGAAAGAAGAGACCGGGGAACTTTAAGGAATGTTTGGTTTGCAAATTCACCTGTACAGTGGTCAAAACTCAAAAGAGACAATGTTGTCAAGATGTCACCAGAAAAAAAGATGTGGTGCCGCCAGAATGATCAATATAAATACGAGTGGCACCACTAGAACGATCACAAAAACGAGACGATCATAATGAATTCACTAAAATAAGGAAAACCTTTGGTTCCATCGATGGCATAAGGCTGCCTGCTAGTAGGCGGAAGCTTCTTAAATTTTACCAAATTCTTTTTTTGGTTTGAAAGATTCTACACAGATTGCCGAACATTTATACCATGCAAAAAACGAATGAAAGGGAAATATTTAGGGGTAGTATGGTTCACAAACTAGTTATGTAAGATTCTACAGAGATTGCTATGCTTTGAATCACAATATACAGCATGTTACGCAAGGATTGTGAAATCAAAGTCAAAAATTAGCTTTACTAATTCGTTACACATATAAAGCTAAGTTTTTAAAAATATTGTAAACTCGGAATTGTACAAATTATTTTCTTTTTATTTACTAAAATAAGCCGCCTTACTTTAAGAGTACTTTTGTCATTTTAGGTGATCATATACCCATCTTACAGGGTAAATTAATATGACAATCACCTAATAATGAAGAATTGGTATATGTTCACATTTATGCAATCTTACATACCTTCAAATTTGAAGATTCTAGCGAAAGTGATACGTGTCTAATAGCTGCAACATGACTTCAGGCCGTCCGATGGGAATAAGGACTGATCCTCCGTCATTAATAGAATTCAAAGCACATGAACATATAAAAGATATTTTTTCCATCTCTTTTGAGTAGTCATCTGAATCAAGCGAGGATTCAGTTGTTGTTTCCCAACAACCACTGTCACTGTACATAAGGTTTCAAAGATCATTACTGCCCTTCCAGGAAGTACGTAAATGATATGGAGGAAGATGAATAAAAGAACCAAAAGATGGATGGAGAAAAAGAGCTAATCATTGAAAAGAAAAAAGAAAAATCATAGCTGTAAAATCTTATCTCACATATGCATGCTAGAAAAGCATCAGTAATATGTATAATCTTCCAGAGTAATACAAAAGACATGTACCTTGAATAGGAACTACCAGTAGCAGGAGGGAAATCGTTCTTTACACCATCAACATCATTGCAGGCGGTGAAGTCTGAATATAAAAGAACATCACTTCCTTGAAGAGCTTTGTAATTGAAACTGGATGCAGTTGTTGATGCAAAAACTGAGCCAGAAAGATAAACAATCCTTCCTTTTGGACATAGAATATTCCAATTACAAGCACCTATCTCCAAACCAGAGCTGCATGCTTTTATGGTCAATGAGCCATTATAGCAGGCTTCTTCAAGATACTTGAGGGATTGAACCTTCTCCATGCAACCCTTGATATCAGCTGCACTGAAATAATTTCTCATTACTTTTGCAGATCAATAAACATCAAACCCATAACAAACACAGAGAACTTCAAAGTTTCTATGTTTCTTTTTTTCATTTTCGACTATTGGCTATGAGCACCAGGTCTTTTCTTTCAGACTGGGGTGAATAGTCAAATTCATAACAGAACTTGTAATCCATTTCAAAGTCAGTAAGTTTGTACTCAAGATGTGCATCCACATGTAATTATATATATGGTACTGAAATGGAACTGACTGCTACATACTTCCACTCCCATCCCAAGTTGAAAGTCTTACTATTTTCATGTCCCAGTGTAATGTATTTTCTGTTGAGCAGACAACTCATTTGCAAAAGCACAACTCCTCAAGTTCATAGAAATCACTGCAGACTATTGACTGACCTAAACTAGTATATCTAATTTTAGGATGAAAAGAGTGCAACGTTGTATTGGTGAAAAATATTATAAGACCCCTGCATCATGTGTTCCTCATTTTTTAAGGTACATTATTTCTACATGTTTGTATCACCTAGAACATTTACATCCAAGTCTATCCTACAAAAAGCACAACAAGCATTTAAAAGCATAGGTGTAAGTAGCAGAGTAGTTCTAGTAAGTTGAACGCACTAATTGATGAAATCAATCCACAAGAAACATGACAAAAACAGAACTTTCCATCAAATGAAATAAGGGTTACCTGTAAATGGACATCCATCCACCGAGTTCTGTCCCTTCACTGCCTAAAACAATATCCTTTAGTGCCTTAGGTAGTAGTTCAAGTTTTTCCCATGTCATCCATTGAGGGCAACCAGACTCTTCAGGCCCATAGAATTGTCTCAACTCAATATGCATGGAAATAAGGTCCTCCATCATCAGTTTCCTAGTGTGGAAGCTCCTTCCGTTGCATATATCTGATGAGAAAACCACATCAAAAAAATATATTCACAAGCATAAGGTTAATTATATTCATAGAATGCAAGAAAATATCATTTCTATCACCTTTGCTCTGAAGTCTTTGGAGCGGGTAAGAAATGGTAACCCTAGCATACCCATTGGACTTGAGATTAGTACCAAATCTATGGAATAAATACTCCAAAGCTGCAAGCTTGTCACAGTTTTATACCAAGGTTCAGCCTGTATCAAACTTTTGGAATCAAGAAACTCTGAACTTTGGCTTGAAGTTTCTTCATCAAGCAAGGAAGAAATAGCAATTGGTAAGGGCGAAAAGACAGCAAGGGCTGAAAGGTCCAAAGGGCAGTCAAGTAACACCCGGAAACCACATATATTAAGTATGTGGCATGGTGGGAAATAATAGCCCTTGCCCTCACTTAAACATGTCTGCAAATGTTGGAATTCATGAACATAATGTTAGTATGTAGTTTAATAATATGCAGGCAAAGTGAATATGTAGAGAAGGGAAGAGACTTACAAACTTCATGGAATTGAAGAGTGCTAATATTTTCTCAGCAACCAGGATATTATACTGTTCCAAATGATATCAACCTACAAAAGAAATAAATAGTAGGAAAAGTAACTTAAAAACACAAATGAGTAGTATAAAGTAGTGGTAGCTCAGGAAAGTTTTTGAGCTTTGAGCTAGTACATTTAGCAAACTGGGTCGGAAAATAATTTTGGTAACAATTTGTTACTCACTCCTGCTCAAAATGTTCAAAATAAGTGTCCACTTAGTCTTTTTATTTTGGTTCAAAATAAGTTCAAATTTGCCCCTATTTACTCAAGCCAATAATAAGCAAGAGTCATAAGGGTAGTTCAGTCAAAAGGGAGTGTTTTTTCCTAAGAGTTAGTGTTTTCTTAAGGGATGTGAAAAAGCTAAGTGGACACTTATTTTGAACCGGGAGTATTTTAGAAGGTCGAGATATACCTTTCACCAGTTTTATCTACAGTCGGGTTTTTTAACTGGGTCATTTTCAGGTATAAGACATGGGTTGGGTTAAAGGGGTATGATGTGTATGAGTTGAATAGTATTAAAAGATTGGGACTTTAATATGACCATGCATGCCAACTAGGAGCGAATGAGGCTTTCGTGGTGTTTTTTATTTTTTAAGGGGAATAGTAATAGTTGAATGACTTTATTATCCTAAAAGAAATAAAGTGATTTTATTAGACAATTCTCAAAACTTGAATGACATCCAGGGAATTATAACTCAATAGATTCACACAATTAAGCAAAAGTTCTCAAACAAAGACACAAAGCAAAAGTTATCAAACAGAAAAAAAAAAAAATCAACTAGATAGAATCCCAATGATGACATTAACTAAACATCCTCAAATTCTCTAAACATATTACTACACGAAATGAACTGAGGAAATGGCAAAATACATGAAATAGGGGTTCACCCCCCCTTTAGCTAAAAATTACACTTAAAATTATTTTATATATATATTAGTCGAACAGCTTAGCTTATTCCTATGTTATTTATTTATATTTTTAAACACCTAGATAAAATGGTAAAAATCCTTGCTCCGACAACTACAACAACAAAAAACACAAAGATTTCACGAAATAGAAAACAAACGCCTAAAACAGAGAAAAGGAGAGAGAAAGGAACTCACCGTGGAAACCAGCAATTTTTTACGGCCTTTGCCACTTAGCAAGTTTTTAAACTTTGTTAAAATTAGGCTTTAATCCTACCATGCCATCACGCTTTCGTAAATACTCTGCCTCAATTTATTTAAAGGTTAGATCAGTTTAGCGTCAAAAAGGTTTTATATTTTATAATAAAATTTATATAATTAATAATTCTAATATATAAAAAAAGTTAGAAAAAAATGTGGAGGAAATAGTAGTAAGACAATAAAAAGGAGCGCCAAACGACCAGGAAAAAAAGACGTTAAACGACATCGTTTGGTCTATTAAAGAATCTAAAAAGAAATAGGTAGGCAAAAAGAAGCGTCAAAAGACATTGTATATTTGTGATATACAATGATACACTATATTCACATGTTCGCAGTAACGTTTCTAAGTTTGACTTAGCTCTTAATTTTGACTCCAAAGTACCTTTAATTTTCTTCAAAAACAGTCGTCCAAATGTTTCGAACGAATTCTAATCACTAAAATGTTTTTAGACGTTATTGGAAAGACGATGAAGATGGGGTTTATTGGTTTCAAAGAACATAATGCTACATCTATCTTTGTGTTAAGAATAGAACTCAGTTGTTTTTTAACAAAAGAACGAAACCCCATCGAAGCAACACTGATAAATGATAAAACAAAAATTGGCTGGGTTAAGCACAAAGAATAGCCAGAGTAAAAACACCACTTTTTCTGCTAAAATGAACTACAGATTAACGAAAAAAAGCCAAATTTTGTTGAATTTGTTGTACAGAGATGACCTAGTTGAATATGACTGGAGCTTGACGAAGACGACTGGGAGATCTGGAACTGGCAGAATTATTTCTTGGCTAACTAGGTGCCATTTTCTTTTTGAGTGGTATATAAGTGTCAATTTCACTAAAATAAATAAACTATATGTGTCATCTTGTTTTTCTCCTCTAGAAATCTGGCTTTTCAAACTTTGAAATTACGAATGTATAATTGACACAATCGCACTTCTGAAAAAAGAACTTGGGAGGGATGCAATTTGAACGTATTAAATCATCATGTCTTAAAGTATTCTTAACGCTTGTTCCATATTACACATTTCTTTATTATGCCAAGCATAACGTTTACTTCAAATCTGACAAATCAAAATTTGCACTGTGACGACTCCAGCGTGTTCTTTTAGCACTATGCAAAAGTGTATTATAGCATGAATGCAAAGGCAAATTCACGCCTCAAATCGATCCAATGTAAACAAACCGAAAAGAGTCGAAGACATAAGCCTGTAAGGTAAATTGTAGCCAAAACTTGCGTAATACATGCACTTCAAAAATAGTAACTTCAGATGGGCCAAAATATTTTATCGACGCTTAGGAAAAATTAATACATAAGAAAATGAGAGATGACGAGAGACCAAAAGGGGATTCTCGCCATCAAGCCTACACCACGATGAGCTACAACTAAACAAAAAGCGCAAGGAAAATGTAACCTTATCATTTCTTCTTTCCATCTATGTTTGAGCTCTATTCATATGTCGAGAGGTTTCTTCCCTATTCGACATCGCAGAATCCAGATAACCAAATTTCAAACTCCACAAAGAAAGATTTATCCCCATCCGAGTATTGCAGAGCCCCAAGTAAGGCCACCCCAAATCCAAAGAAGAAGAATGACATGGCCTGGCTCGCACTTTCCCACTTCAACAGCCTTCATCCAAAGGCCAACCAGATCGACGCAAAGACTCAGATTGCCATAATTCGCCAAATTTGATATGACATGTTCTGATGGCACCTCCAAACGCGCTGCTACTGCATCAATAATCCTTTGATTTGCCTGCATGCAGCCATTCTCAATTAGTTGCTTTTCTTAAGTCGATGCAGGATGATAACTTGAAAGGAGCATTAAGAAACTTTCAAAGGAATTATCTCAAGTTGTATTTGCCATTAAATTGTAAGACGCTTTTAAAATGAACGCTGACTCAAAATGCTCAAAGATTTATCCATGTTATCTTGAACAGAAATGATTGGGTAAAAATTATATAAAGAAATATTGATAATATAATTAAATATTAAAAATATGCTCTCTATAACTGGCTTAAATTTTTAGATGACATGACTACATACTTCAATATGGTATCGATCATGCAGAGATCTTGTGATCGAATCTTACCATCACTCATTATCAAAAAAATTCACGTGTCTGGACAATGAACAAAATCATACCCGCAAGTGAGAGACATGTTGAGAATAGAATTAAATATTTAAAGTGTGATCTCTCTAGCATCATTTATGATCTAATAAGCCGTATATATTTTTGTGACTATAATTACCACATTAAGGATGTGTTTAGGGAGGAAAACGCTTTCCTAAAAATGTGCTCTTGAAAAATAAGTGAATTTCTTATTTTTCTCATGTTTGGTTGGTTGCTAGAAAATATTTTTCCGAAAATATCCACCCAAGTCCTACCAACCCCACCCCACACCTACCCCTAACAAAATCACATCCTACCCAATCAAGACTTCTAACGCGCTTCATATTCACTCACCCCCACGCACACCACCACCCACCCTCTCAAAATTTCCTTATATTTTACTTTATAAAACAAAATTAAAAAGAGAAAAAATTCTTACCCTCGCCTCGCCCCAACCACAACCTCACCCTCATCACTCACCGCACATCAAATTTAACCCCACAAATTTTCTATTTCTTATAAAAAAATTATAGAAGTAAAATAAAATATATAAAGTAGAAAATTGAGAGGGGATGGGGTCCCGAGGGGTGTAAAGAAACAAAAAAAGAAAAACTTTCAAAAATCTTTTTTTTTAATTATTTTTTTGAGTGGTGGGATGTTGGGTCGGGGAAATAACGGGAAAAAAAAAAGAACTTTCAATTATTTTGGATGGTTGTGTGGGAGTGGGGGCCTGTGGTCCGTCCACCATGGGGAGGGGTTAGAAAATCAAAAAAATATTTAAAACTTTTTTAAAAAATAAAATTGGGAGGGGGTTTGGGGTTAGTTGGATGGTGGTGGGGTGTGGTGGTGGAGTGGTGAGCTATATACCCCATTTTAACCGAGTTAAATTAGAATACAACACATTGATAATTCCTAAATTAATTCATAAATATGGAACTGTCACCTAATTAATTTAGAGGTCACTATTACAAAAAAGGGCTTTAACGACAATAAAAAAATGACATTAACGGCAATAACAATAGCCGTTATATCCTTTACCAGCCATTGGTCTGGAAAAAGAATAACAAATTGGGTTATCATATTCTCGAGTATCGCCAACGGAAAGATGAAGAACCAATGGATCGATTACTTCAAAGTATGGAGTTTCCTTCATAATTTATTAAACGGTTTTGGGCTTTCTTTGAATCATCATTGATGGAGTAATTCTGTTTCATGATTCCTTCATGATCTTCTTTCCCGCTTTATTGGTGTCTTGGGCTGAAATTGTAATGTGGTTGGCCATAGGTGGTGCTCAGGCGGCAATAGAAGAAATGAAATATGAGGAAGAGAAAGGAAAGAAAAAGAAATTTAAAAAATTTAACAATAAATCAGAAAAGGGAAAGAATAACAAAAAAATTGAAAAAATAATAATTGAATTTTACACGTGTCAAGCGAATGCACTTCACCATCTAACACATATGTGGGTGTGGCTTTTAAAGGGTGTAATAATTTCACTTTTAAAATGTCCGAGGGTAATAGGACTCGCAAAGGTACAGTGTGTAGTTGGGATTTCGATCAAATGTTGGTTGTCATTTGGCCATTTTCTCCTTTAAAAATTAGAAAATTAATATCAAATATAAAATATTTGTAAAAATAAAATTTTAACAATCTAAATTTGCTCTCACTCTCATACACTTTCTTTGCCACCTCAGTATTTAGGGAGCAATATATTCCACTTTTAAAATGTCCGGGGGTAATAAGATCCCCACAAAGATAAAGTATGCCGTTGAAATTTCGATCAAACGTTGAGGGGTCATTTGGCCATTTTCTTTAAATTTCATCATAGCGATAATATAACGCTTGAATTAACGAAGAATTTTATCCAGACTTTAAGCAAAAGAGAATTCAATAACTTTCAAAATGTCTAAAAGCTTAACAGTTAACTCTTCTATCTCACCCCAAGTAGTAATAGGTTGAGACTCTTCATCAACACTTTAGTTACCAAAATCAAGTAAATAAGTATCAAATTTATAAAAAAAAAAATCAATAGATAAAAATATGACTTTGAAAATTTTCAAGACTAAATCAGTTTAGAAATATATTTTTTTCCTTTTAGATATTCATACTTGAAATTTACTATGTACATGACATTAATGATAATTATACATAAATATTTTAATATTTTTTTTTATACATAATATACTTCTCACAAAATATTGTTACACAATATTTGAATATGATTGTTATAGAAAGGTAATTTTATAAAGAGTACTGTTATAGGTAGAATATGGTTGTTATAGAGGTAATTTTATACATATGTAGAATAATGTTATAGAGAAGTAAAATATAACATGAAAAATCATTCAGTGAAAATCAAGTCGTTATAGTGAAAGTTAGAGTGAAATGATGTTATAGAAAAATCTACTTTCTAAGAAATCCTTTTTTGGAGCCACCAGTTCCACCCGAGTTATATTACAAATACATTCGAGAATGAGCACTTTTTCCAAGATCTCGGCAACAGGGCAATGCTTGACTGGGAGAAAGGCGCTGCAAAACTCCTCTTCGTTACAACTCCCAGCTCCCATTCCCAGTAAAATGAATCATGTTCTCCTCAAAGCTCGAAACTGATGAATCTTCTTAAACCATATAGGCATCTAGGGATATATAAGGGCCATCTTTATCAGATAAAACCTGAAGTGCTACTTAACAGCCTCAGAAACCAGGGATGCGTAGTCTCATCAACAACGCTTATCATGGTTCGTGTTGATGTAACCACTATCAAGGCTTCATTGGGCTCTGAGATGCATACAATTGACATATTTTCTGATCCATCAGTACTCTGGGTATGCTGTGCAGTTGCTTTCATCCCCATCTTCTGTAAAGCCATCAGAAGGGAGTTCAACTCAACTCTGCCCAGAAATAGCAATGCCCTATCTTGTGAAGAAAGCACTTGCTTGTTTCCAAGAACTAACCGACACTTTCCATGCTCAATGAGCAACTCTCCTTTTAATCTTGCAATATCTTTTTTTTGTATCAGTTTTGTTTCCTTGCGCAGCTTTGAATACAGGTCTGTGGCGATGTCCATATCTGCATAATTTTTCAACTTAGGCATAGCTACAGTTTCATTTTCGGAGAAATAACGGACTGAAAACTTGGGGTTCCAACACCTAATATGGGGGCTCAAACTCTCAGGAACCTGAAATGAGCAAGAGAGACAGAAGTTAAGGAAACATTGACAACAGTTCGGTTTCTCAGAGAGCAGAATAGAGGGGGAAGGGGAGAACGAGAGAGAGAGAGAGAGCCTACCAGCACATGTTTAGGTTGTAATATCTTTAGTAAAGGTATAGCTTTATTTAGCCTGCAAATAGAAAAAGTAGTTTGAATTCATAATGAGTCGAAGCCACAATGGTAATTGAAGAGATCCGAATTTATACTATTTGGTATAGAAATAGAAATAATGACTCGTGTGAACTGTGTAATTAAAGATTAAAGAAAATGACTGTGCTGCTTCCCCAGCCTCCTTTAAATGAGAAATCAAACCAGTAAGCGTTTCAACTTTACAGTTTACTGGATAAAATTAACTTACGCTTAAAGGGGACAGTTCCTAAACTATCCAGGAGCGCAACCTTGGGCATCTAATGGTTCTTCATTAATTCTGAATACTTTCTATTAAAGTACCTAAAAAGATAATCATACGGTAAGCAGCAAAGTGACTTTAGATCAAACATTCTGGACCCTTTCCAACAAGAATCTTTACCTACTTTCTTTTTCATAAGGCACCTCTTAATCCTAGTTCTTGCAAATTTGGCGAATAAACTACCTATATAGCACCAAAAGTAAAGAGCCAAAAAGCCAGACCGGTGCTGTCTGCTTCACATGAGATAGGAGATCAAAAAGAGTATGCTTACTTTATTCCAGAGATGAATGAACATGGAAGGACCTTCATTAACATTGGCTTAAAAGGCAAGAAAGCCAAATTGATATCAGCTCCTTCCTGTGAAATGTGATACATTGACCATAATAATATAGTCAAACCTGACATTAGCCAAACAACTAGATGGATGAGATTTGAAATATGAAAAACATATCGAAGGAAGGCACCTCCATAATAAGCAATGAATTAGGATCCGCACACCAATGTTGAAGGAGATGAACAACAGGGCCAAGCCGCAGACTCCAGTGAGGACAAAATACTATGCAAGGTTCCTGCCAACTTGTTCTGAGCACACAACATTAGACTAGGCCAATGATGTTGATGGTCACAGCACCCCCAATAACATTTTTTTTTGCATAACCAATGATAACAATGAAGTCAAAAGGTGTAAAAGGATAAAAAGGTGTAATAAAGCCAAATGACTGTCTACAGCAAGATTACTAAGCAGGTTACTATGCTCATTTCTTATAGCTTATATCTCGACATTGCAGGGACAGAATATATCTTACAGGAATTTCGATGAATGTATTGCAGGAGATACCATGAGCTTTTTCTCGTTTAACAGCTGAATATGATTGAATAGTGGTTTCGCAGAATAGAACTGTTGATCCACATATAAAACAAAAAAGAAGAACATTACTCTTACTTGCAACTTTCTGTTTTAGCAGCAAATGATTAAAACCATAAGATTCATAGTGATGATCAGTTAATGTAGTACTCTTTCTTGCCGTTGTCCGGACAGCCATTCAGGTATGATATTGGAAAAATTCAATAGCTCTTCCGCTGCGGAAGAAACAAAATATATAGGAACCTACAGCACATAAAAATCCAGTTTAAGTACATGAAAAACATATTTCAGCTGAAGCAAATTTAGGTATCCACAACTAAGTATATACTAAAATTAGATCTGAAACGAAGCAAAACTCAAGAATTGGAAGACTCTTGTGCATGTGTATTGATCAGAGACGGATTCAAATATAACTTTTTGCATAATAGATGGCAATAGTCCACGAGTGCATATAATATCTGGGAGGCAAGAGTCTCTCGATGCTCATTCCTTCACACCATCGGGATTAGAGTAAATTCCCTAACAGGTCACCCAAGTATTGGGAATTGCCTAACAACATCACTTTTCTTTCTTTTAGGACTAGAATATCACCCAACTATCACTATTTTCCTCAAAATATACTAAACAAACAAAACCCTCTTTCCCTCCTAGTTGGCATGCCATGTCACATATAATTTTATTTTTTAAAATAATAATTTATTTTACTCATCCAATTCATTTAACTCAACCCAAACCCATTTAACCTCTATATATTACACCACTTCCCCCGTAACCATTTTCTTCGATTCAGACCACTGAGACAAAATTAACAATTCCATTTTCTTCATTATCTACAGAAAGTATTCCATTAACCTCCTCAATTAGCTTGGCTCCGTCAATTGTGAGAGTAGGAAAATTAGTAATTTCATTTTCTTTGTTTTTGCTCTATTGAGGAAATAATTAGACTAGCTCTTTAAGATTGCTTAAGAAGGAAAAACATATTAAGCTGGTAACAAATTTTCACCATATGCCTTGACAAAATATATGCATAAACAAATTTGATCTTCAAAATAACAAATTGTAGCAGTAATACTTCAAGGAAACAATACCTTAGACTTAGACTACTTCTCAGTTTCTTCTGCCGCCAGTGCCACACTTTGTCATTTTATACCGTGTATAATCCATTTTATTTAACGTGATAAATATCTTTTTTAAATTAATTTAACGATAGACTAAATAAAATATATATAAAAAGCTGCAAGTAAATAAAGGTATGTAAAAAATTAAAGAAAATATATAAAAAATAAAATTTTATGTGACATGGCATGCCAACTAGGAGAGGAGGGTTTTTTGTGTGTTTAGTATATTCTGAGAAAAATAGTAATAGTTGGATGATATTCTAGTCCTAAAAGAAAGAAAAGTGATATTGGTAGGCAATTATCAATACATGGGTGACCTTTTAGGGAATTTACTCTCAGGATTACAATTAATATTATAACTATGAATTTATAACTCCAACAGCAAGTCCAACAAAAAGCATTGGAAGATATAGGGACAAATGCTATTGATATCTCGTCCCTTAACATATACTCAATTTTCATACTGATCAAAAAAAAGTATCCTCAAGTTTCATTAAGTTCCTGGAAATCCTTGAATTTTCCAAGTAAACGACTCAAACGCTAGTAAATTATTAAGACGGAAAGAAGAGCAAAGAGAAAACCTTTTGTTGAAGTATTTGGCTAACAACACAAGTACTCATTGTTAAAGGATTTTTGAGTTACATCAAACAAAGGCAAGCTTCCTAACTCTTGAGATTATTTTTTTGAAACCGGTAACTGTCCCAACTCTTGAAATTCTTAATATGAAATAGTAATACTAATTAAGATAGTGTACACTTGACAACATAATTATTAAGAATATTTTATACTATTCTTAATGATTCTCTCTAACACTCCCAAATTCAAAAAATAAAGACAACTTGAGTTTGTTTATTTCGAAAAGGAGAAACAATTAGAAAGAATTACTGTAGTAAACAATCGTCTGAATAGTCAATACTAGTGCTGCCAAAGATGAACAGTCAACGGAAAGAAAAAGGTGCTGAAATTATTTCCACAGGAAAGTCACTGCTAATGGCACAGCGTAATAGAGTGCTCCTTGTAACACACACAGAATATTCCAAACCATCATTAGCATAACTTTAATTTGGGAGAATAACTAAAAATGTTGCCGAACAATGATCTGAAATCTAACATTCAAGGAAAGAATTTCATACTCATGCTCGAAATAGAAAAGAAGATGACTTTTTCAACATCAGTGACTGCAAATGTAATATTCGAAGAGATTCAACATTAGGACTTTAAAAACATGGAGAGAAAGAAGAGACCGGGGAACTTTAAGGAATGTTTGGTTTGCAAATTCACCTGTACAGTGGTCAAAACTCAAAAGAGACAATGTTGTCAAGATGTCACCAGAAAAAAAGATGTGGTGCCGCCAGAATGATCAATCTAAATACGAGTGGCACCACTAGAACGATCACAAAAACGAGACGATCATAATGAATTCACTAAAATAAGGAAAACCTTTGGTTCCATCGATGGCATAAGGCTGCCTGCTAGTAGGCGGAAGCTTCTTAAATTTTACCAAATTCTTTTTTTGGTTTGAAAGATTCTACACAGATTGCCGAACATTTATACCATGCAAAAAACGAATGAAAGGGAAATATTTAGGGTAGTATGGTTCACAAACTAGTTATGTAAGATTCTACAGAGATTGCTATGCTTTGAATCACAATATACAGCATGTTACGCAAGGATTGTGAAATCAAAGTCAAAAATTAGCTTTACTAATTCGTTACACATATAAAGCTAAGTTTTTAAAAATATTGTAAACTCGGAATTGTACAAATTATTTTCTTTTTATTTACTAAAATAAGCCGCCTTACTTTAAGAGTACTTTTGTCATTTTAGGTGATCATATACCCATCTTACAGGGTAAATTAATATGACAATCACCTAATAATGAAGAATTGGTATATGTTCACATTTATGCAATCTTACATACCTTCAAATTTGAAGATTCTAGCGAAAGTGATACGTGCTCCAATAGCTGCAACATGACTTCAGGCCGTCCGATGGGAATAAGGACTGATCCTCCGTCATTAATAGAATTCAAAGCACATGAACATATAAAAGATATTTTTTCCATCTCTTTGAGTAGTCATCTGAATCAAGCGAGGATTCAGTTGTTGTTTCCCAACAACCACTGTCACTGTACATAAGGTTTCAAAGATCATTACTGCCCTTCCAGGAAGTACGTAAATGATATGGAGGAAGATGAATAAAAGAACCAAAAGATGGATGGAGAAAAAGAGCTAATCATTGAAAAGAAAAAAGAAAAATCATAGCTGTAAAATCTTATCTCACATATGCATGCTAGAAAAGCATCAGTAATATGTATAATCTTCCAGAGTAATACAAAAGACATGTACCTTGAATAGGAACTACCAGTAGCAGGAGGGAAATCGTTCTTTACACCATCAACATCATTGCAGGCGGTGAAGTCTGAATATAAAAGAACATCACTTCCTTGAAGAGCTTTGTAATTGAAACTGGATGCAGTTGTTGATGCAAAAACTGAGCCAGAAAGATAAACAATCCTTCCTTTTGGACATAGAATATTCCAATTACAAGCACCTATCTCCAAACCAGAGCTGCATGCTTTTATGGTCAATGAGCCATTATAGCAGGCTTCTTCAAGATACTTGAGGGATTGAACCTTCTCCATGCAACCCTTGATATCAGCTGCACTGAAATAATTTCTCATTACTTTTGCAGATCAATAAACATCAAACCCATAACAAACACAGAGAACTTCAAAGTTTCTATGTTTCTTTTTTTCATTTTCGACTATTGGCTATGAGCACCAGGTCTTTTCTTTCAGACTGGGGTGAATAGTCAAATTCATAACAGAACTTGTAATCCATTTCAAAGTCAGTAAGTTTGTAACCCAAGATGTGCATCCACATGTAATTATATATATGGTACTGAAATGGAACTGACTGCTACATACTTCCACTCCCATCCCAAGTTGAAAGTCTTACTATTTTCATGTCCCAGTGTAATGTATTTTCTGTTGAGCAGACAACTCATTTGCAAAAGCACAACTCCTCAAGTTCATAGAAATCACTGCAGACTATTGACTGACCTAAACTAGTATATCTAATTTTAGGATGAAAAGAGTGCAAGTTTGTATTGGTGAAAAAATATTATAAGACCCCTGCATCATGTGTTCCTCATTTTTTTAAGGTACATTATTTCTACATGTTTGTATCACCTAGAACATTTACATCCAAGTCTATCCTACAAAAAAGCACAACAAGCATTTAAAAGCATAGGTGTAAGTAGCAGAGTAGTTCTAGTAAGTTGAACGCACTAATTGATGAAATCAATCCACAAGAAACATGACAAAAACAGAACTTTCCATCAAATGAAATAAGGGTTACCTGTAAATGGACATCCATCCACCGAGTTCTGTCCCTTCACTGCCTAAAACAATATCCTTTAGTGCCTTAGGTAGTAGTTCAAGTTTTTCCCATGTCATCCATTGAGGGCAACCAGACTCTTCAGGCCCATAGAATTGTCTCAACTCAATATGCATGGAAATAAGGTCCTCCATCATCAGTTTCCCTAGTGTGGAAGCTCCTTCCGTTGCATATATCTGATGAGAAAACCACATCAAAAAAATATATTCACAAGCATAAGGTTAATTATATTCATAGAATGCAAGAAAATATCATTTCTATCACCTTTGCTCTGAAGTCTTTGGAGCGGGTAAGAAATGGTAACCCTAGCATACCCATTGGACTTGAGATTAGTACCAAATCTATGGAATAAATACTCCAAAGCTGCAAGCTTGTCACAGTTTTATACCAAGGTTCAGCCTGTATCAAACTTTTGGAATCAAGAAACTCTGAACTTTGGCTTGAAGTTTCTTCATCAAGCAAGGAAGAAATAGCAATTGGTAAGGGCGAAAAGACAGCAAGGGCTGAAAGGTCCAAAGGGCAGTCAAGTAACACCCGGAAACCACATATATTAAGTATGTGGCATGGTGGGAAATAATAGCCCTTGCCCTCACTTAAACATGTCTGCAAATGTTGGAATTCATGAACATAATGTTAGTATGTAGTTTAATAATATGCAGGCAAAGTGAATATGTAGAGAAGGGAAGAGACTTACAAACTTCATGGAATTGAAGAGTGCTAATATTTTCTCAGCAACCAGGATATTATACTGTTCCAAATGATATCAACCTACAAAAGAAATAAATAGTAGGAAAAGTAACTTAAAAACACAAATGAGTAGTATAAAGTAGTGGTAGCTCAGGAAAGTTTTTGAGCTTTGAGCTAGTACATTTAGCAAACTGGGTCGGAAAAATAATTTTGGTAACAATTTGTTACTCACTCCCGCTCAAAATGTTCAAAATAAGGGGCCACTTAGTCTTTTTATGTTGGTTTAAAATAAGTTCAAATTTGCCCCTATTTACTCAAGCCAATAATAAGCAAGAGTCATAAGGGTAGTTCACCAAAAGGGAGTGTTTTTTCCTAAGAGTTAGTGTTTTCTTAAGGGATGTGAAAAAGCTAAGTGGACACTTATTTTGAACCGGGAGTATTTTAGAAGGTCGAGATATACCTTTCACCAGTTTTATCTACAGTCGGGTTTTTTAACTGGGTCATTTTCAGGTATAAGACATGGGTTGGGTTAAAGGGGTATGATGTGTATGAGTTGAATAGTATTAAAAGATTGGGACTTTAATATGACCATGCATGCCAACTAGGAGCGAATGAGGCTTTCGTGGTGTTTTTTATTTTTTAAGGGGAATAGTAATAGTTGAATGACTTTATTATCCTAAAAGAAATAAAGTGATTTTATTAGACAATTCTCAAAACTTGAATGACATCCAGGGAATTATAACTCAATAGATTCACACAATTAAGCAAAAGTTCTCAAACAAAGACACAAAGCAAAAGTTATCAAACAGAAAAAAAATCAACTAGATAGAATCCCAATGATGACATTAACTAACCATCCTCAAATTCTCTAAACATATTACTACACGAAATGAACTGAGGAAATGGCAAAATACATGAAATAGGGGTTCACCCCCCCCCCCTTAGCTAAAAATTACACTTAAAATTATTTTATATATATATTAGTCGAACAGCTTAGCTTATTCCTATGTTATTTATTTATATTTTTAAACACCTAGATAAAATGGTAAAAATCCTTGCTCCGACAACTACAACAACAAAAACACAAAGATTTCACTAAATAGAAAACAAACGCCTAAAACAGAGAAAAGGAGAGAGAAAGGAACTCACCGTGGAAACCAAAGAATTTTTACTACTTTGCCACTTAGCAAGTTTTTAAACTTTGTTAAAATTAGGGCTTTAATCCCAGTCATGCCATCACGTTTCGTAAATACTCGCCTCAATTTATTTAAAGGTTAGATCAGTTTAGCGTCAAAAGGTTTTATATTTTATAATAAAATTTATATAATTAATAATTCTAATATATAAAAAAGTTAGAAAAAATGTGGAGGAAATAGTAGTAAGACAATAAAAAGGAGCTAAACGACCAGAAAAAAGACGTTAAACGACATCGTTTGGTCTATTAAAGAATCTAAAAAGAAATAGGTAGGCAAAAGAAGCGTCAAAAGACATTGTATATTTGTGATATACAATGATACACTATATTCACATGTTCGCAAGAACGCTTTCTAAGTTTGACTTAGCTCTTAATTTTGACTCCAAAGTACCTTTAATTTTCTTCAAAAACAATCGTCCAAATGTTTCGAACTAATTCTAATCACTAAAATGTTTTTAGACGTTATTGGAAAGACGATGAAGATGGGGTTTATTGGTTTCAAAGAACATAATGCTACATCTATCTTTGTGTTAAGAATAGAACTTCGCTTGTTTTTTAACAAAAGAACGAAACCCCATCAAGCAACATCGATAAATGATAAAACAAAAATTGGTGGGTTAAGCACAAAGAATAGCCAGAGTAAAAACACCACTTTTTCTCGCTAAAATGAACTATGATTAACGAAAAAGCCAAATTTTGTTGAATTTGTTGTACAGAGATGACCTAGTTGAATATGACCGAGCTTGACGAAGACGATCGGGAGATCTGGAATCGGCACTATTTCTTGGCTAACTAGGTGCCATTTTCTTTTTGAGTGGTATATAAGTGTCAATTTCACTAAAATAAATAAACTATATGTGTCATCTTGTTTTTCTCCTCTAGAAATCTGGCTTTTCAAACTTTGAAATTACGAATGTATAATTGACACAATCGCACTTCTGAAAAAAGAACTTGGGAGGGATGCAATCTGAACGTATTAAATCATCATGTCTTAAAGTATTCTTAACGCTTGTTCCATATTACACATTTCTTTATTATGCCAAGCATAACGTTTACTTCAAATCTGACAAATCAAAATTTGCACTGTGACGACTCCAGCGTGTTCTTTTAGCACTATGCAAAAGTGTATTATAGCATGAATGCAGTGCAAATTCACGTCTCAAATCTGATCTGAATGTAAACAAACTGGAAAAGAGTCGAAGACATAAGCCTGTGTAAGCAGAAATTGTAGCCAAAACTTGCAGAATACATGCACTTCAAAAATAGTAACTTCAGATGGGCCAAAATGTTTTATTGACGCTAGGAAAAATTAATACATAAGAAAAATGAGAGATGACGAGAGACCAAAAGGGGATTCTGCCATTGAAGCCTACACCACGATGAGCTACAACTAAACAAAAAGCGCAAGGAAAATGTAACCTTATCATTTCTTCTTTCCATCTATGTTTGAGCTCTATTCATATGTTGAGAGGTTTCTTCCCTATTCGATTACTGCAGAATCCAGATAACCAGCCCCAAACTCCACAGCAGCATTTATCCCCATCTGAGTATTGCAGAGCCCCAAGTAAGGCCAAATTTCAAATCCAAAGAAGAAGAATGACATGGCTCGCTGCACTTTCCCACTTCAACAGCCTTCATCCAAAGGCCAACCAGATCGATGCAAAGACTCGTATTGCCATAATTCGCCAAATTTGATATGACATGTTCTGATGGCACCTCCAAACGCGCTGCTACTGCATCAATAATCCTTTGATTTGCCTGCATGCAGCCATTCTCAATTAGTTGCTTTTCTTAAGTCGATGCAGGATGATAACTTGAAAGGAGCATTAAGAAACTTTCAGTGAATTATCTCAAGTTGTATTTGCCATTAAATTGTAAGACAGTCTTTTAAAATGAACGTCAGACTCAAAATGCTCAAAGATTTATCCATGTTATCTTGAACAGGAAATGATTGGGTAAAAATTATATAAAGAAATATTGATAATATAATTAAATATTAAAAATATGCTCTCTATAATGGCTTAAATTTTTAGATGACATGACTACATACTTCAATATGGTATCAGATCATGCAGAGATCTTGTGATCGAATCTTACCATCACTCATTATCAAAAAAAAAATTCACGTGTTTGGTCAATGAAAAAAATCATACCCGCACGTGAGAGACATGTTGAGAATAGAATTAAATATTTAAAGTGTGATCTCTCTAGCATCATTTATGATCTAATAAGCCGTATATATTTTTGTGATTATAATTATCTCATTAAGGATGTGTCGGGAGGGAGGAAAACGCTTTTCCTAAAAAACTGTGCTCTTGAAAAATAAGTGAATTTCTTATTTTTCTCATGTTTGGTTGGTTGCTAGAAAATATTTTTCCGAAAATATCCACCCAAGTCCTACCAACCCCACCCCACACCTACCCCCGAACAAAATCACATCCTACCCAATCAGTACCCTCGAACGCGCTTCATATTCACTCACCCCCACGCACACCACCACCCACCCCCTCTCAAAATTTCCTTATATTTTACTTTTATAAAACAAAATTAAAAAAAGAGAAAAAAATTCTTACCCTCGTCTCGCCCCAACCACAACCTCACCCTCATCACTCACCGCACATCAAATTTAACCCCACAAATTTTCTATTTCTTATAAAAAAATTATAGAAGTAAAATAAAATATATAAAGTAGAAAATTGAGAGGGGATGGGGTCCCGAGGGGTGTAAAGAAACAAAAAAAGAAAAACTTTCAAAAATCTTTTTTTTTAATTATTTTTTTGAGTGGTGGGATGTTGGGTCGGGGAAATAACGGGAAAAAAAAAAGAACTTTCAATTATTTTGGATGGTTGTGTGGGAGTGGGGGCCTGTGGTCCGTCCACCATGGGGAGGGGTTAGAAAATCAAAAAAATATTTAAAACTTTTTTAAAAAATAAAATTGGGAGGGGGGTTTGGGGGTTAGTTGGATGGTGGTGGGGTGTGGTGGTGGAGTGGTGAGCTATATACCCCATTTTAACCGAGTTAAATTAGAATACAACACATTGATAATTCCTAAATTAATTCATAAATATGGAACTGTCACCTAATTAAATTAGAGGTCACTATTACAAAAAAGGGCTTTAACGACAATAAAAAAATGACATTAACGGCAATAACAATAGCCGTTATATCCTTTACCAGCCATTGGTCTGGAAAAAGAATAACAAATTGGGTTATCATATTCTCGAGTATCGCCAACGGAAAGATGAAGAACCAATGGATCGATTACTTCAAAGTATGGAGTTTCCTTCATAATTTATTAAACGGTTTTGGGCTTTCTTTGAATCATCATTGATGGAGTAATTCTGTTTCATGATTCCTTCATGATCTTCTTTCCCGCTTTATTGGTGTCTTGGGCTGAAATTGTAATGTGGTTGGCCATAGGTGGTGCTCAGGCGGCAATAGAAGAAATGAAATATGAGGAAGAGAAAGGAAAGAAAAAGAAATTTAAAAAATTTAACAATAAATCAGAAAAGGGAAAGAATAACAAAAAAATTGAAAAAATAATAATTGAATTTTACACGTGTCAAGCGAATGCACTTCACCATCTAACACATATGTGGGTGTGGCTTTTAAAGGGTGTAATAATTTCACTTTTAAAATGTCCGAGGGTAATAGGACTCGCAAAGGTACAGTGTGTAGTTGGGATTTCGATCAAATGTTGGTTGTCATTTGGCCATTTTCTCCTTTAAAAATTAGAAAATTAATATCAAATATAAAATATTTGTAAAAATAAAATTTTAACAATCTAAATTTGCTCTCACTCTCATACACTTTCTTTGCCACCTCAGTATTTAGGGAGCAATATATTCCACTTTTAAAATGCCCGGGGGTAATAAGATCCCCACAAAGATAAAGTATGCCGTTGAAATTTCGATCAAACGTTGAGGGGTCATTTGGCCATTTTCTTTAAATTTCAGTCTGTTAGCGATAATATAACGCTTGAATTAACGAAGAATTTTATCCAGACTTTAAGCAAAAGAGAATTCAATAACTTTCAAAAATGTCTAAAAGCTTAACAGTTAACTCTTCTATCTCACCCCAAGTAGTAATAGGTTGAGACTCTTCATCAACACTTTAGTTACCAAAATCAAGTAAATAAGTATCAAATTTATAAAAAAAAAAATCAATAGATAAAAATATGACTTTGAAAATTTTCAAGACTAAATCAGTTTAGAAATATATTTTTTTCCTTTTAGATATTCATACTTGAAATTTACTATGTACATGACATTAATGATAATTATACATAAATATTTTAATATTTTTTTTTATACATAATATACTTCTCACAAAATATTGTTACACAATATTTGAATATGATTGTTATAGAAAGGTAATTTTATAAAGAGTACTGTTATAGGTAGAATATGGTTGTTATAGAGGTAATTTTATACATATGTAGAATAATGTTATAGAGAAGTAAAATATAACATGAAAAATCATTCAGGTGAAAATCAAGTCGTTATAGTGAAAGTTAGAGTGAAATGATGTTATAGAAAAATCTACTTTCTAAGAAATCCTTTTTTGGAGCCACCAGTTCCACCCGAGTTATATTACAAATACATTCGAGAATGAGCACTTTTTCCAGTATCTGGCAACAGGGCAATGCTTGACTGGGAGAAAGGCGCTGCAAAACTCCTCTTCGTTACAACTCCCAGCTCCCATTCCCAGTAAAATGAATCATGTTCTCCTCAAAGCTCGAAACTGATGAATCTTCTTAAACCATATAGGCATCTAGGGATATATAAGGGCCATCTTTTATCAGATAAAACCTGAAGTGCTACGAACAGCCTCAGAAACCAGGGATGCGGTAGTCTCATCAACAACGCTTATCATGGTTCGTGTTGATGTAACCACTATCAAGGCTTCATTGGGCTCTGAGATGCATACAATTGACATATTTTCTGATCCATCAGTACTCTGGGTATGCTGTGCAGTTGCTTTCATCCCCATCTTCTGTAAAGCCATCAGAAGGGAGTTCAACTCAACTCTGCCCAGAAATAGCAATGCCCTATCTTGTGAAGAAAGCACTTGCTTGTTTCCAAGAACTAACCGACACTTTCCATGCTCAATGAGCAACTCTCCTTTTAATCTTGCAATATCTTTTTTTTGTATCAGTTTTGTTTCCTTGCGCAGCTTTGAATACAGGTCTGTGGCGATGTCCATATCTGCATAATTTTTCAACTTAGGCATAGCTACAGTTTCATTTTCGGAGAAATAACGGACTGAAAACTTGGGGTTCCAACACCTAATATGGGGGCTCAAACTCTCAGGAACCTGAAATGAGCAAGAGAGACAGAAGTTAAGGAAACATTGACAACAGTTCGGTTTCGTAGAGCAGAATAGAGGGGGAAGGGGAGAACGAGAGAGAGAGAGAGCCTACCAGCACATGTTTAGGTTGTAATATCTTTAGTAAAGGTATAGCTTTATTTAGCCTGCAAATAGAAAAAGTAGTTTGAATTCATAATGAGTCGAAGCCACAATGGTAATTGAAGAGATCCGAATTTATACTATTTGGTATAGAAATAGAAATAATGACTCGTGTGAACTGTGTAATTAAAGATTAAAGAAAATGACTGTGCTGCTTCCCCAGCCTCCTTTAAATGAGAAATCAAACCAGTAAGCGTTTCAACTTTACAGTTTACTGGATAAAATTAACTTACGCTTAAAGGGGACAGTTCCTAAACTATCCAGGAGCGCAACCTTGGGCATCTAATGGTTCTTCATTAATTCTGAATACTTTCTATTAAAGTACCTAAAAAGATAATCATACGGTAAGCAGCAAAGTGACTTTAGATCAAACATTCTGGACCCTTTCCAACAAGAATCTTTTACCTACTTTCTTTTCATAAGGCACCTCTTAATCCTAGTTCTTGCAAATTTGGCGAATAAACTACCTATATAGCACCAAAAGTAAAGAGCCAAAAAGCCAGACCGGTGCTGTCTGCTTCACATGAGATAGGAGATCAAAAAGAGTATGCTTACTTTATTCCAGAGATGAATGAACATGGAAGGACCTTCATTAACATTGGCTTAAAAGGCAAGAAAGCCAAATTGATATCAGCTCCTTCCTGTGAAATGTGATACATTGACCATAATAATATAGTCAAACCTGACATTAGCCAAACAACTAGATGGATGAGATTTGAAATATGAAAAACATATAGTAGGTAGGCACCTCCATAATAAGCAATGAATTAGGATCCGCACACCAATGTTGAAGGAGATGAACAACAGGGCCAAGCCGCAGACTCCAGTGAGGACAAAATACTATGCAAGGTTCCTGCCAACTTGTTCTGAGCACACAACATTAGACTAGGCCAATGATGTTGATGGTCACAGCACCCCCAATAACATTTTTTTTGCATAACCAATGATAACAATGAAGTCAAAAGGTGTAAAAGGATAAAAAGGTGTAATAAAGCCAAATGACTGTCTACAGCAAGATTACTAAGCAGGTTACTATGCTCATTTCTTATAGCTTATATCTCGACATTGCAGGGACAGAATATATCTTACAGGAATTTCGATGAATGTATTGCAGGAGATACCATGAGCTTTTTCTCGTTTAACAGCTGAATATGATTGAATAGTGGTTTCGCAGAATAGAACTGTTGATCCACATATAAAACAAAAAAGAAGAACATTACTCTTACTTGCAACTTTCTGTTTTAGCAGCAAATGATTAAAACCATAAGATTCATAGTGATGATCAGTTAATGTAGTACTCTTTCTTGCCGTTGTCCGGACAGCCATTCAGGTATGATATTGGAAAAATTCAATAGCTCTTCCGCTATGGAAGAAACAAAATATATAGGAACCTACAGCACATAAAAATCCAGTTTAAGTACATGAAAAACATATTTCAGCTGAAGCAAATTTAGGTATCCACAACTAAGTATATACTAAAATTAGATCTGAAACGAAGCAAAACTCAAGAATTGGAAGACTCTTGTGCATGTGTATTGATCAGAGACGGATTCAAATATAACTTTTTGCATAATAGATGGCAATAGTCCACGAGTGCATATAATATCTGGGAGGCAAGAGTCTCTCGATGCTCATTCCTTCACACCATCGGGATTAGAGTAAATTGCCTACCAGGTCACCCAAGTATTGGGAATTGCCTAACAACATCACTTTTCTTTCTTTTAGGACTAGAATATCACCCAACTATCACTATTTTCCTCAAAATATACTAAACAAACAAAACCCTCTTTCCCTCCTAGTTGGCATGCCATGTCACATATAATTTTATTTTTAAAATAATAATTTATTTTACTCATCCAATTCATTTAACTCAACCCAAACCCATTTAACCTCTATATATTACACCACTTCCCCCGTAACCATTTTCTTCGATTCAGACCACTGAGACAAAATTAACAATTCCATTTTCTTCATTATCTACAGAAAGTATTCCATTAACCTCCTCAATTAGCTTGGCTCCGTCAATTGTGAGAGTAGGAAAATTAGTAATTTCATTTTCTTTGTTTTTGCTCTATTGAGGAAATAATTAGACTAGCTCTTTAAGATTGCTTAAGAAGGAAAAACATATTAAGCTGGTAACAAATTTTCACCATATGCCTTGACAAAATATATGCATAAACAAATTTGATCTTCAAAATAACAAATTGTAGCAGTAATACTTCAAGGAAACAATACCTTAGACTTAGACTACTTCTCAGTTTCTTCTGCCGCCAGTGCCACACTTTGTCATTTTATACCGTGTATAATCCATTTTATTTAACGTGATAAATATCTTTTTTAAATTAATTTAACGATAGACTAAATAAAATATATATAAAAAGCTGCAAGTAAATAAAGGTACCAAATCTATGGAATAAATACTCCAAAGCTGCAAGCTTGTCACAGTTTTATACCAAGGTTCAGCCTGTATCAAACTTTTGGAATCAAGAAACTCTGAACTTTGGCTTGAAGTTTCTTCATCAAGCAAGGAAGAAATAGCAATTGGTAAGGGCGAAAAGACAGCAAGGGCTGAAAGGTCCAAAGGGCAGTCAAGTAACACCCGGAAACCACATATATTAAGTATGTGGCATGGTGGGAAATAATAGCCCTTGCCCTCACTTAAACATGTCTGCAAATGTTGGAATTCATGAACATAATGTTAGTATGTAGTTTAATAATATGCAGGCAAAGTGAATATGTAGAGAAGGGAAGAGACTTACAAACTTCATGGAATTGAAGAGTGCTAATATTTTCTCAGCAACCAGGATATTATACTGTTCCAAATGATATCAACCTACAAAAGAAATAAATAGTAGGAAAAGTAACTTAAAAACACAAATGAGTAGTATAAAGTAGTGGTAGCTCAGGAAAGTTTTTGAGCTTTGAGCTAGTACATTTAGCAAACTGGGTCGGAAAAATAATTTTGGTAACAATTTGTTACTCACTCCCGTTCAAAATGTTCAAAATAAGTGTCCACTTAGTCTTTTTATTTTGGTTCAAAATAAGTTCAAATTTGCCCCTATTTACTCAAGCCAATAATAAGCAAGAGTCATAAGGGTAGTTCACCAAAAGGGAGTGTTTTTCCTAAGAGTTAGTGTTTTCTTAAGGGATGTGAAAAAGCTAAGTGGACACTTATTTTGAACCGGGAGTATTTTAGAAGGTCGAGATATACCTTTCACCAGTTTTATCTACAGTCGGGTTTTTTAACTGGGTCATTTTCAGGTATAAGACATGGGTTGGGTTAAAGGGGTATGATGTGTATGAGTTGAATAGTATTAAAAGATTGGGACTTTAATATGACCATGCATGCCAACTAGGAGCGAATGAGGCTTTCGTGGTGTTTTTTATTTTTTAAGGGGAATAGTAATAGTTGAATGACTTTATTATCCTAAAAGAAATAAAGTGATTTTATTAGACAATTCTCAAAACTTGAATGACATCCAGGGAATTATAACTCAATAGATTCACACAATTAAGCAAAAGTTCTCAAACAAAGACACAAAGCAAAAGTTATCAAACAGAAAAAAAAAATCAACTAGATAGAATCCCAATGATGACATTAACTAAACATCCTCAAATTCTCTAAACATATTACTACCTAAATGAACTGAGGAAATGGCAAAATACATGAAATAGGGGTTCACCCCCCCCCCCTTAGCTAAAAATTACACTTAAAATTATTTTATATATATATTAGTCGAACAGCTTAGCTTATTCCTATGTTATTTATTTATATTTTTAAACACCTAGATAAAATGGTAAAAATCCTTGCTCCGACAACTACAACAACAAAAAACACAAAGATTTCACGAAATAGAAAACAAACGCCTAAAACAGAGAAAAGGAGAGAGAAAGGAACTCACCGTGGAAACCAAAGAATTTTTACTACTTTGCCACTTAGCAAGTTTTTAAACTTTGTTAAAATTAGGGCTTTAATCCCACCATGCCATCACGTTTTCTGGTAAATACTCTGCCTCAATTTATTTAAAGGTTAGATCAGTTTAGCGTCAAAAAGGTTTTATATTTTATAATAAAATTTATATAATTAATAATTCTAATATATAAAAAAAGTTAGAAAAAAATGTGGAGGAAATAGTAGTAAGACAATAAAAAGGAGCGCCAAACGACCAGGAAAAAAAGACGTTAAACGACATCGTTTGGTCTATTAAAGAATCTAAAAAGAAATAGGTAGGCAAAAAGAAGCGTCAAAAGACATTGTATATTTGTGATATACAATGATACACTATATTCACATGTTCGCAGTAACGTTTCTAAGTTTGACTTAGCTCTTAATTTTGACTCCAAAGTACCTTTAATTTTCTTCAAAAACAGTCGTCCAAATGTTTCGAACGAATTCTAATCACTAAAATGTTTTTAGACGTTATTGGAAAGACGATGAAGATGGGGTTTATTGGTTTCAAAGAACATAATGCTACATCTATCTTTGTGTTAAGAATAGAACTCAGTTGTTTTTTAACAAAAGAACGAAACCCCATCGAAGCAACACTGATAAATGATAAAACAAAAATTGGCTGGGTTAAGCACAAAGAATAGCCAGAGTAAAAACACCACTTTTTCTGCTAAAATGAACTACAGATTAACGAAAAAAAGCCAAATTTTGTTGAATTTGTTGTACAGAGATGACCTAGTTGAATATGACTGGAGCTTGACGAAGACGACTGGGAGATCTGGAACTGGCAGAATTATTTCTTGGCTAACTAGGTGCCATTTTCTTTTTGAGTGGTATATAAGTGTCAATTTCACTAAAATAAATAAACTATATGTGTCATCTTGTTTTTCTCCTCTAGAAATCTGGCTTTTCAAACTTTGAAATTACGAATGTATAATTGACACAATCGCACTTCTGAAAAAAGAACTTGGGAGGGATGCAATCTGAACGTATTAAATCATCATGTCTTAAAGTATTCTTAACGCTTGTTCCATATTACACATTTCTTTATTATGCCAAGCATAACGTTTACTTCAAATCTGACAAATCAAAATTTGCCTTTGTGACGACTCCAAATGTTCTTTTAGCACTATGCAAAAGTGTATTATAGCATGAATGCGATTGCAAATTCACGTCTCAAATCTGATCTGAATGTAAACAAACTGGAAAAGAGTCGAAGACATAAGCCTGTGTAAGCAGAAATTGTAGCCAAAACTTGCAGAATACATGCACTTCAAAAATAGTAACTTCAGATGGGCCAAAATGTTTTATTGACGCTAGGAAAAATTAATACATAAGAAAAATGAGAGATGACGAGAGACCAAAAGGGGATTCTGCCATTGAAGCCTACACCACGATGAGCTACAACTAAACAAAAAGCGCAAGGAAAATGTAACCTTATCATTTCTTCTTTCCATCTATGTTTGAGCTCTATTCATATGTTGAGAGGTTTCTTCCCTATTCGATTACTGCAGAATCCAGATAACCAGCCCCAAACTCCACAGCAGCATTTATCCCCATCTGAGTATTGCAGAGCCCCAAGTAAGGCCAAATCAACCAAAGAAGAAGAATGACATGGCCTGCCTGCACTTTCCCACTTCGAACAGCTTCATCCAGTGCCAACGGTATCGATGCAGCACTCGTATTGCCATAATTCGCCAAATTTGATATGACATGTTCTGATGGCACCTCCAAACGCGCTGCTACTGCATCAATAATCCTTTGATTTGCCTGCATGCAGCCATTCTCAATTAGTTGCTTTTCTTAAGTCGATGCAGGATGATAACTTGAAAGGAGCATTAAGAAACTTTCAGTGAATTATCTCAAGTTGTATTTGCCATTAAATTGTAAGACAGTCTTTTAAAATGAACGTCAGACTCAAAATGCTCAAAGATTTATCCATGTTATCTTGAACAGGAAATGATTGGGTAAAAAATTATATAAAGAAATATTGATAATATAATTAAATATTAAAAATATGCTCTCTATAACGGCTTAAATTTTTAGATGACATGACTACATACTTCAATATGGTATCAGATCATGCAGAGATCTTGTGATCGAATCTTACCATCACTCATTATCAAAAAAAAAATTCACGTGTTTGGTCAATGAAAAAAATCATACCCGCACGTGAGAGACATGTTGAGAATAGAATTAAATATTTAAAGTGTGATCTCTCTAGCATCATTTATGATCTAATAAGCCGTATATATTTTTGTGATTATAATTATCTCATTAAGGATGTGTCGGTAGGGAGGAAAACGTTTTCCTAAAAAAATGTGCTCTTGAAAAATAAGTGAATTTCTTATTTTTCTCATGTTTGGTTGGTTGCTAGAAAATATTTTTCCGAAAATATCCACCCAAGTCCTACCAACCCCACCCCACACCTACCCCCGAACAAAATCACATCCTACCCAATCAGTACCCTCGAACGCGCTTCATATTCACTCACCCCCACGCACACCACCACCCACCCCCTCTCAAAATTTCCTTATATTTTACTTTTATAAAACAAAATTAAAAAAAGAGAAAAAAATTCTTACCCTCGTCTCGCCCCAACCACAACCTCACCCTCATCACTCACCGCACATCAAATTTAACCCCACAAATTTTCTATTTCTTATAAAAAAATTATAGAAGTAAAATAAAATATATAAAGTAGAAAATTGAGAGGGGATGGGGTCCCGAGGGGTGTAAAGAAACAAAAAAAGAAAAACTTTCAAAAATCTTTTTTTTTAATTATTTTTTTGAGTGGTGGGATGTTGGGTCGGGGAAATAACGGGAAAAAAAAAAGAACTTTCAATTATTTTGGATGGTTGTGTGGGAGTGGGGGCCTGTGGTCCGTCCACCATGGGGAGGGGTTAGAAAATCAAAAATATTTAAAACTTTTTTAAAAAATATAGTTGGGAGGGGGGTTTGGGGGGTAGTTGGATGGTGGTGGGGTGTGGTGGTGGAGTGGTGAGCTATATACCCCATTTTAACCGAGTTAAATTAGAATACAACACATTGATAATTCCTAAATTAATTCATAAATATGGAACTGTCACCTAATTAATTTAGAGGTCACTATTACAAAAAAGGGCTTTAACGACAATAAAAAAATGACATTAACGGCAATAACAATAGCCGTTATATCCTTTACCAGCCATTGGTCTGGAAAAAGAATAACAAATTGGGTTATCATATTCTCGAGTATCGCCAACGGAAAGATGAAGAACCAATGGATCGATTACTTCAAAGTATGGAGTTTCCTTCATAATTTATTAAACGGTTTTGGGCTTTCTTTGAATCATCATTGATGGAGTAATTCTGTTTCATGATTCCTTCATGATCTTCTTTCCCGCTTTATTGGTGTCTTGGGCTGAAATTGTAATGTGGTTGGCCATAGGTGGTGCTCAGGCGGCAATAGAAGAAATGAAATATGAGGAAGAGAAAGGAAAGAAAAAGAAATTTAAAAAATTTAACAATAAATCAGAAAAGGGAAAGAATAACAAAAAAATTGAAAAAATAATAATTGAATTTTACACGTGTCAAGCGAATGCACTTCACCATCTAACACATATGTGGGTGTGGCTTTTAAAGGGTGTAATAATTTCACTTTTAAAATGTCCGAGGGTAATAGGACTTGCAGTGCACAGTGTGTAGTTGGGATTTCGATCAAATGTTGGTTGTCATTTGGCCATTTTCTCCTTTAAAAATTAGAAAATTAATATCAAATATAAAATATTTGTAAAAATAAAATTTTAACAATCTAAATTTGCTCTCACTCTCATACACTTTCTTTGCCACCTCAAGATTTAGGGAGCAATATATTCCACTTTTAAAATGCGGGGGTAATAAGATCCCCACAAAGATAAAGTATGCCGTTGAAATTTCGATCAAACGTTGAGGGGTCATTTGGCCATTTTCTTTAAATTTCAGTCTGTTAGCGATAATATAACGCTTGAATTAACGAAGAATTTTATCCAGACTTTAAGCAAAAGAGAATTCAATAACTTTCAAAAATGTCTAAAAGCTTAACAGTTAACTCTTCTATCTCACCCCAAGTAGTAATAGGTTGAGACTCTTCATCAACACTTTAGTTACCAAAATCAAGTAAATAAGTATCAAATTTATAAAAAAAAAAATCAATAGATAAAAATATGACTTTGAAAATTTTCAAGACTAAATCAGTTTAGAAATATATTTTTTTCCTTTTAGATATTCATACTTGAAATTTACTATGTACATGACATTAATGATAATTATACATAAATATTTTAATATTTTTTTTTATACATAATATACTTCTCACAAAATATTGTTACACAATATTTGAATATGATTGTTATAGAAAGGTAATTTTATAAAGAGTACTGTTATAGGTAGAATATGGTTGTTATAGAGGTAATTTTATACATATGTAGAATAATGTTATAGAGAAGTAAAATATAACATGAAAAATCATTCAGGTGAAAATCAAGTCGTTATAGTGAAAGTTAGAGTGAAATGATGTTATAGAAAAATCTACTTTCTAAGAAATCCTTTTTTGGAGCCACCAGTTCCACCCGAGTTATATTACAAATACATTCGAGAATGAGCACTTTTTCGATGTCGCAACAGGGCAATGCTTGACTGGGAGAAAGGCGCTGCAAAACTCCTCTTCGTTACAACTCCCAGCTCCCATTCCCAGTAAAATGAATCATGTTCTCCTCAAAGCTCGAAACTGATGAATCTTCTTAAACCATATAGGCATCTAGGGATATATAAGGGCCATCTTTTATCAGATAAAACCTGAAGTGCTACGAACAGCCTCAGAAACCAGGGATGCGGTAGTCTCATCAACAACGCTTATCATGGTTCGTGTTGATGTAACCACTATCAAGGCTTCATTGGGCTCTGAGATGCATACAATTGACATATTTTCTGATCCATCAGTACTCTGGGTATGCTGTGCAGTTGCTTTCATCCCCATCTTCTGTAAAGCCATCAGAAGGGAGTTCAACTCAACTCTGCCCAGAAATAGCAATGCCCTATCTTGTGAAGAAAGCACTTGCTTGTTTCCAAGAACTAACCGACACTTTCCATGCTCAATGAGCAACTCTCCTTTTAATCTTGCAATATCTTTTTTTTGTATCAGTTTTGTTTCCTTGCGCAGCTTTGAATACAGGTCTGTGGCGATGTCCATATCTGCATAATTTTTCAACTTAGGCATAGCTACAGTTTCATTTTCGGAGAAATAACGGACTGAAAACTTGGGGTTCCAACACCTAATATGGGGGCTCAAACTCTCAGGAACCTGAAATGAGCAAGAGAGACAGAAGTTAAGGAAACATTGACAACAGTTCGGTTTCGTAGAGCAGAATAGAGGGGGAAGGGGAGAACGAGAGAGAGAGAGAGAGCCTACCAGCACATGTTTAGGTTGTAATATCTTTAGTAAAGGTATAGCTTTATTTAGCCTGCAAATAGAAAAAGTAGTTTGAATTCATAATGAGTCGAAGCCACAATGGTAATTGAAGAGATCCGAATTTATACTATTTGGTATAGAAATAGAAATAATGACTCGTGTGAACTGTGTAATTAAAGATTAAAGAAAATGACTGTGCTGCTTCCCCAGCCTCCTTTAAATGAGAAATCAAACCAGTAAGCGTTTCAACTTTACAGTTTACTGGATAAAATTAACTTACGCTTAAAGGGGACAGTTCCTAAACTATCCAGGAGCGCAACCTTGGGCATCTAATGGTTCTTCATTAATTCTGAATACTTTCTATTAAAGTACCTAAAAAGATAATCATACGGTAAGCAGCAAAGTGACTTTAGATCAAACATTCTGGACCCTTTCCAACAAGAATCTTTTACCTACTTTCTTTTTCATAAGGCACCTCTTAATCCTAGTTCTTGCAAATTTGGCGAATAAACTACCTATATAGCACCAAAAGTAAAAAGAGCCAAAAAGCCAGACCGGTGCTGTCTGCTTCACATGAGATAGGAGATCAAAAAGAGTATGCTTACTTTATTCCAGAGATGAATGAACATGGAAGGACCTTCATTAACATTGGCTTAAAAGGCAAGAAAGCCAAATTGATATCAGCTCCTTCCTGTGAAATGTGATACATTGACCATAATAATATAGTCAAACCTGACATTAGCCAAACAACTAGATGGATGAGATTTGAAATATGAAAAAACATATAGTAGGTAGGCACCTCCATAATAAGCAATGAATTAGGATCCGCACACCAATGTTGAAGGAGATGAACAACAGGGCCAAGCCGCAGACTCCAGTGAGGACAAAATACTATGCAAGGTTCCTGCCAACTTGTTCTGAGCACACAACATTAGACTAGGCCAATGATGTTGATGGTCACAGCACCCCCAATAACATTTTTTTTTGCATAACCAATGATAACAATGAAGTCAAAAGGTGTAAAAGGATAAAAAGGTGTAATAAAGCCAAATGACTGTCTACAGCAAGATTACTAAGCAGGTTACTATGCTCATTTCTTATAGCTTATATCTCGACATTGCAGGGACAGAATATATCTTACAGGAATTTCGATGAATGTATTGCAGGAGATACCATGAGCTTTTTCTCGTTTAACAGCTGAATATGATTGAATAGTGGTTTCGCAGAATAGAACTGTTGATCCACATATAAAACAAAAAAGAAGAACATTACTCTTACTTGCAACTTTCTGTTTTAGCAGCAAATGATTAAAACCATAAGATTCATAGTGATGATCAGTTAATGTAGTACTCTTTCTTGCCGTTGTCCGGACAGCCATTCAGGTATGATATTGGAAAAATTCAATAGCTCTTCCGCTGCGGAAGAAACAAAATATATAGGAACCTACAGCACATAAAAATCCAGTTTAAGTACATGAAAAACATATTTCAGCTGAAGCAAATTTAGGTATCCACAACTAAGTATATACTAAAATTAGATCTGAAACGAAGCAAAACTCAAGAATTGGAAGACTCTTGTGCATGTGTATTGATCAGAGACGGATTCAAATATAACTTTTTGCATAATAGATGGCAATAGTCCACGAGTGCATATAATATCTGGGAGGCAAGAGTCTCTCGATGCTCATTCCTTCACACCATCGGGATTAGAGTAAATTCCCTAACAGGTCACCCAAGTATTGGGAATTGCCTAACAACATCACTTTTCTTTCTTTTAGGACTAGAATATCACCCAACTATCACTATTTTCCTCAAAATATACTAAACAAACAAAACCCTCTTTCCCTCCTAGTTGGCATGCCATGTCACATATAATTTTATTTTTTAAAATAATAATTTATTTTACTCATCCAATTCATTTAACTCAACCCAAACCCATTTAACCTCTATATATTACACCACTTCCCCCGTAACCATTTTCTTCGATTCAGACCACTGAGACAAAATTAACAATTCCATTTTCTTCATTATCTACAGAAAGTATTCCATTAACCTCCTCAATTAGCTTGGCTCCGTCAATTGTGAGAGTAGGAAAATTAGTAATTTCATTTTCTTTGTTTTTGCTCTATTGAGGAAATAATTAGACTAGCTCTTTAAGATTGCTTAAGAAGGAAAAACATATTAAGCTGGTAACAAATTTTCACCATATGCCTTGACAAAATATATGCATAAACAAATTTGATCTTCAAAATAACAAATTGTAGCAGTAATACTTCAAGGAAACAATACCTTAGACTTAGACTACTTCTCAGTTTCTTCTGCCGCCAGTGCCACACTTTGTCATTTTATACCGTGTATAATCCATTTTATTTAACGTGATAAATATCTTTTTTAAATTAATTTAACGATAGACTAAATAAAATATATATAAAAAGCTGCAAGTAAATAAAGGTATGTAAAAAATTAAAGAAAATATATAAAAAATAAAATTTTATGTGACATGGCATGCCAACTAGGAGAGGAGGGTTTTTTGTGTGTTTAGTATATTCTGAGAAAAATAGTAATAGTTGGATGATATTCTAGTCCTAAAAGAAAGAAAAGTGATATTGGTAGGCAATTATCAATACATGGGTGACCTTTTAGGGAATTTACTCTCAGGATTACAATTAATATTATAACTATGAATTTATAACTCCAACAGCAAGTCCAACAAAAAGCATTGGAAGATATAGGGACAAATGCTATTGATATCTCGTCCCTTAACATATACTCAATTTTCATACTGATCAAAAAAAAGTATCCTCAAGTTTCATTAAGTTCCTGGAAATCCTTGAATTTTCCAAGTAAACGACTCAAACGCTAGTAAATTATTAAGACGGAAAGAAGAGCAAAGAGAAAACCTTTTGTTGAAGTATTTGGCTAACAACACAAGTACTCATTGTTAAAGGATTTTTGAGTTACATCAAACAAAGGCAAGCTTCCTAACTCTTGAGATTATTTTTTTGAAACCGGTAACTGTCCCAACTCTTGAAATTCTTAATATGAAATAGTAATACTAATTAAGATAGTGTACACTTGACAACATAATTATTAAGAATATTTTATACTATTCTTAATGATTCTCTCTAACACTCCCAAATTCAAAAAATAAAGACAACTTGAGTTTGTTTATTTCGAAAAGGAGAAACAATTAGAAAGAATTACTGTAGTAAACAATCGTCTGAATAGTCAATACTAGTGCTGCCAAAGATGAACAGTCAACGGAAAGAAAAAGGTGCTGAAATTATTTCCACAGGAAAGTCACTGCTAATGGCACAGCGTAATAGAGTGCTCCTTGTAACACACACAGAATATTCCAAACCATCATTAGCATAACTTTAATTTGGGAGAATAACTAAAAATGTTGCCGGAACAATGATCTGAAATCTAACATTCAAGGAAAGAATTTCATACTCATGCTCGAAATAGAAAAGAAGATGACTTTTCAACATCAGTGACTGCAAATGTAATATTCGAAGAGATTCAACATTAGGACTTTAAAAACATGGAGAGAAAGAAGAGACCGGGGAACTTTAAGGAATGTTTGGTTTGCAAATTCACCTGTACAGTGGTCAAAACTCAAAAGAGACAATGTTGTCAAGATGTCACCAGAAAAAAAGATGTGGTGCCGCCAGAATGATCAATATAAATACGAGTGGCACCACTAGAACGATCACAAAAACGAGACGATCATAATGAATTCACTAAAATAAGGAAAACCTTTGGTTCCATCGATGGCATAAGGCTGCCTGCTAGTAGGCGGAAGCTTCTTAAATTTTACCAAATTCTTTTTTTGGTTTGAAAGATTCTACACAGATTGCCGAACATTTATACCATGCAAAAAACGAATGAAAGGGAAATATTTAGGGGTAGTATGGTTCACAAACTAGTTATGTAAGATTCTACAGAGATTGCTATGCTTTGAATCACAATATACAGCATGTTACGCAAGGATTGTGAAATCAAAGTCAAAAATTAGCTTTACTAATTCGTTACACATATAAAGCTAAGTTTTTAAAAATATTGTAAACTCGGAATTGTACAAATTATTTTCTTTTTATTTACTAAAATAAGCCGCCTTACTTTAAGAGTACTTTTGTCATTTTAGGTGATCATATACCCATCTTACAGGGTAAATTAATATGACAATCACCTAATAATGAAGAATTGGTATATGTTCACATTTATGCAATCTTACATACCTTCAAATTTGAAGATTCTAGCGAAAGTGATACGTGCTCCAATAGCTGCAACATGACTTCAGGCCGTCCGATGGGAATAAGGACTGATCCTCCGTCATTAATAGAATTCAAAGCACATGAACATATAAAAGATATTTTTTCCATCTCTTTTGAGTAGTCATCTGAATCAAGCGAGGATTCAGTTGTTGTTTCCCAACAACCACTGTCACTGTACATAAGGTTTCAAAGATCATTACTGCCCTTCCAGGAAGTACGTAAATGATATGGAGGAAGATGAATAAAAGAACCAAAAGATGGATGGAGAAAAAGAGCTAATCATTGAAAAGAAAAAAGAAAAATCATAGCTGTAAAATCTTATCTCACATATGCATGCTAGAAAAGCATCAGTAATATGTATAATCTTCCAGAGTAATACAAAAGACATGTACCTTGAATAGGAACTACCAGTAGCAGGAGGGAAATCGTTCTTTACACCATCAACATCATTGCAGGCGGTGAAGTCTGAATATAAAAGAACATCACTTCCTTGAAGAGCTTTGTAATTGAAACTGGATGCAGTTGTTGATGCAAAAACTGAGCCAGAAAGATAAACAATCCTTCCTTTTGGACATAGAATATTCCAATTACAAGCACCTATCTCCAAACCAGAGCTGCATGCTTTTATGGTCAATGAGCCATTATAGCAGGCTTCTTCAAGATACTTGAGGGATTGAACCTTCTCCATGCAACCCTTGATATCAGCTGCACTGAAATAATTTCTCATTACTTTTGCAGATCAATAAACATCAAACCCATAACAAACACAGAGAACTTCAAAGTTTCTATGTTTCTTTTTTTCATTTTCGACTATTGGCTATGAGCACCAGGTCTTTTCTTTCAGACTGGGGTGAATAGTCAAATTCATAACAGAACTTGTAATCCATTTCAAAGTCAGTAAGTTTGTACCCGAAGATGTGCATCCACATGTAATTATATATATGGTACTGAAATGGAACTGACTGCTACATACTTCCACTCCCATCCCAAGTTGAAAGTCTTACTATTTTCATGTCCCAGTGTAATGTATTTTCTGTTGAGCAGACAACTCATTTGCAAAAGCACAACTCCTCAAGTTCATAGAAATCACTGCAGACTATTGACTGACCTAAACTAGTATATCTAATTTTAGGATGAAAAGAGTGCAAGTTTGTATTGGTGAAAAAATATTATAAGACCCCTGCATCATGTGTTCCTCATTTTTTTAAGGTACATTATTTCTACATGTTTGTATCACCTAGAACATTTACATCCAAGTCTATCCTACAAAAAAGCACAACAAGCATTTAAAAGCATAGGTGTAAGTAGCAGAGTAGTTCTAGTAAGTTGAACGCACTAATTGATGAAATCAATCCACAAGAAACATGACAAAAACAGAACTTTCCATCAAATGAAATAAGGGTTACCTGTAAATGGACATCCATCCACCGAGTTCTGTCCCTTCACTGCCTAAAACAATATCCTTTAGTGCCTTAGGTAGTAGTTCAAGTTTTTCCCATGTCATCCATTGAGGGCAACCAGACTCTTCAGGCCCATAGAATTGTCTCAACTCAATATGCATGGAAATAAGGTCCTCCATCATCAGTTTCCCTAGTGTGGAAGCTCCTTCCGTTGCATATATCTGATGAGAAAACCACATCAAAAAAATATATTCACAAGCATAACGTTAATTATATTCATAGAATGCAAGAAAATATCATTTCTATCACCTTTGCTCTGAAGTCTTTGGAGCGGGTAAGAAATGGTAACCCTAGCATACCCATTGGACTTGAGATTAGTACCAAATCTATGGAATAAATACTCCAAAGCTGCAAGCTTGTCACAGTTTTATACCAAGGTTCAGCCTGTATCAAACTTTTGGAATCAAGAAACTCTGAACTTTGGCTTGAAGTTTCTTCATCAAGCAAGGAAGAAATAGCAATTGGTAAGGGCGAAAAGACAGCAAGGGCTGAAAGGTCCAAAGGGCAGTCAAGTAACACCCGGAAACCACATATATTAAGTATGTGGCATGGTGGGAAATAATAGCCCTTGCCCTCACTTAAACATGTCTGCAAATGTTGGAATTCATGAACATAATGTTAGTATGTAGTTTAATAATATGCAGGCAAAGTGAATATGTAGAGAAGGGAAGAGACTTACAAACTTCATGGAATTGAAGAGTGCTAATATTTTCTCAGCAACCAGGATATTATACTGTTCCAAATGATATCAACCTACAAAAGAAATAAATAGTAGGAAAAGTAACTTAAAAACACAAATGAGTAGTATAAAGTAGTGGTAGCTCAGGAAAGTTTTTGAGCTTTGAGCTAGTACATTTAGCAAACTGGGTCGGAAAAATAATTTTGGTAACAATTTGTTACTCACTCCCGTTCAAAATGTTCAAAATAAGTGTCCACTTAGTCTTTTTATTTTGGTTCAAAATAAGTTCAAATTTGCCCCTATTTACTCAAGCCAATAATAAGCAAGAGTCATAAGGGTAGTTCAGTCAAAAGGGAGTGTTTTTTCCTAAGAGTTAGTGTTTTCTTAAGGGATGTGAAAAAGCTAAGTGGACACTTATTTTGAACCGGGAGTATTTTAGAAGGTCGAGATATACCTTTCACCAGTTTTATCTACAGTCGGGTTTTTTAACTGGGTCATTTTCAGGTATAAGACATGGGTTGGGTTAAAGGGGTATGATGTGTATGAGTTGAATAGTATTAAAAGATTGGGACTTTAATATGACCATGCATGCCAACTAGGAGCGAATGAGGCTTTCGTGGTATTTTTTATTTTTTAAGGGGAATAGTAATAGTTGAATGACTTTATTATCCTAAAAGAAATAAAGTGATTTTATTAGACAATTCTCAAAACTTGAATGACATCCAGGGAATTATAACTCAATAGATTCACACAATTAAGCAAAAGTTCTCAAACAAAGACACAAAGCAAAAGTTATCAAACAGAAAAAAAAAAAAAATCAACTAGATAGAATCCCAATGATGACATTAACTAAACATCCTCAAATTCTCTAAACATATTACTACACGAAATGAACTGAGGAAATGGCAAAATACATGAAATAGGGGTTCACCCCCCCTTTAGCTAAAAATTACACTTAAAATTATTTTATATATATATTAGTCGAACAGCTTAGCTTATTTCTATGTTATTTATTTATATTTTTAAACACCTAGATAAAATGGTAAAAATCCTTGCTCCGACAACTACAACAACAAAAAACACAAAGATTTCAGGAAATAGAAAACAAACGCCTAAAACAGAGAAAAGGAGAGAGAAGGGAACTCACCGTGGAAACCAGCAATTTTTTACAGCCTTTGCCACTTAGCAAGTTTTTAAACTTTGTTAAAATTAGGGCTTTAATCCCAGTCATGCCATCACGTTTTCTGGTAAATAATACTCCTCTGCCTCAATTTATTTAAAGGTTAGATCAGTTTAGCGTCAAAAAGATTTTATATTTTATAATAAAATTTATATAAAAAGAATATAAATTTATATAATTAATAATTCTAATATATAAAAAAAGTTAGAAAAAAATGTGGAGGAAATAGTAGTAAAACAATAAAAAGGAGCGCCAAACGACCAGGAAAAAAAGACGTCAAACGACATCGTTTGGTCTATTAAAGAATCTAAAAAGAAATAGGTAGGCAAAAAGAAGCGCCAAAAGACATTGTATATTTGTGATATACAATGATACACTATATTCACATGTTCGCAGTAACGTTTCTAAGTTTGACTTAGCTCTTAATTTTGACTCCAAAGTACCTTTAATTTTCCTCAAAATTTGTACACATTCGTCCAAATGTTTCGAACGAATTCTAATCACTAAAATGTTTTTAGACGTTATTGGAAAGTCGATGAAGATGGGGTTTATTGGTTTCAAAGAACATAATGCTACATCTATCTTTGTGTTAAGAATAGAACTCAGTTGTTTTTTAACAAAAGAACGAAACCCCATCGAAGCAACACTGATAAATGATAAAATAAAAATTGGCTGGGTTAAGCACAAAGAATAGCCAGAGTAAAAACACCACTTTTTCTGCTAAAATGAACTACAGATTAACGAAAAAAAGCCAAATTTTGTTGAATTTGTTGTATGGAGATGACCTAGTTAAATATGACTGGAGCTTGACGAAGACGACTGGGAGATCTGGAACTGGCAGAATTATTTCTTGGCTAACTAGGTGCCATTTTCTTTTTGAGTGGTATATAAGTGTCAATTTCACTAAAATAAATAAACTATATGTGTCATCTTGTTTTTCTCCTCTAGAAATCTGGCTCTTCAAACTTTGAAATTACGAATGTATAATTGACACAATCGCACTTCTGAAAACAGAACTTGGGAGGGATGCAATCTGAACGTATTAAATCATCATGTCTTAAAGTATTCTTAACGCTTGTTCCATATTACACATTTCTTTATTATGCCAAGCATAACGTTTACTTCAAATCTGACAAATCAAAATTTGCACTGTGACGACTCCAGCGTGTTCTTTTAGCACTATGCAAAAGTGTAATATATCATGAATGCAGTGCAAATTCACGTCTCAAATCTGATCTGAATGTAAACAAACTGGAAAAGAGTCGAAGACATAAGCCTGTGTAAGCAGAAATTGTAGCCAAAACTTGCAGAATACATGCACTTCAAAAATAGTAACTTCAGATGGGCCAAAATGTTTTATTGACGCTAGGAAAAATTAATACATAAGAAAAATGAGAGATGACGAGAGACCAAAAGAGGATTCTGCCATTGAAGCCTACACCACGATGAGCTACTACTAAACAAAAAGCGTAAGGAAAATGCAACCTTATCATTTCTTCTTTCCAACTATGTTTGAGCTCTATTCATATGTTGAGAGGTTTCTTCCCTATTCGATTACTGCAGAATCCAGATAACCAGCCCCAAACTCCACAGCAGCATTTATCCCCATCTGAGTATTGCAGAGCCCCAAGTAAGGCCAACAAATCCAAAGAAGAAGAATGACATGACTCGCTGCACTTTCCCACTTCGAACAGCTTCATCCAGTGCCAACGGTATCGATGCAGCACTCGTATTGCCATAATTCGCCAAATTTGATATGACATGTTCTGATGGCACCTCCAAACGCGCTGCTACTGCATCAATAATCCTTTGATTTGCCTGCATGCAGCCATTCTCAATTAGTTGCTTTTCTTAAGTCAATGCAGGATGATAACTTGAAAGGAGCATTAAGAAACTTTCAGTGAATTATCTCAAGTTGTATTTGCCATTAAATTGTAAGACTGTCTTTTAAAATGAACGTCAGACTCAAAATGCTCAAAGATTTATCCATGTTATCTTGAACAGGAAATGAGCTCCTATATCAGTCATGCAATAAGAAACAAGCCAATAAAGCAATTAGATAAAGAGAACATTGTGTGCATCAAAAAGATTAATCAAGGGTCAAGCTAATAAAGCAATTGGGAATATAGCCATATTGTGCTTTTACAAGCACATGACAGTCGGCAGCTTTGGCAACAAGCAGCTTACTCTTTTCTTTCTAACTTCTCGTTTTGTTCTATTTTCTACTCTTTACTTATTTCCTCTTCAATCTAAATACTCATTTTGTGCTACACCAGTCATTCCCCCCCACCCCCCACCCCACCCCACCCCACCCCCACCCCCCACACACACATATATTTGTTTTTCTCCTCTTCATGGTTTATAATCTCTCTTGCAGTTCTTTATTAAAAAAATCTCTTTTGCACTTCTTCATCCCCATAATAGGCAAGTCATGAACTCTCTTTTGCACATCTTCATCTTATTCTTCGATTTTCACTACTACTTGTTGCTTCATTTGATCTGTTTATCTTGCTATTTTTGCTGCCGTTATTTTTCTTTCAATCCTGATTTTGGTTATACTTCATTTGAGCCGAGGGTCTATCGGAAACAGCCTCTCTACCCCAGAAAGGTAGGGATAAGGTCTGCTGCCATCTGCATACATCCTACCCTCCCTAGACCCCCACTTGTGGGACAACACTGGGAATGTCGTTGTTGTTGTCAGCACTGAGAACAAAATATTATACTTCAAATTTAATGATTCAATTATTCCTGCAATTTTCTGGTCAAAAATTCTTTTTTTAATCAGGGGCAGTTCTTTGTTTACCTGTCGGAACATCCTCGTGTTAACAACTACCCTTGGGCGCCTACAAACATGATCCGGCCTTTTACCAACCAAATTATCAGCTTTGCAAAAAGAATATAAAACTAAAGAACAGGAGGAGGCGAATCAAGAGTATCAGTGCATTTTGTCACTAATCATTCATAAATGTATTTCATTATATTCATTCAGTCAAAAACATAACAGCTTCTAAGAAAAGGTCATCAATCCATACTTAGGTATGACTGACTGAATCAAATTTGTATCCCAGAAAGCCATACCTGGTGGAGAAGCAGCCAATCAATTTTGGACCGAGGAAGACCTGCGTTCTCTAAAGCTGCTTCAATTGATTGTGGCACAACACGGACAGCAAATCTAAAGACTTCTTTACCATTCATCTGGATGCAAGAGTAAGAGGAACCTTTTGGTGGAAAATGAATGACAGAACCATTTGTACCAAATGCATTATCTGTTTCATTCTCTTTGATTGAAGCATTCAAGTGCCTGAATATGAAAACAATCATTTAGGGGCCCCTAAAAGATGAAAGCAGGGGAACTTTTCCTAAATATTACAATATATATACCTTTGACCTTCACCATCACTATGCAAGTCAAAACCAAATAAACCATCTTCTCCAATATCACAGGCCTACAAGAGTGGATTTATATAAATTTTGAGAAGATATTTGCAAATTAGCATTGAACACAGTCACTAGCTAGCAACAATAGAACAAGAAATAAGGCCTCAAGAACATGGGTTAACACAAGAAGAAGATGCATTATCTTTTTTATTTTATAAGGTAGAGATTATATTAAAAGTACCAAGATGGTACAAGAAGATGCAATGTCACACCTCTTCACTGAGGCAAAGTGCTCGCTCCTCAATCAATAGTGCATCTATTGTGTCTTTCAAGCTATGAAGTATATCAAGAGTATATTATAGTGAAGAAGCTTAGATTGGTTGAAGACCCCAACCAGTTATTGATTTGCACAGATGCATGAACAGTCTCTGTTCTTTTGTTGCTTGGCCAGTTTTAAATCGCCATCCAGGTGAAAAATATCAAACAGGCAAACTGGGAGTGGTATTATTGAGCCTATACTGATCTTGCTTCAGTGATCCATCCTAGTTGCACAGATGATTAGGCTTGGGACACACCGAAAAGAAATATCCATTTAGCATATTGAATCATTTCAAAATGAGCATTAAGTTGGGGAATCGGTTACTAATTGATCATTTCAAATTTAATGCCAAACCAAATTAAATTGCAGGTCAGACGGCTATACCACTACCACAGACAACAGCATGAGAAATCCTTGGCTGACTGAGACCAAGCCCAGGGAGGCTCTCTCTAACCTACATGTCTGACCTATAAATATCCAACACATGGTCATCACGAACTTAATACACCAAGCAAAACATGATTAACTGGATGGATTTAACTAATAAAGAGAGAAAGGGGAAAAACAAAATGAGTGACATCAACCCCACCGACCACGCCTGACCTTACTGGCGTGAAAAATTGAGGCACCTCCAGCTGCCAGCTCAAAAGGTTGTCCCCACAAGCGCAAACCACTGCCTTTAACCCCACTATTTTTCTCCAAACAAAATAAAAATTGTTTCTTACTCCACCATCAGCATCCTCTCCACATTTATGAAGCTCCTATCACTGCAACCAACCCTTCCCACAATTCCTGGGAAGTTCAAACCTTTCTGGTCCTCTCCTTGGCTTTTCAACCAATTTTATTTGTGGTAATCCACTTACTACCAGCTGAAGTGGAGAAAATAACAGATCAAACAATCTTATAATCCGTCGTCACAATTTTCAGGAATTCCTTCTGTCGAATCACCCTTGTTTAGAACTTGTATTCTCCTTGGTACAAATAGAAGATGTGTAAATAAAAAGGTAGACTTGAGCTCTGCAGAAGTGGATTTTAACATTTAATAAAGAAATAGGGAATTGCTTAGTTGGCCAGAAATCTGGAGGGAGAAGGTAACACAATAAGCTGCCCAAGATGACCACTACGCTTGGAGAGGGGAAGGGGGCGGACAGCAATAGGGAGTCAAGTCACTTCATTGGTCATAGTCATGGGTACGATGTGGATGGGTTCTTTGAAGGACTTACAGTTGCAACATGAGTGTTTCAGAATGACTGCAGAGTATAAGGTTACAGAAACAAGTGTCAGTTTCCTCTTTTCATTTGTTAATCATGGTAAGCACAGAGCAATGGACCGACAACACCGCGTGGGATTCAGTTGCAACATGAATGTTTCTTCATTACTGCAGAGCATGAGGTTACAGAAACAAGTTTCAGTTTCCTCTTTTCATTTGTTAATCATGTTACGCACAGAGCAATGGACCGACAACACCGCGTGGGATTCAGTTGCAACATGAATGTTTCTTGATTACTGCAGAGCATAAGGTTACAGAAACAAGTTTCAGTTTCCTCTTTTCATTTGTTAATCATGGTAAGCACAGAGCAATGGACCAACAACACCGCATAAGATTCGACCTCTAAACCGCACACCAGGCAAAAATTTCCATTGTATGACAGTGAAGTTTGTGTATATTGTCTGGGTGAATAATCAGCTGAGTAGGTCCTCAAATCAGTATTTTTTTAATAACCTAGAAATCCTCGAGGGACAGTGGCGCACAGTTCAAAACTTGGGAAATAATGGGCCGGTCCCTCTAGCCTTCCCTACTTAAATACTAGGTTCTTGTCTATGGCAGGGTTCGAATACGTGACATGCGCCTAATCCACACATTGCACTCTCACCACTAGACCAAAGCCATGAACACGGTCCATGGATAAGCACTTCAAGAATAAGAAATTTCAATAAGAGTCAAAGAAGCCAACACATAGGAAACATCTCATAGTAAAAGTTTTAAGGGAAAAAGGGAGAGACATGAAGCCAGAGTACATGGCATGAAGCAAGAGAAATTTCAATTGCTTTAGTGCATAGCACCTACAACTCCCAAAATATGAAAGCAAAACTAAGAAAACCAATTTTAAGCTTTGAAAGAAAAAGCTCTACACATGTATTGTGTCGGATTTATTTCAAACCACACATATTTACACCATGTGGTCCATTTTGTGCCCTTGTAGTAAGAAGTTGACCACATTTTCATCTGAATATTAGTTTTTGTGAATCGGAAGAGAAAATAAGAGGAACTCGGCTTGATTATTCCCTCGGGGTTTAAATAGCTAAGTTTACATGTCCTAAAAAGGAAGGGAAATCAATACAAATCAATTCCGGCTTAATTACATAATATTATATCTACTATATTTACATAAATGCTAGAATCTTCACAGATTCTAACACTCCCCCTCAAGCTGATGCATACAAATTATATGTACCGAGCTTGTTACATAAGTAACTCGTTCTGTGACCGGCTAGGAACTTGGTGAATATGTCGGCAATCTGATCATTTGACCGCACGAACCTCGTGACGATCTCTCCCGAGAGTACCTCCTCTTTGATAAAATAACAATCAATCTTTATGTGTTTGGTCCTCTCGTGAAACACTGGATTCGATGCAATGTGAAGTGTAGGTTCATTATATCACACAAGTTTCATTTATTTATCTCTCCAAATTTCAACTCTTTCAGTAGTTGCTTGATCCATATGAGTTCACATGCCGCTATCAGCCTTCTATATCTTCCGGGATCGCTAAGAGGCTCCCCTGACCGGGAGCTTAACATCTGGATCCATTGAAGAATCACTAGACCTACAATGTGTCATCCTTGTCTCCTCAAGAATATCAAGTGCATACTTTCTCTGTGAAATGACAATTCTTGATTTGGATTGAGCAACCTCAATGCCCAAGAAGTACTTCACCTAGATCCTTAATCTGAAAGTGTTGAAAAAGGTGATGTTTCAATTTGGTAATTCATTCATCATCATTCCATGTAATGACTATGTCATCAACGTACACCACCAAATACATGCACAAACCTGGATCAGAGTGACGATAAAACACAAAATGACCAGCTTCACTTCATACCATGCCAAACTCCTGAATAACCATGATGAACTTCCCAAACCATGCTCAAGGAGACTGCTTCAGGCCATAAAGTGCTCGACGTAATCTGCACACCATGTTACTAGACTCCCCCTGAGCAACAAAATCAGGTGGTTGCTCCATATATACCTCTTCTTCAAGATCCCCATGAAGAAAGACATTTTTAATATCCAACTGGTAAAAAGACCAATGGCGAAAAGCATCCATAGATAAAAAGAGACGATATCACCATAGTCAAGTCCAAAAATTTGTGTATAACCCTTAGAAACTAGTCGAGCCTTCAGACAATCAATCGATGGACAACCTTTATGGTATATACCCAAGCTCCCAAGTGCCACTAGAGTGTAAGGCAGACATTTCCTCAATCATAGCTTGTTGCCAGCCTGGATGAGAAAGAGCTTCACCTGTAGTCTTAGGAATAGACACAGATGATAGTGATGATACAAAGGCAGAATGGATCGGTGACAAACGATGATAGCTCAAACAAGTATAGATAAAATGAGGGTTACGAGTAGAGCGGTTACCTTTTCGAGTGGCAATGGGGGGACTCTGTGTAGACAAGTCCTCAGATGGTAAGGATTCCGGTGGCGGGCATGAATCATCTGGTCGCGGCGGGCATGAATCATCTGGTCGCGGACAACGATAATAAGTCAATAGTGGTGGAGGTGCAGCTGAGGAAGATGGAGTTGTAAGAGGTGATGTGGAAGGATAGACTATGGCAGGATCCCTAAAAATGAAATTGGTAAACTTCAAAAAATGTCTAACTGTTCAGCAGAAGAGGATGTAAAGTAGGGTTAACCTTCAAAGAAAGTAACATCAGCTGACATAAGATATAAGGTATATAGCTGGAGGTCAAGTGAGAAGCATTGATATCCTTTTTGTACCCTTGAATAACCGAAAAAGACACAGTTAAGAGTACGAAGAGCCAATTTGTCTTTTCCTTGAGTGAGAATGTGAAGAACGCATGTGCTCAGAAGACATGTGGTGGAAGCAAAAATAGAGTTGCCTGCGGAAACAAAATAGAGTGTGGAACCTAATTTTGAATAGCAGAGGAAGGCATACAGTTAATCAGATAACAAGAGGTGAGCATTGCATCCCCCCAAAAACGTAATGGAGCATTTGCTTGTATGAGAAGGGTGTTTGCAGTCTCAACAATATGCCTATTTTTTCTCTCTGTGGTCCCATTTTGTTGTGCAATGTAAGGGCAAGATATCTGATGAAGAATTTCACGGGAATAAATTGTTGAAATTGAGATGATAAATATTCACGTGCATTATCACTTCGAAAAGTGCGAATAGAAACACCAAATTGGTTTTGTATTTCAGCAAAAAAGGTTTGAAATATGGAAAATAATTCAGAACGGTCTTTCTTTGTTTTGAAAATGGTACTGTTGTATTCCTCAGCATTTAGGGGAATGCTGGCGACCACCAAAGGAAAGGAAGAAAACAGAAAACAGTAGATTACAAGGATCCTAAGAATTGAAAAATCTCATCTACATCTTCTATACAAAGTTCTTTACACCAAAAGTAGAAAGATACAATACAATTCCACTTCATTTTCTGAATGGAATTGGACTTATCTTCGAAACATCTCTCATTTCTTTCTTTCCAAACTATCCACCAAACACAAGCCGGCATTATCCTCCACCATTTCTTTCACTAAGAAAATCCAAGTACACTTAGTAATCATCAATGAAAATAACAAAATACTTAAAACTCAACGTAGAACTAACTCTACTAGAACCCCAAATATCATAATAAACTAAATGAAAAAGAGACGCTGCGTGATTATTAGGACTACGTGAAAAAGTAGCTCGGGTGTTCTTCCCCAATTGACATGACTCACAATCTAACTTAGACAATTGGGACAAGCTACGTACCATCTTTTTGAAGTTTGGATAAACTAGGGTGTCCCAAACGTCTGTGGATTAAATCTGAAGAGTCGGAGACCGAACAAACTGTAGTGGAGCGGGGAGAATTGAGAAAATATCCACTACATGAGAATTCAGATAATAAAGTCCATCTAACTCACGCCCTTTGCCAATCATCCTTCCCGTACTGAGGTCATGTATAACAAAGAAGTCACTAAAGAATGAGATGAAATAATTTAAAGCCTTAGCCAAATAACTGATTGACAGAAGGCGTCCCAACCAGGGACAAAAAGAACATTATTCAAAGTCAAAAGTCAAAGAAGGTAAAGAACTTGCTTGACCGACTCCAGTTGCCATGGTCTGAGAACCATTAGCTAAGGTAACATTGGGAAAGGATCGAGAAAAGTAATATTAGACAATAAATATTTGTTACCATAAATGTGGTCAGAGGCGCATGAGTCCATGACCCAAGGGCCAAGTGTGGTGGACTATGAGATACAAGCAACAAGATTACTAGTCTGAGCAACGAGAAGCTATTGATAAAGATGCATGCTTACTCGCCTGATACCGAAGATAGTCATTGTATTCTACCTCAGATAAAGAGAACAATTGATTGGTTGGATTACCAGTGGATTCAGTCTGAGCAACATGAGCATTCGGTGGTTGACCATGGAGAGTGTGACACACATCACGAGTATGGCCCCATCTGTTACAGTACCCACACCTTGTCTGAGGTTTCCCTGAGCGGCCTCCATGTTGATTTCTAGTCTGAAAGGCAGTCTTAGATGCTAGAACGGAAGAGTCTGCAAGTGTCACTGGATGACTAGACAACATAGGTGGTGCAGCCAATCGCAATAGTTGAGCAAACAAGTCATCCATAGCAGAAACAGTGAAGCTAGCCAAAATTTGATCACGCACAGAGTCAAGATCAGATGGAAGTCCAGCAAGTGTAACACCAAAAACAGCTTCTGACGTTGCTCCAATTATTTTTCAACACTTGGAGTAGCGGGCATCAACTCATTAAATTTTTTTCATAACCGCCTGAACCTGTCCAAGATAAGCAGACATATTTGAATCATGCTTTTTGAGGTTAGTCAACCGAGAGATCACATTATAAAAGCGGGAGATGTCATTTGTGTATAGTCCACGAGCCTTTTCCCAAACTAAGAAAAAAGTTTGAAACGATCGAAACAATGGCATCACCTTTGAGTCAATAGATTTCCACAAAAGATTACACAATTGAGCATCAATCCTTTCCCATTCGCCCCTGAGGAAGACGAAGATAAGTAGTTCGCACTACCAATCAAGGGTTCAGTGATGGTGGAGCGGTTCGAGTTGTTGGAAACCATAGGTTTGGAAAAAAATATCTAATCCGAGTGACATTTTTCTCAAATAATAGTTGAAATAATTTCGAATCAAGTTTAAGTTACAATTATCAAAGAAACAGAGAAGCAGATCGCCGAAATAGAGAAGCAGATTATCGGAATGTTGACTGTCTCACCCGAAAACACACTGCCTCGCCGAAAAGTGCTCGAAATCTGGTGGAACCTTGATGGGTGGTCTCGGAATGAGGTGTTCAGTTGATCTGGGAAAGAGAAGTCGCCGGAAAGTGGACGGAACAGAGCTCTGGACGAAATTTCTGAGATCTGATCGGAGCGTGGAGGCGCGTCAGAGGTCGGACGGCGGCGTAGCTTGCTGAGGTTGGCTCGTGCTGCTCTTCCTCTTCTCGTGGTGATGTTGGTTTGGTCACAACACCTACGGAAACAAAGTACCTCGTCGGACAGCCAAGAAAGGTTGTCGGACTTCTTTTTTTCGAGTTTGAAAATTTTCTCTTCATGTGTCTTTGCCTTAACCAGGCTCTGATACCATGTGAATCGGAAGAGAAAATAAGAGGAACTCGGCTTGATTATTCCCTCAAGCTATTGGGGTTTAAATAGCTAAGTTTACATGTCCTAAAAAGGAAGGAAAATCAATACAAATCAATTCTTGATTACATAATATTTTATCTACTATATTTACATAAATGCTAGAATCTGTGAGATTCTAACAGTTTTGAACTTTGAACTTCAGACCAGGTGGCCACTTTCGAACTTCAGATCACTGGTCTAATTTTGAAAAGTTGTCAATTTCTAAATACAAGGCCACATAGTGGTTATTTGCGTAAATCGGCCCCACGTGATATTTAAACCAACACAGATTGTGACAAGGCTGAGACCTTTCTAATTCTATGCATATTCAGTGGATATCCCCAACCCAACCTTAACCTCAACCCTGGTGGAGAAAAAAAAGACTTCATGAACTTCATCAATTTAGACGGCAAGAAGAGTACACAAGAATCTAGAGGTACTTAAACCAGTAAAGAAGATTCATCCATCGTTTTACTTGATGGAAAAAAAAATTTAGGATAATCATTGGAAAACTACAATAATTAAAAATCATATTCACTAATTGATTCGTAAATTCTCCTTTATCATACCTGCACCACTACAGCACCAGCAGCATCACCAAAGAGAATACAAGTCCCTCTATCTGTCCAGTCAACATAGCGAGATAGAGCATCAGCTCCTATTACAAGAACGTTTTTAAAACCGCCACCTGCGACATGGCAGAATTTCAATATTTAGCACAGCATATAAATATATAAATCAATACATCGTAGTTATGCTGGTATTGACAATTCAATAATATTTCACAAAAGAATAAGATTTTAAGGCCACTACTCATTAAATCATTTTCCTACGGGATTTATCCAAGAAGTTGACAATTTTCAGTGTCGCTGATATATTTCCAATTCTTTAAGTTGCCCTCTTATTTTTTGTTTTGTGATCGGTAAAGGGTATTGTATTGATAAGCAGCAAAACTGCTGGCAAGAATTTACAGAGGAAAGCCTCATTACAAGTTGTGTAATGAACTCAAAAGGTCAATCATGACTTCTATATCATTGTCTATTGCCATGTTGCACCAAAAAAACCGTAGAGGAAATGCATTTGTGCTTTAAATTAATTACAAATTCCTTTTTGCTTTAAAAAATTCTCGAATTTCTTCCTTCCAAATACACCACCAGATGGCAGCAGGCAGTGAGTTCCATGTTCTTAGTTTGCCTTTTCCCAGTCCTTTCACATGCCAGCATTGCAGAAGCTCGACTGTAGTCTTAGGCATCACCCAACTGACCCCCACAGTATTTAAGAGAAGATACCACATTTGTGAGGTGTAGGGGCAATGTACGAAAAGGTGATTGACACTCTCCCCTTCTGTCTCTCAGTTTTCAGTATCCACAAATTGCATGACCACAACTTTACTTTTCAAGTTTTGACGATACTGACCTATCATTTTTTCACTTAACTTGTGATACGGAACGTTAGCAGGCCTTTCTTAACTTACTTACATCTCCAATAAGGTATAGAACACTAAAGATTCCCCTCCAGTTTTAGCACTCTATGCTAAGAATAAGAGAGTTCATCAATAACGCAGAAATGATTTGCAACTAACGACTGATCAAAAAATCAGGAATTTGCTTGTTCTTGATTTGCAACTGACTGACTCTAAATTTTGTTCACATAGTTTCTCTCTGTCAGATAGTGTACTTTCTTCACTAATCTCTTAGATTCAAAGTTCCTTAGTATCATGGTAAATCTGATACTTTGAAGTTCTAGCGCAGAAGCAACATATTTGTACTTCAGAAGTATTAACACCAACTATTGAACTGGACAATCCGAGCTGGGTCCTAGAAGTTGAATGGTGAAAGCCTAGGAAAAAGTCCACCATCATATCTGCCATATTTAAGCACAAGTCCAAATTCAAGTGAAAAAACAGCACTGAGAAAGAATGGATTTGACGAAATAACACTGGGTAGGGTAGGGTAGGGTCGGTATTTGAGTGGAGAAGGGTAGAGGGCTAGGACCATTATACATGGAGTTTCAAACCGTGCGACATTGACCCTCTGGGATCTCGGTTACCGAAAAAACATTGGGTAGGGTCCAGAGCATTTAGGGAAGAAGTATGGCCAAGCCACCATGGGCTGGACCAAGTAGCCATCGATCAGTGTTGTTTCCACTATTCTTGCTGGTCAAGCTATGCTGTGTTTCTGGAATATTGATTATTGCTAAATCCTCAAGAAACATTTAACATGCATATCGGATTCAGCTAGAGAATTGATCTTTCTCCACTGGAACATGGACTGTAAAGTTGGTCCATCTAGAGTGTTAAACATTTTTAATTCATCCAATGCAAGTTTTAGAGCTCCCGTGACATTTGAGGGAAATTACAAAAAAGAATGATGAAACACTTAAAGTTACGCACAAGATTTTACAAGTGAGAAAACATTTGCTTAGAGAAAACTCGTCAAGGAGATCTTAAAATTAGAAAGTCAAGTAATCAGAACAAGCTTTGTGGGGAAATGATAGTTCCCTCGCCCTCTCCTCTCCTTCTCCCTCTCCTTCTCTCTCCCTCCCTCCCTCCTTGACACACACATAGTATACCTACCAGTATTATGATAGAAACCTATTCTTTCATTGAGATTGAGTAGTGTCATAATCTTTGTCTCCCTGTATGTTCAGTTGTCTTCAAAGCCTTAAATCGTCTCTAATTAATCATTCAAACCTTGCTTAATAATGTACGACAATGCTAATTGTTTAACCTCAATTACAGATCACTTAAGGTATATCCAGTACAAGATGATTGCCTGGTTCATTCAATCCCTCTATGACAAAGTTTACAAAGAACTTAATTATCGAAAGAAAAAATTACAAAATTCTACCTCTGATATAGCAAGCAGCAGATACCAAACCCAACATGAACCCGCTACAAGCAGCTGTAATATCGAAAGCCAAGGGATTGTTTTTGCAGCCAAGTGCTTTCTGGATCTGAGTAAAGAAAAGTACCAAACAAAATGGATAGCGTCCCCGAGAGAATTCTGAAGAAAACATGGTTAAATGTATAATTTGACGGAGCAGTGACTTAGTTAATTTGGATGAGACAGTCTGGGAAATCAGAATTAAAAAGTCAGTAAGTTGGAAATGCATGATATAACTACATTGAAAAAGACAACTAATATAACTTGAATAAGCAAACACATTCTTTGCAGGACACAGAAATCTATCGCGAGTAATTAGAAAGACAAATTAGCAGGAACAACACCATTGCTAGCCAGTCACTGTGACCAGGAAAACCAGGTAGTTGTGAAGGATTCACCAATTAAATGAGCCAAGCATTTAGCTCAAAGTTGAACTTCTATATGGACTGTCTGATGTAGGAGCACAACGGCGGGAGAAGGTTCAAATTAATTTTCCTGAGCAACCTTTTATCACACTAATTACCTTACCTTATAAAAAGACATGCTAAGATGATGGATCATCCATCAAATGGCATTTCAATTTGGGGACACCTCAAATCTTTCAACACACTAACAACTCTCATCACATCATCACTGTATTTTTTTTGTTTCACATAATTTCAAGGGAAATGCATGGTGACACTCAATTATAACAGCAATGCTAAAATAAATAAAAGAGTTGTGCTTGACCTCTGATGAAACACAATTAATTTCAGTCAATCATCCTTGATTGAATTGTAACATCATATGAATGAGATTCACTTAATTGCCTTAAGGGCAATATCTTTTTCAGTTATAATCCTAGTAAATGCACGAGACAAGTTCATCAAACAATATGCTGTGAATGATGAAAAGAAAACATATCTATGCTGTGAATCAATTGCTGCGCATAAATTATGTTCTATGAAGTGGATATAGCAGAAGGAAAAGAGAATATATGTCTAAACTCAAAAGCTCCATGGCAATGCATTCCATGTTCTCACTCTAGGGTGTGGAATTAAAAAAAAAAAAAGCACTATCGCAGGTTCTTTCTGAATGGTCTGCTGAAGACGGGCAATACCACTAGAAAGGTATTTTTTGTTGCAGTATCAGTTGTATGGAAATATAATGTATTCTAGCAAGTTATACCTGCGGAGCACTGCCAAAAAGGTCCTCTGGAGTTGAACTGCATAGCAAAATTAGGTCGACATCATTAGGATCAACCTCGGCCATCTCAAGAGCTTTCCTTGCAGCCTCTGCAGCCAGATCTGTTAAGTTTTCTTTGCCTGTAAAAGCATATATCAGATTGTGGCTGGTTTACATTAAATACAGAAAAGTTAATACATCTTTTTCCATCTAAATAAAATAGAAGTATTTGACCCCCATTTCACAAAAGGCATTTCTGATTTTAAATCATTTACACTACAAACCAATTAATGCATGTGCCTGATCTTTGCCAAGCCATTTGTGTGTATCCACAAAAATTTAAATGTTGACTCTCTTATTACTACTATATATAAGGGACAACTAAGGGCTTTTGTAGTCCTCACAAAAGTTTCCAATTAATTACTTTTAGGTCCTAACCTTATTTTTAATGTCAAATTTACTTTTTGTTCTTATGGTCTACTTTTCAATGTTAACTTTTAAAATTTGTTTATTTTAAAAAATAATTTATCTGAAATAATTACGAAACAGTATTTTTGAGAATAATAATTTATGCCTGGCAAATTAATTTAAAAAATACTTTTGTCAATATTAGAGCATAATTTATGCTTGGTCAAAGTACAAAAGTGCTTGCAAAGAAAAGCTACTCTTTTTTAGCTGCTGAAAAACAGATTCAACTGCTCCTCAAAAACACTTATTTTTCCTAAAAAGTTGGTCAATCACCCCAACTCTCTAAAATAATTTTTTTTAAAATATATATTTTTACTTCTAAGAAACTTAGCTAAAGAGACTATTAATCTCCCCTATCACTTTCTGTTGTTGATATTATATCTTTTAACCTCGACTTATCAACTTGTCCTTGTAAGCAGTGTACGAATTACTCTCAATCAATCAAAGGTAGGTGCTCAACTTTTTTTTATTTCCCATCCGGTGTCCGGTACCCGCATTGGAGCCCGACTATATCCGGATTCGCGCCACGTAGGGCCCATTTTTGGGTGAAGCGCTCCCTGCCAATGATTTTTTCATACCCAAGGCTCAAATCCGAGAATTCTGGTTAAGGGAGGAGCAACCCCATCCATTGCACCACATCCTTCGGTGGTCGGTGCTCTACTTTTTTTAAAGTTGGTGTACTATTTATTCAACTTTTATCATTCTCAAACTTGTAGGTTCTCTCTTCTCATGTCAAAAGTAAGTTTATCTCCTCTTTAACTTCTTTATTATGTATTTTTTATTTTGTGGAATTTATATGGTGTTACAGAACTCAACTATATATAGAGAAAAAAAGAGGAACAAGATGAAAAATCTACCTTCTCTGTTTCATACATCTCTGTGTGCGTGTTATTTTGCAATTTATTATTGTTCTAATTTGAAAGTGAAAATTTTTAACAGATCCTTATTTTCTCAAGCAAAATATTATTAAGAGAAGAAAACGACATCTTTCATGAAAATGGTTGACAAGGTTGAAAGTTGAAAATTGAAAATAGCAGCAAGAATGATCTCTTGAAAGAAAAGAAAAGGCACAAGTTATTAAAAAAATCAACTGTAAAAAACAGATAAGGAATAATAACAATCAATTTTGCTCTTCTCTACCGGTAGCTCCATTTTGTTTCAGCTAATTAGTGAGTCAATAATAACAATCAATTTCTGCTTTTGTTCATGTGTTTTTCTTGGGACGTACATGACTGAAATCGTGCTACTAAAATTGACTCACTAAAAACCTACTTAGTTGCATGTTCATTTCTTCTTATGTCACTTTAATTTGCTAAAGTATATATTTTAATTTCTGCATAATGAAGGGTAGTGGTGTAGAACCTCGAGAGTGATGGGAGGTCCTTTAGAAGAAGACTGAAGTTAGAGGAGTGGATAAATATTTAGCAGTTATGATTTTTGTTCCTCTAGAAGAGAGATGATGCAAAGCCCAAATTTTGGTTCATTTATGTAAAAAGATTTGGTCTTTTTTTAGAGAAACTTTATTTGGTCTTTTCACATAACTAAGATTTTCTTCTAGTAAACATGTGGTGTAGATGAGATTTTTTCAGCCTAATTTGTTGGTCTTGATTTGAAATGAATATGGAATCATTCTTGAGATACTTTTGTTAACAGCCGTAAGGAACATGTTAGAGATACTCTTGTGTATTTTTAATCTTTACACCAAAAATACATATATTTTGTACATATATCATGACTATAACTAATATAATAAGTGTATCTTAAAAAGTCTGTGTATCTTTTATCTTTACAATTAATGTATATAGTCCGTTTTTATACATATATTGTAGTTACTAAATAAAATAAGTCTGTTGTTTTCAGCTTGGGCCCAGGCTCAGCACGGGCCTCGGCCACTAGTTTTTGGAACAAGTAAGCAATAAGGTTATGTCCTACAAACATTCAAAGAAAGGAAATTGCAGAGAACACTTATACACATCATGCTTCCTGAAAACGTTTGATTCTATAGAAATATGTCAATCTAATCAGAAGAGAACTTAAATATGTAGTGTGTACAGTAAAATGAAGTATTAAAGAATGGAAAGAAGATTGAAGAAGATCTGGAGATTAATTCCTTTATGTATCATACGAACAGTGTGTCACAAGAGAAATAGAAGATGCTGTGAAGGAAGAAGGAGATGATTGCCTCTATAAAGTTTAGATGTTTGCAAATATTTGCTGGCATAGAGAAAATACTGTGATTAGTATGTCTGAATTTATGGAAGCACTTGATTCTGTATTTATGTCGCAGATGATGTAATCTTGAACTTCGTAACCTTTTGCAGTACTCACTTGGTACTGATTTATCAATAAAACATTTTACCTTATCAAAACAAAAATTATGAGGAAATGACTGAAAGGAAATATACCAAAGAAATAGCATACCCAGTTCACACGCCACACTAGGGCCCTCGGCCCTCTGGGAGTGCTTTGGTTGGGTACTTTTTCATATAGTGTTTGTACCAACAGTCCAATAAATTTTATAATAGCAATACGCTTGATGTTTGGTAGGATCTTTTCACAAAGAAAGTGTATTGTGCCATTTACAACTTAATTTCAATTTTTGGAAACAACCTCTCTACCCCGCAAAGGTAGGGGGTAAGGTCTACATACACCCCACCTCCCCAGACCCCACTTGTGGGATCACACTGGGTATGTTGTTGTTGTTACAACTTAATATCAATTAGAATAACTATAAATTTGACAATGGGCAGATTATCTTTTTGATGATACCAGATTTCTAGAACTAAGAACAAGAGTTTATAGAAATTTTTCTAGTGTAAGGGTAGTCTTCTTGGTAGCACAAATGAGTGTATGCTTTTCTTGGATTTGCTAGGGGGAAGACAGTAGATATAGTCTTTATGTTCTTTATGTTTTGATCTGCACTGCATTCCCTTTATCATGGTACAACTTGTACCATCTTGGTACCTTCTATCAATAAAACTTTTACCATTTCAAAAAAAATTGATACCGAAATTTAGGCCAAAAGGAGTTTCAAAATCTCTAAATTTGAGCTTCTACCGAAGCACTTTTTGATAAAAACTCCAGAACTAAATGTACTTTTAACTATTCACTGGGTATGTTGTTGTTGTTGTTGCTAGAAGTATTTTCTCATGCTACTTGTTTTTCAGATGCACCGTACTGCCAAATGGGAATTAAGTTTATTTCTTTTTATAACCGACAAATCCCCCAAGGCCACCTTATGCACAGTTCAAAACTTGGTGGATAATGGGCCCTCCCCTGTACCGTTTTCCACTTAAATACCAGGCTTTTACACCTAATCCACACATACGTGCTGCGCACTTACCACTAGACCAGAGCCCTACGGTGCTCAAGTATTATTTTGTTTTTTTCCGCTAGAACATAATACAACAGAATCCAGTCAGTTAACAAGCAATTCAAAGAAACACTTGCCTGCAAGAACTCTACGGTTACGAATTCCTGTCCGAACAGATATCCATTCATCATTAGTATCAACTACTTTTGCAAGATCATCATTGGATACTTTTAGAGCTGGTACTGCAGAGCCACATCCTATTAGCTTGCAGCCCCTGTTAACTAGCCTGAACAAGCAAATAAAATATTAAGGTAAGAATGAAGGAACACAGATTCAGCTGAAATGCTCTGACAAAAACTTGAGCCTGCTTGTTGAAAATCAGAATTCTTTTTTAATATGTTAATGAAATGCACCACGATGGCACTCACATATAACAGAAATGGAAAGAAGTGAACCCAGTTGGATCCATTTTACCCCCTTTCGTTATGTGAGTTTTTCTTTTTCATTTTCTCCAGTTGGAGCCAATGAGGGAGCTATAAATCGGCATAACTTGATAACTTCCTCTACAGGCTCCTTTTGGCAAACAAGAAGATTAATCCCGGAGAAGAAATAGAAGGCCAGATTCTACAAGCAGGCATAACAATCCACCAAAACATTGTACCTTCTCAAAATATAATAGATCCAAGTTTTTGGAAGTGGTACCATAGTTCTCCCTTCTCACTAGCTCAATTTGTGGGTGTCCAACCCATACTAGTCAAGTTCGTGTCTTTTATTTTGTATAAACTTCTTCAGTCCCTACAAATCAAAAGAATTTCATGTGCCCCGCTTTGCTCGTAGTGCTGCTCCGAGTCTTTGTCTGGCTGTGGTATCAACTCTAGAGGAACTTATTTCATAGGTTCTTTAAGATATTAAGCCACAATGCAAAAGACTACCTCACTTGCATATCAGTAAAAATGAGCATAACCTTACAATTGACAGTTAAGGCATAACCACTCAGAAACTCAGATGTATAATTGTCCAATTGGTACAATGGAGCACCATAATTTGAAAACCACATCAAGATTCTTTGAACACGAAATATCTCTCAAACATTTTGATTTAGCATCAGGAAGATTACGTAAATCATATTTCAATGTATTTCACCACAGATATAAACATCTCAAAGCAGGCGGCAAAAACCCGTTTAACTAATAGAAAAAATAACTTTAAAAGAAAATCAGAAGGAAAACGGCCAAGTGATAATTGTCAAGAATTACACTTGAGCAAATCTCTTTATTAAAATGTTTTGAGAAGAAATTGGGAAGGAGGTTCTTTACATTACCTTGATACTCGAGATTTATCCGTTGAAAGCTTATCGGCGCCTTCAACCGTGCTGGAACACACAACGCTGTTGAAGGTTCCATCAGATGATGATTGGCCAACCTGATACATGCCTATAGATGGACAAAATCTCCTCCTTAGAGTAGGCACTGCTGGTGTAAAGAACCTATATTCATTGGTCATTTACATGCACCAATAACTCAATAATCCTCAAACAAATTACAATAAACAACACAACAAAACAAAAGCAGCAAATATGCTCAACATTTTAACTTGATGATGCAAAATCCAGAACAGAGTATGAGAATATAAGATTATTCATACTAAAGCATACAACAACAACAACATACCCAGTGTAAGGTAGAGAGTTGTTTCCGATAGACCGTTGACTCGAAGAAAATCAAACCAAAAACATAGCAAAAGTGTTGAGAAGACCTTACATATATAACCAGGGGTGTAACAAATTACTTTTTTTAATAAAAAAAAAACAAAGCTTTAGCAGTTATTGGTATGGCAGTGGGAAAATGGATATAAATGATTCATATAGTCCAGTCAAACTAGTTCGAGATTGAAGCTTAGTTGTTATTGTAGCTACTTTAAAATTTATTTCTATGCTCAACTAAATGCAAATATTATTTACACTGTGTCAGAACAATCACAATCACATAAATGCACGGCATAAAATCCTCCATGCTTAGGGCTTCAGTTAAACATAAACTAATTGAGATTCATACAATAAATCACAATTAACGAGTTAAAACACGAATTAGGCATACAAAATCCTGTTCAGATCTCGTAATACTCACAGATTATGTCCTTGTTGTTGCCGTAAAGTAGTAATTCCAACCCTCCCAAGTACTTGATGGCCATGTTGCAAGGAAAATGTAGGACCAGCAGCAATGGTAGTGTTCGCCATTATTAATTCCTCAAATAAATCAAAAGTTAGCTGTACCGATTGCTTTGCTTCACATGAAATGAAACCCAAATAGCTTATGGGTTCGAAAATGAAGGAAATATAAGAGAGATAGGAACAATGTTGGGGGGTATCTAAGTATTTCCGTCCATGTATAGAATCAAAGCCATTGAATTGGAGTTGATAGGTAGTGTTTCCTAGATAACTCCGTGCTCAAAAGTGGTTTACACTTTACACGATATTCGTTGATAGGTTAGCTAGGCTGGTTAGTCGTATCTGTATTTTACTGCTAATCCCTTCGTCCCTATTTAATAATCTCTCAATTTAAGTGCTTTCTTTTTTATTTATCTCAAAAATAATATTTTTTTATATTTATTAACTATTTTAATTATATGTCAAGTTTAAAATTATAAAATTAAAAAAACTTCACACATCTTTAATTTAAGATCATAAAATTTAAAAATATTTATTTATTTTTTAAACTTCGTATCAAGTCAAACTAAGACACTTAAATTAGAACAGAGGGAATACTTCATCCCAATTTATATCATGTAATTTTTCTGAACACAAAGTTTAAGAAATAAAGAGAAATTTTTAAATTTAATGATCTAAAATAAACTAAAAATATTTATGAAGTTAAAAAAGTGTGTCATATAAATTTCTTTTGAAAAGACTAAAAAGAAAGTTTGTCATATAAATTAGGACATGTGAAGTATATACGGTTCGAATTTGCTAGTCAAACTTAATTCATATAATCTTTAAGATTTTTAAAAAATAATTTCTATATTTAAAAATTACAAGGAAATAATATAAGTCGCAATAGCTAATAATTTAAAATATTTAAAGGAAATAAGTCACGCTCACAAAATTTTTATTTTACTTTTGAAATTCCGAATTGTATGTATAAATTGAGACATGACAAGTAATTTCTTTTTTCTGAACTCACGATATTAAATATGGAACTTTTATGAACCTGTGGCCTGGAGAAATGACTATTTGGTTTATTTGATTTAGGGCCTTTTTTGGACTTAGGTACATAAATGATCTATCTGGTTAATTGTGTGACAAAACTCCATTTTGGTAACAAAAAAATGTGGCATTTAAATTTCTGGCAGATTGTATATGCATTGTCATGATAGGTTCAACTAACCAGGCCAAATACAAGCTCAAAATGTGCCTGACAATATCATACTCTTCAATGTGTGCCTAACAATATCACATTCATTAATCCAATATCACAAACAATAAAAACAACGCAACGTAAACAATGTGCAATTAAGCATCTATTACTTTAGAAAAGAGAAAAATTGTCATCGCCAAATGTACGATGAATGGGAGACTGCTCGATCCGGCCAATCGAGAGCAATTTTTCCGTTTTCTCTACCAAATATAAACAAGTTAACTATGTTGTCATATAATGTGACGTTGGAGAGATGAAGGATATCACACCAGCTTGTATAACATGAGTCAACTCTAAAATGTGGCCACATATACATTCTACATGGAATATTATAATTACTTTATTAATGCATCATTCTCGTATATACTCCATACATATAAATTTACATGACATCAATTCTTTTTTGAAACATTTAAATTATTGACAATCATTCATTAATAATGTTATTTTCTATTTACATGGCACCAATTCTTTTTTGAAACATTCAAAAATTATTGACACTGATTCATTAATAATGTTATTATCTATCACTTTCGTAAGTTCAAAATAACAAATTTATATAACTAGTAATTTTTAACTTTGTGCTAATATAAAAATAAAATTCCGACCACTCTTTTTTCTCAACCATAAATATATAATTCATAATCAAATTAATATCAGAAATATATGTATGATCACATTCAAAATTGAGTAGAAGAAATAATATCTTTAAATTATATTCGTGATAATATTGCTAAATCATATTAACACTTCTTTCTATTTGAATGCTCTTGAGACATATCAATTATGATCGTAATGTGATGGCTACTGAAGATTCAACTAACATGCACAACTAATTTCATGACCTGGTCTAGACTCAATTTATGGACCGATCATTTTATTGATGCTTTAAAATTCGGTATAATCGTCATTATTAGTATTTTCCTTTTTCAATTACCAGGGATTATTAATTATGTCCGGAAATAGAACATTGAGGGATTTTTTCACAACATGCAATTCATACTGAAAATTGCTAAACAACAATTTGCTTTAGGTATTCAATTTGAAGTTCTTATAAACAACCAACGTGAATTTTCTTTGAAGTAAGATCTTGTTATTCCTTGTTTATAATATGAGATATTGCATGATTTTCTAAATTGACGTTATTGGATCGGAATAGTATGTTCGGTAACCAAAAAATACAAAATCTTCATTTTTCCTATTGAAAGCTTCTAAACATATCTCATACTTAATAGGTATTCTAGCGATAACACTAGCTTGTTAACAACATCGTTTTGTTACACGTTGTAGTGACAATGTTAATAAGGTTAGGAATATAAGGAGTCTACAGACTTGATAATTAAATATATTTCACTTAAATTATCATTTAGTGATATGAAATTGTAAGTAGTCTCAGTAGTACACTAATATTAAACGTAGAATTAAGAAATTTAATATTATCATCATATATGTCAAACTTCCCATGTGGTTGTAAAGATGAATGAGCAATTAAAAACCGAGCTTAGACATGTGCCAAACTAAATTGTAATGAACTTAAATATATTATTGAAAAAATATCGCACAATTTTACGTGTCTAAACAGTATTCATAAAATGTTCTTCTTTTTGTGTGGTAGCTAACATGCTTGTGAATTTCACTACTAACTTAATGTGTCTAAACAGTACGTCGAATTTTATCATATCAAAGTTCATGAAAACAAATATTTCAAATTGACAAAATCAAACTAGTAAAAACTTCATGAAAACAAATATTTCAAGTTGACAAAATCAAACTATCAATATCAATATTAGTGATCAATTGATTCGCATACTAATAATGTAGAGATTGTGTTTTATGTTGTGAAAAATAAGAAGAGTATGTTATACGGAAGAACAATAATGCATGGGTTATTACATGGTGACGAATAATATAAAACAAATTATATAAGAAAAGAATTACATACTTTAATGACATATTAGTCAATTTATGTAAGCATTACTTATTTTATGTGAATACACAAAATATAGTAGTAATTAATGATAACAAAGCTCAACAAAATGCAATATTTATATTTTTCAAATTTTGTTCAATCAAAATCAACCATAAAGAAGCAATGGAACTTCAATTTTATATGATACTTACGAAAAAGATAGAGAACGAGGAGGAGGAAGAGAAGGAGATCACACACAACTTATAGAAGAGTTTGCCTTATTCCTAAAGGCAAACTCTGCCTACAAGGTAGAGTTTGTATGCAATATGCCTTAAGGTAGCAGCTACCTTAAGACAAACTCTGTCTTAAGGTAGATTTTGCTACCTTAAGTCAAACTCTTTCTTAAGGTATAGTTTGAAACTCTGTCTTACAAACTTCAAACTATGCCTTATAATTTTTTTTGCCTACGCAAGGGTTCATTCAAATTAAGAACAAAAACTCCTTACTTTTTATTTTTTTATAATTTAATTAAAGTCACATACTCACGGTCCTATCCATTCATTCATTCAACCCAATTTTAGTTGTTATGTTCCAATAATTCTTAATAAATAATGAAATATTTTTAGAACTTTCTGTTGATAAGACATGCTATTTTTACCATTCATTTTCATTCAGGATCGGTCGTAGTCTTTCAAACTTTATCGAGAGTGTATATGGACGAATCTCACACTTCATCCATATGTGTAGAAGACACTATCCACACTTAAAAACTGAGTACTCTACAGTAGAATTAGCAACTTAAAGAAAATATCAAAAAAAAAATTGGGTACATCTAATCCTTAAAAAAAAATTAGACAAGACAACCAAAAATCATTGAAAGTCTTTCTAATTAATTTAAAACATAAAATCAAATCAAAAAGATCTACTTCATTTATCACGAAGAATTATATTTGTTCGTTACAGTGTTGTCAATACAACTATTAAATATAGAAAAAAATTAAAACAATAAAAATATTTAAAAAGAGAATTTGTGTTGGATTGGCACTACAAATCTAATCCAAATGAAATAAATAAAAAAGTATAGACATAAATAAAGAATAAGTGAAAAACAAAACTACAACTTACTTCGATTTATTGAATCCACAATGGATTCAATCAAGTTAAGTGAGATAAGCAGCCTTGATTTCTTTTATAGTTTTATTGGAGTTTCAAATATTAAATATTGAAAAAAAAATGAAAACAATAAAAAAATTGAAAAGAGAATTTGTGTTGGATTTTCACTACAAATCTAATCCAAGTAAAATAAAATAAAAAGTATAGATATAAATAAAGAATAAGTGAAAACAAAACTAAAACTTACTTCAATTTATTGAATCCATAATGGATTCAATCAAGTTAAGTGAGATAAGCAACCTTGATTTCTTTTATAGTTTTATTAGAGTTTCAATGAAAAAAAGAAAATTCACCAATTGAAGAAAATGCCCGAATTTTAGATTTTGAAAATCAATAAAATAAGAGGGCTTGTCATTATAAAACATGAAATTCAATGAAGGCAAAGAAAACAAATATAAATAGAAAATAAAAGGGAGAAAATCTATAAAAAAAATATAAGAGAAAAGTCATACAAAGTTATATACAAATCACTACCTCCTTTTTTGTATTTTCTTAATTGAATTTCGGTTCCTTAGGACGAATCCTTGAAAAAATATGTCTTCTTTAAAATATCTTGAACATTTTCGGTAGGTTGAGCCCTTTTTTCAAGAAAATATAAATTGCATGAACAATTATATAAATTTGATTCTTTATCGGATCATAAAAATACACTTTTCAAAAATCTTTCCTTCTCTTCATGATCAAACATCAACTGATTATTCGATAGACGACTCATTGATGTAAATAAATAAATAGAAACATATAGGAAGCTTTCTCCCAGTATAGCTCGAGCAGTGATTGATTCGAGATTTTGTCTCTATATGGAACTTTATCTAAGAAATGACAATTGGGTCCATAAAAATAATCAAATCAATTAAAGATTTAAGTTTCTTTTCTTCTTTCTTCGTGAAAATGAAAAAAGGTCATTCGTACTCTCATAATTCAAGTTGGATAACTTTCAAACAGTTCAACGATTTTTTTAAAGCAATTTCATTTATTGAGTTGTCTTTCCTTCTTTTTTGTCTCTTTAAAAATTTATTTGGATTCTTCAGTATTGATCAAGTTATCAAGGCAATAAAAAAGGTGTTTTCTTGTGTTGGGATCCTTTATCTTTATTTTATTTTAGATTATTAGATTTAGACACTACTCCGATTCTTTTTAATCCTTTCAAATTGGCAACAACGTACCCTTTTTGCGATTTATATGAAAGAATTTGTAACACCTCGTACCTTTAAACTAAACCTGGTTCATGATCCATGAGTGTAGGAAACCAAAACGGGAAGTTTACGTTGGAAAAACCATGTTCAGCTCTGCAGATGAAATTTGACGGCATGAAGTACAAATCGTCAATTGTTCGACGACCCGTCAAAGTGAACCGTCTATTTTAAAAGTGAAATTGACGGATTGTTTATTAATTTTACGGACTGTCAAACGCTCGACGGTCCGTCAATCTTCTCCGTCTCTTAAATTCCAGATTTCACCACTCTCTCAAGATCTCCAGAAAACGACAATCAGATTATACGGACCATCAAACATTCGACAGACTGTTGAATGAACTGTCAAATTTTTCCCCAACAACAAACAATATAAATACGACACTTAATTCAAAAAATCAATTTTTTCATATTCTTAAACCCTAAAACGAAGGCTCTCTCTTCCCAACCATCTTCAACACCCAGATAAGCCTTTTTTCAGCGATTCTATGTGATTCTAACATATTCCTAATGAATTCTAAGTAGAATTCAATGTTCTTAACCTAGTGTTTTTTAAGATAAACCCAACTTAAGGCTCATGGTTCAAGATTTGGGTTTTTACTCCAAAGTTTAGATTTTTAAGACAAGTATTGAAGCAATTAAGGTATATAGAGCGTTTATATAAATGTGTGAACATCTTTAATCATCCCTATGCCTCATTTATTGAGATTAGTGCGAATTACTTCAGAATTTGATATTTATGTCATGCTTCATGAAAAGAGTAAAACGTCTATCCTCAAGATTATAAATTCATAGTTGTTCATAATTATCACTTTGATTGTTGTGAACTCATCGCATAATTAATATAGACTTGTATTTGATATCCATGAGTCTCGATTTAGAATGGTCAACATGTTCGCAAATCAATTAAAGCTTTAATACTCATAATCGGTTCATGAATTCATGTTCAGTATTTCATATCAGTATATTTCAGTATTCCAATATCATGTCGAGCACCTGTATTTTTGGACCCAAGGCCATATATATATATATTTGGGCTCAATGCCACAATTTATGTATATGTATACTTGGGCTCAATGCCACATATTTGTGCACACATATTGAGCCTAAGACCACAACTATTATTGTTTAGTATTACAGTTAAACAAGTGACTCTCCATTTCAGTCTAGTAAGTATTCTTATTATTTGCTTCCTAGTTCAGTTATCATTTATTAGACATCAGTTTCAGTTTCAGATTTAGTACAATATATGTTTATTGATTTGTGTTGCCCCTTTTTCCGAGTACCCCATAATTATTTATTCTTTCAGTTGCTTTACATACTAGTGCAATTCAAATTTACTAACGTCTCTTTGCACGGGGTCTGCACTTCATAGTGCAAGTGTAGAGTTTCAGGACGACGTATATACTCAATAGGATTGCTTCAGTATCAGTTGCTTGGTGAGCCCCATCTCATTTAGGGTGTTAGTATCTTATTTCATGATTTGATTATTATTATTAGATGCATACAAAAGCCTTGTATTGGTACACAAATTTCAATCATACTCATGTTAGAGGTCTCATAGACTAGACTAGTTCAGTATGTCAGACATGTCAATATTTACTACTTTTAGACTTGATGATATTTTCAGACTTCTTCAGCTATGATTATTTCAGATTATAAACTTAATATTGTATTTTACATGTTTTAAATCATTACTATAGTATGTTTTGATGCCCATGTTGATTCAACAATCATGTGGTTCACTCGGTCACATGCAGCCAGACACCGAGTACCATGTCTCGCTTATGCCATAGTTCGGGGTGTGACAAAATCATACATACAATGGATTATTGTGTGAAACACTTTGGATCGAAAAAATTTAATCAATTCCAAGAAACTTTTAAATTGAAAACTTGCTGGAATTGGATTATTTCGACATTCGCACAAATGCCCTTATTTCGTGGTGATCTTTAATTTTTGCCCCATTGAATTTGTAATCTTTAATTTTTACCCTTCAATATTTTTTTGCACGACATTATTTATATTACGCAAGACATAATTTACGCTTAAATGCGGCATATGTATCATAACATCCACACAAATTATACCGGGCAAGACGAAGCTTTCAACACTAAATAGAATATGGAAAATGACATAATTTTAGATTTTACTCGATATAATTTACGTTTAACTTCAACATATATATCATAACATCCACACAAATTATGCCGGACAAGGCAAACTTTTCAACACTCAACAAAATATGAAAAATACTATAAAATTTATACCGCATAACTTAATTTCTACAGAATTTATGCCGAGCGAGATAAAAATTCAGTTTCTGAAGATAAAAATGTTACAGATATAAAGCGGGTTGAATTAGGCAAGAAACTGGACTAAGTTAGAAATTTTAGGTTATGGGAATTGGGCTAAAAGTTAGCCCATTACTAAATTATCCATACAATTTTGGTCGGATTAAGTGGGTCACTAGTATTTGGGCCATGTGATACCCCTAGTATTGTGCAAATCTCCCCGGAACAGAGGGCCCATAAGCCCACAAAAGGCAGTAGGCGGGCAATTACCAACATAACCGGGAAATTCCCAAATATTTAGAAAATTTTGTAAAATTTGGAGCTTTCAAACTGTTTTATTTCCAAATGGCGCCCGCCTTCCCTCCCCTTAACATTTCAATTCTAGATCTGTAACTTCAAACAAAACCCCCAGCTAGGGTTTTACCACTCATCTTGCTGTAGTATTGTTCGTTCTATGGCGTCCGAGAAAGAAACCCTAAAAGACAAGAAATCAGACGAAGTGATGGACGAGCAACAAGAACACGAAGAAGAGCAAAATACAACTGAAGTAGATGAAAAACCAGAGAATAAAGCTGAAGACAAAAAAAACGCGAAAGAAGAAGAATCAGATGAGGAGGAAAAGGAAGAAGAAACATCAGTTCAGAAGGGAAAAAGTGAGAGAAAGAAGAAGGAGAGTACCGAAGAGGAGCCTAAAACACCAATCTCAAGACCGACGAGGGAACGGAAAACTGTGGAGCGCTACTCTGAGTCTTCGGATGCGAGAGGTTCTACGCCTAAGCCATTGTCAATTAGGAAGGTAAATGACACTGTAAATGTCTAACTTACAATTACTGTTAATGATATGAATTTGCTCTTATGAATTACTGTTGTTTAAATGCAGGGTAGTGGTACTCAGCTGAAGGATATACCAAATGGTATGATTGATTTCGTTACTGCTCAATCACCTTTATTTACTGTTTAATGTTAAGTTAAATCAAGTAGATCCTTGCAAGCCAACACAAGGGTTTTATCTTTTTTGTCATTACTTGGTGAAGAGGAGATGCGTGTATGCCCAGTGCGGATTTGTGAGAGGTTGACTATGGATGACTTCAAGAGAGTTAGATGTAGAGTTGATTAGATATGACATGACGCAATTGCAACTTACCTAGGACATAATCTTAGATAGTAGTTTGTGGAAGACACATATTAGGGTAGTAGTTAGCAGAGCATTGCCGCGCTTATCCTTTCCTACTAGTAGTCCTACTATTTCTTCTATGGTTTCTTGTCCTTCGATTTCTTTTATTATTTACTGTCTCTCGTTCTTCGCGTATCATACTATTTTATTTTAGTTATTGTTCCTTTTTCCTATTTGACCTGCTTTATTATTGCTCTATTCTTAGCCGACTGTCTATCAGAAACAATCTCTTTACCTCCTATGGTAGAGTTAAGTTCTGCTTACAGCCTATCCTCCTCAGATCCAACTTGTGGTATTACAATGAGTATGTTGTACTTGGTGAATATCGTCGAGGCTGTAATTTGACTTATATACTCCTGTTCATTTAATGTGAGTATTTATTTGACACGGAGTTTAAGATTCCAAGTTGACTTGCATATTGTATTAGTAATAGTGGAAGAAAATATTGGAAATAGTTGTTGAGGAGTTTGTTGGATGAAAATATCATTTGAATTCTTGAAATTTATGGAAGTTGTATGCAGAGGGAATAGTGTCAAACATTTTAGCTACTGCTCAGTCACCTGTGTTTACTGTTTAATGATAAGTTAGATCATGTAGATCATTGTAAGGCTATAAGGTTTTTTTGTCATTGCTTGGTGAATATCATAGAGGCTGTAATTTGACTGATATACTCCTGTTCATTTAACGTGACAGTATTTATTTGACATAGAGTTTAAGATTTAAATTTGACCTACATATTACTGTTACCATTGTCAAAAAAAATTTGACCTACATATTATATTAGTAATAGTGGAAGAAGATATTGGAAATAGTAGTTGAGGAGTTTGTTGGATGAAAAATATCATTTGAATTCTTGAAATTTATGGAAGTTGTATGCAAAGTGAATAGTATTAGACATTTTAGAATGTCCAAAATAGAAAGAGTGTCATATAAATTGCATAAATAGTAAATCGCAGGGACCATGAATAACTGAATTAAAGTAAAACAGTGTTTATTTGGATAAATAAAAATGCATATCTTATCAAAAGGCTGTTATCTGTTATGAGTCTGATGCTAAGGTTTACTTAATAATAGTTGCATGATATTGAAGCTTGTACATACTATTTTGTCCCTGACATCTCCAATATTTTGAAATTTTCAGTGGCTTATAAACTATCCAAGAGAAAACCTGATGACAACCTGCAAATACTTCACAATATTCTTTATGGCAAGAAATCTAAGGTGGTCATCGTCTTCTTACATACAAACTCTTGAACCTTAAAACTTGAGATGCTTTCTCTTGGTTTTGCAGCTTCAACTGTGCGTATGTGTCTATTGATAGGGCGGCCGGCCAAGTGTATACGACTTGGTGTCACTTATAATGTTGTAAGGCTTTGACGAGATCTTTGGTATTTTGACTTTTCAGGTACATAGTTTGAAGAAAAACATAGGACAGTTTTCAGGATTTGTTTGGGTTGAAAATGAGGTATCTTGCTTCTATCTCCTTTCTGTTGTGATCAATCTTCCTTGTGCTTTCTTTTCTTATTTACATGTGGAAATGGTTGTAATCAAGTTCCTGAATAATCCCTTAATTGAATGTTTAATCAGATTATCTTTTGCCTACTTTATTTGTCAAGCAGGAAAAACAAAGGGGAAAAACAAAAGAGAAGCTGGACAAGTGTGTTAAGGAAAAGCTGCTGGATTTTTGTAGTGTCCTCAATATTCCAGTGAGCAGATCTGCTGCAAAGAAGGTATGTTCTGCAAATGGGTCCTTTTGTTGGCTGTTTGATCCACTGCAGCAAATATGTCTAACTATTTTTTTCTGATCGATCATGTTACTTGTATCAATTTTCAGGATGAGCTCTCAGTGAAATTATTAGAATTTCTGGAATCTCCACATCCTACAACAGATTCCTTGCTTGCTGATAAGGAACATGTACGTAGTAGAATTTGCTAAGCTTCTTCCTGCCCTTGAGTCTTGAGGAGTTGCCTTTTGTCTTTAACTTTATTTGTGTATAAGCAACAACATACCAAGTGTAATCCCACAAAGTGGGTCTGGAGAGGGTAGGATGTACGCCGACCTTACTTCTACCTCTGTGGGGGTAGAGAGGCTGTTTCCGATCTTTGCTTATAAGCATTTTTTTATTATTATGAAGTTGTAACTTTTGTTTTCTTTTTGATGTTAGAAGGATAAGAAGCAAAAGCGGAAGGGCACAGCTAGCAAAAGCTCAGGTTCCTCGGATACCACTACTGGGAAGTCAGTAAAGGTTATAACTCTCAATCTCGCCCTTCTCTATTTAAGGCAATCATTCCAACTGGCATGCTCAACTGATGACAATGTTTGAGTAGCCAGAACTTGCTGTTACTGATACTTGGTTCTGCAATTAATTTCTCTGAGCTTCAAATTGGTAACAATTTAAATGAACCTAAGTGTTTTTTGAGAAAGAATGGAACTGAAGCAAGATATTTGTTAAGGGCCATGCTTACTACTGCCACCAAGGTGTTGGTTAAGAAACATTGTTATCTTGTAATTTGTAGTGTAGATTTTAATGCATATTGGAATTTACAAGTGTTGGCCTTAAGCGAGTCTTTGATAACACTAGCATGTGCTTCCTCTCTTTCTTATTTCTTTTTGGTCTGTGTTGTTTCATGTTTCCTGTTTAAAATCTTCACTACTAGAGAAATGATTTAACTTGTCAAGCTGGATTTGGTGTGATAAGGATCGTGTTAGGGATCAACTTAAAAAGCAAGAACTTAAAGAAATATGCGGAAGTTTAAAAGAAAATACTAGAACCAAAAAAGAATTGAAAACAAAGAACTTCAAGATAAGTCTAAAATTTGAAAATAACTCATAACAACAACAATTAGCCTAAACTAATCTACCTTTGGCAGAGAATAACCCTAAGATATTGACCCCCCCCCCCCCCCCCCCCCCCGGGGGGCGGGGGGCAGATACAAAGCACATTATCGCCTTTTTTATAGAACATCTTAGTTACTGTATAGTAATAATAATTTGAATGTAAAAACAAAAGAAGACACCCTATTTATAGCCTAAGTGCGGCCAAGACTATTTAGAAAAACAGGGAACAAAAGCCTAAACAATCTTGAAAAGCAAGTCCAACATCCTTAGGAAAAGATAAATAAATAAACATTAAAGATGATCCTAATAAATTAGGAAAAAATTCCATAACAGACTTAAGAAAAGAATTAGGAAAGTTTGGCGTAGGAATCCCAACTCCACTAAGCGCTTAAAATTAATGAAAGCACCTTGATTTGTGCCTAATTTTTAGGCCATTTCCTTGTTAGCTTGGACACCAAGTTGGGACTTCTTATGGGCTGGTTTAAACACCTATTTTAGGTTTCTCTGGCTGTTGCTTGGCCCCCAAACCACCTCTTCTTTGACTTCTATTTGAACTATAAAATAGTTCTGACACTTGGCCAATTCATTTCCTTTAGACTTGAGCTCTTCCTCCACAGTTAACATCTTCATTTCCCATTGAAGTCCATCACCCATGAATTGCAACTCCTTAACTTGAGATCTATTACTGACCTTCCTTGAACTTCCAAAACTTCATCATTGTCCTTGATGCTATCACAGTGCCAATCACTTTTTGTAGCCGTTCCTTTTGTAATATGGGTAGTTAAGCTAGGGTAAGGTCTGCTCCTCACAATGTTATGGGCATTGTCTAGCAGTCAGTTTGAGTGTTTGAAATATTATTGGTGGCATCTGGTTGTATTAAGAAGTATGTTTGTTGGCAAAGGGGTGAACAATATGCCTATGAATTTCAGTATTTCTAAACACTTTATTTCCCATGGCCTTCGACAGTTCTTTGTCTCCTATCACTATTTTGCTGTTACTTCTCTGCAAATGCCTGTCATAATCCTGACTGCTGAAAGGTTGTCTGGCTTCTTTGTCTTGTTCAAAGCAGATTAATCAGAAATCTGAAGCTGGTGTAAAACGCAAGCGGTCATCCAAAACTGAGGAAGAAGAAGCTGATGATGAACAACCATCAGATAGTGGAGATGATTCTGAGAATGATGATGAAGCTTCTAAAGAAGGAAGTGATCAGGAAGAGAGTGGTTCTGAGAAAGATGAGAAACAAGAGGAAGAGGAAGTGGAAGAGAAACCAAAGAAAATTAAGTCTAATGAGAAGATCTCTTCAAAGAAGAGTGCAAAGAAGGATTCTGGGAGTAAATCGGCAGAGAAGTCTAAGGCCATAGAAAAGGGCAGCCCTGCTAAGTCATTGAAAAGTTCATCAAAATCTACCCCTTCAAGTTCAGCTTCCAAGAAAGGTGCTTCTGTTGCTGATTCAACATCTAAATCCAAGAAAGAAAAAGCTGAAAAGAAAAGTAAAAAAGAAGAAACTAAATCTGTGAAGGAAAATTCTTCAGGCAAGAAACAGTCAAGCAAGTCTACTTCAAAGGTTTCTGAAAAAGGTGTAACTTTTTCTTTTTTCAGTTAATATTAAAGTAATATGTGTTCGAGTCTTCTCTGTTGTGAGAAACTAAGATCTTCAGGTTTATTTTTTGAGATAATGTTGTGAAGCGTAACGTTTCTAGGATACACTATGGGCTTTCTCCTTTTTCTCAAAATAAGTATTGTGACGTGCCATTTAGAGAACATATTTTAACGTCAGTTATCAGGCGTTCTCCTTTTTCAAAATCTGTATTGCGATGTGCCATTTGGAGAACATGTATCTCAGTGATCATCCAGAATCTGATGTTCATATGTATTGTACGATTGACAGAATGGTTATTATTGCGCCAAACAGATTCTCTTATTAATTTTGTGTATCTTCCACTTCTCTGACTGTTGAACCTTTTGGAACAGGAAAATGGAAAAGTGTAAAGAAGGCCAAGGCAGAGCCCAGCAACGAAGAATTGCATGAAGTAGTAGCAAATATTCTGAAAAAAGTGGATTTTAACACTGTAAGTCTTACTATTGAAAAAATCATAGTACATTTTTACTTTGGAAAAGTGCTTGAGCTTCATACTGATTAGGTTTCTTGCACTATTTAAAATGCAGGCAACTTTATCTGATATTATCAGGCGACTAGGTGTCTTTTCAAATGCTCATTCTGCCTGCTATTCTAAATTCTATTGTACTGATCTCTCAATCTCTAACCTTGTTACTGGTGCTTTGTCACAGGTAGCCACTTTGATGTGGATTTGATGCACAGAAAAGCAGAGGTGAAGGCTATAATCACTGAAGTAATAAATAGCATGAGTGATGAGGAAGAAGAGGATGAACCCAAGGGCGATGATGATGCAGAAAAACCTGAAGGTGATGACAGTGATACTTGATTTACAGGTCAAGTTGAAAGATTTGCTACCAATACAAGCTTGTTATTGTTCTGATTTGCATGTTGTCCTCTGTATAGACATGTAAGCGAGAAGGTATACTGTTAGCTGCAGAATATACAGATGGTGGCCTCAGTAGGATAGTTGTAAGATAGACATTTCTGTATTAGCTAATCTATAGATGTAACCTTAGGATTTCCTTGTCCCCGTCTGTTGCTGATAATTGGGGTTTTGAACTTGTACTTTTTTAAGAACTATTGCAGATTGCCAGAGATTAGATATGGTGAATGACCAAGATTCTGTATCATTTGTACTGCTCAATAAGATAAAAGAAAAAATATTCATATGGCTGGTGGGTTTGCTTAATAATTGCTATTGCTGTCTTTTTCTGGTGTTTCCATGTCTTGAGTTGTATTTGAGTAAACTCAAGGCAATCGGTTCAAACTCCGTATTATTGTCAATCTACAAAACATTTTTTTTACCTCATTTGTCCCTAATTAAGTGTTTTAGACATTATTATATTTTGCAATATATTCTTGATTGTTAAGTAGGTGCATATTCGGTTTTGGAGAAAACTGTTATCCAACTTCCTAAACCTTATACAAATAGGTGCTTCACAGGATCTGCGGACAGAATTCTTCATTCAATTGTTGAGAGAGTTCTGAAACCTCCTGCCCCGTGATTAAACCTATCATTATGGCTGCCAAAGAGTATGATTGGGAATGTGATGTTCCTATACGTCACATTCCCGAAGAGTATCCCAATATATCAGTCCCAATCATACTCTTTGGCAGCAACAATGATAGATTTAAAATGAGTATGGTGGCAAAATTAGTCCATTAATTTATGATTTGACAATGTTGGGTGGATTACCGGTTCATTTATTCATTCAATGAATTTTGATCCGTTAAAATTTAGCACATCTTTAAGTTAGGTTGATTTAGACTAGGGCTGGCCAGTGGGCTGAGACGGCCCGACCCCGTCCTGAGCCCGCCCCGGTCCCGCCACGATCCGGCCAAAAAAAATAACGGGGTCGGGCCTCGAACTCGGGACGGGACGATGTCTCGTCCCGCGAGACCCGAGCCCGCCCGCCCCGACCCCGACCCCGCCCCGACCCCGCCCCCGAGCCCGACCCCGCCCCCGCCCCCGCCCTTTACCCCCCTTTGCAAATATGGCCGTTGCACCAACGGTCATTTTAGGCCTCCTCTCCCCCAACCCCCCTACCCCTTAATATTTATTTTTAACCCATAAGTTATTATATTTACACTTTAACCAAATTTTCCAACTATAAATAACTCATTTTCTCTTCATCTTTCTCACAAATCTTCCTACAATCTCTATAATATCTCAATATATCTCTCTACAAGTCTACATTGTTTGCTAAATATTCAATTTTATTTATTCATTTGGGAATTGTGAGTGAAGTTGTCAACTAGCTTGAGGATCTTCCATCGAGCAAAGTTTCAATTTTCAACCTCTCGATTACACGTCGACGTTACGTCGGCGTTTGGTACATTCGTTCCTTCATTAAATTATTACTGTCTGTTTATTTTATTTAGCGCACTTAATTTTATTGTCTTTAATTATTTATTATCATAATTAAAATGGAAGGATTAAAAGGTATGTTTAAGGGTAAGGGTAAGGGTGCTTCTTCTAGTAGGGGCAACCAGGGCAAGGGTACTTCTTCTAGTCATCTTATTCCTACACAAGATGATTTTGTTGATACTCAACATTATCCTACAATACCATTAGATTTAGACTAGGAGCTATTTTCTGGAACTCAAGAAGACTTTAATTTAGACGATAATCTAGATGATATACCCACTAATGTTGATGACAACACACCCACTAGTGCACCTTCAACTGAAATACCTCCTATTCCCCCTAGTATGAGACGAGGTCCAACAAAACGACCATTAAAATCAGATGCATGGACATTTTTTGATAGGGACGTAGAGAATCAAGTAGCAATATGTAAAATTTGTAAAAATGTTTTAAAATTTAAAACTGGAAAAGGTCACGGTGGGACGGGGGGTTTAATTAGACACGTAGTAAGTGTTCATCCAGCTAGGTATGCCCAATACCAGGCTTCAAAACCGGGTGCGCAAACGCCCGCTCCATCGGAACAAGGTTCACATATCGACATCGTCCGGACCAAGTACATGGTCAAATTAACCCTATGACGGGGGGAATTGTAGGCTCTAAATACAATAAACATAGAGATAGGGAAGCAATATCAAAATTAGTTGTTGTGGAGGGTTTGCCTTTTTCATTTTCTTCATCTCCCGGTTTTATTCATTACATTAGAGATATATATAATCCTGCTTTTAACGGTTTTCCTAGATCAACTGTTAAGAGAGATGTATTTAAATTCGCGCATGAATATCAACAATATTTACGTTTTTCATTATATCATTTCAATGGCAAAGTATCTATCACGTCTGATATAGGTCGTAGTACTAACGACCATGATTATTTAACTGTAACTTGTCATTGGATATATTATAAATGGTCTATGCAAAAACGTATTTTAGCGTATAGATATATAGATGATAGGCACACTGATACTTTTATTGCAGAAAATATTTATCAAGTGTGCGATTATTACGGAATTACCGATAAAATTATGACTATTACATTAGATAACGCTTCTAATAACAATTACGCAATTACAATTTTAAAAAAAATAGTTTAACTCCATCTTTTCCAGACCATTTTCATATAAAATGCGCGTGCCATATATATAACTTAATTGTAAAGGATGGTCTATCACTTTTTCAAGACATTCTTAGTAAAATACAATTTGCTATAAACTTTATTTTTAAAAGTAATAAAGTACAACGTAGAAAAGAATATAAAAAAACTTGTCACGATTGTGGACTACCTTATAGAAAAATTCCACAAGAAGTATCCACTAGGTGGAATTCTTTATACGAGCAACTACTTGTTGCTTATGACTATAAATTACCTATAACTTTATTTTTTAACTCTCATAATAAAAAGCCAACTGATATGATTTTAGATAGTGATTGGGAAAAAATTTCTGAACTTATTGTATTTTTAGAGAAATTTTTTCAAGCAACAAATGAATTTTTCGGTATATATTATCCTACTATTTCAACTATGTTATTTTATATAACTCTAATATTTTTATTACTTAGTGAATATATGGAAAAACCAGCTTATAAGGCATCTATTAAAAAATGTTTGTCAAAATAAAAAAATATTTTATTCCTATTCCCTCTATTTATATTATTGGTTCTGTATTAAATCCTACTATTAAAATAGATGGTACTAAATCACTAATTGAAACTATTTACGATTGTATAGAAGTACTACCACCTCCAAGTCCCAAAAATCTAAATCACCCACCACCTATTGAACAAACTAAAGAAGAAGTGTTGTCTAGCGTAGAACACCAATGCAAAAATATATATAGATTTTATTAACAAGAAAATACTAGTAACTTACCAGCTTCCATACCATCTTCTTCATCTTCAACACAACCTCACAAAAGACATGTTGTTTCTCGCTAGTATTGAAAGCCTCGTAAATAGAATGTGCTTGGTCGCATTCTACTACTAACTAAATTAGCGAGTTGGATATTTTTGTTTTGTGGTTCTGCATCAGTATCAAGAAGTTATCAATGAAGATGGACATGAAGACTTGCTTTGAAATCTTTGGAGGGGGAATGAGAAGACCTTTCCGACACTTTCATTGATGGCTCGAGATGTTTTGAACATTCAAGCGTCATCAACTGCGTCTGAAAGCGCTTTTTCTGCAGGCAGATATCAAATAGGAGACCACAGACGCTCATTAGCCGGAGACAGCTTGGAAATTTCAGTATTATTCAGAGATTAGATACGAGCGGAGCGGAGAAGGTGCGGTCAACCGGAGATCAACGAAGAAGATGACGAAAACTACAACGAAATCTTATCCGAAGGTAGTGGAAGCGACGTGGATCAATTTGACCAACAAATACTAATTCCAACCGAAGAACCACATGAAATCATCAAGCAATTAGAACATGTTTTTTTGAGAATGTAATTTTTTTAATTATAATTTTATTATGTAATTTGCAACTTTTGGACAACACCACAAAGTTGCAATTTAGATTTTAGACAATTGTATTTGTATTACAAAAAAATCATGTCTATTAATTAATATAAGAGGCACAAAAACAACTTTGGGATGTTTTTATTACACTATCTTGTTTTGTTTATTGAGTTTTTTTATACATATGTTATTTAAAAAAAAAAAGAAAAAGGAAAACCCGCCGTACCCCGACCCGAGCCCGCCCCGACCCGATACCGACGGGATCAGGATCGGGACGGGACTTGCTCCAGTCCCGCCAGACCCGACCCCGCCAGAACCCGCCGACCCCGACCCCGACCCCTTCTCCCGTCCTGACCCGACCCGCATGACCCGACCCGCCAGACCCGAGCCCGGCCCACTGACCACTCTTAATTTAGATAAGTATATAATCCAAGGTGACGTATGAGAAATATTGCCAAACAATTTATATAGTTTTCTGTTTGATATGTTATATATAACGGTAATAAATTCGTAATAAATAGGTAATCAAATAGATTATAAAAAATAAAAAATAAAAAATAAAAAATAAAAATTAAAAATTGATAAGAGCTGGACAGTTTAAACTATAACTCATTGTTTAACCATTTTGACACCAACTCATCTCAACCTGACTAACTTTTGGATAGTATTTGTCTATTTGACAATGATTCATGTATTGATTAAGCCTATTAAAATCCACCTCAAATTCAGCTTAAAGCATCGATTTGCATTTGCAACCTCAATTTGTGATTGACTGATGAAAAGAGATGGCCGACAATTTCGCAATTGCCTTGAAGCTATTGCTTAATTTGTTTCCTGCAACTGGAGCAAAGGATTTTAGCAATCGTTTTTCTTTTTCAGCAAAAAAAAATAAAAATAAATTACTCAAAGGCAATTGTCAATTGTAGTTTTTTTTGGAATCTAGCCAGGGGCTTCATTTACATGTATCACTGACAATTTTGTGAACAGCGAAGTCTGAACAAACTATAATTATCAGGATTTAATGTATCACTGACTGCAATTTATTTTGTTGGGGCAATTCGCACCAATGCCCCTATCTTGGCTGGTCTTTCATTTTTGCTTTCGACACTTTAAGTAACAAAAAATGATCGAAAATACTTTTGATATCGAAAAAACAAAAAAAGAAATCTGGCCTACCTCATTTGCAAGGCAAAGTTTCATATAAGTTCGGTAGGAATTAAGTTATCCGCATAACTTTATTTTTACAGAACTTATGTTGGACAAGACAAAATTTCTATAAACTTATGTCGAGCGAATTAGTTACTACAACTTATGCCGGATAACTTTATTTGTACAGAACTTCTGCTAGACAAGCCAAAATTTCTATGTAACTTCATTTCTATGAAGTTTTGCCTTGCGAAATTTATTTTTTCCGACTCTGCTGGGATCGAACCCAGAATCTCTGATTTTCGTAGACCAACGAATAAGGATACTTTGACCCATAAATTTTCATTAAATGAGAAACATAGATAAAAATTAAGACCATCAATTTAAAGGATAAAAATTAAAGACTAGTCCATATAAAGGTCAATCCGTGCAAAACAAATTTGTTGTCGAAGATTGCTTTACCTTATTTTTTGAATTATCAGTTTTTTTTAATAATTTTTTTCACCCCTCCTCCAAGGAGCTCCCACATTTGCTCCCTTGTTGACTCGAACTCGCAACCTTCGGGTTGAAAGTGAAGGACGTTTACTATCTGAGCGGCCCCTCTGATCTTGAATTATCAATTTCGAACTTGGTGTGAGGCCCAAAAAAATGCTACAATAAGATTGTTCTTGAAACCCAATCTCAGGCGGTGAGCTATAATCAAACACGGAGACTCTTGTTGTCCATAATATCCACAGAAAATGTTAGAAAAATAGGAAAACATAATCGAAGAAAAATTGACTTTTCTTAAAGAGATATTGTTCAATTTCCTCCAGGATACAACAAAACTTATGTTTATACTAGATTTTTCTTAGTCAAAGACTAAGAGTCACTAGGCAAGTTCCGTGCGACAAGCTCGACCCAAAAGGCAAATCCTCTAATGTCGTAGGCAGAGAATTTCAAACATGAGACATTAGCTTCATTATGAAAGCTCCATGCTCAACCAACTGAGCCACCCTTGTAGGTACCTCTATATATTACAAACAATCTAACATTCTATTTACTTGAAAATAGAAAAATAGCTTTATTTTAGCAATACATAGAAGTTACTACTAGCATATATTTTTTAAACTATAAATATTTTTAAATATATATAAGGTCAAAAATTCAAGGGGACGTAGAGTAAGTTGATTTGGAGTTCTCACTAACTTGAGGTGTTTCCGGTGAAGATTGCCACGTTGTGATCAAGGAAGGTGAGATACAGATTAAAAGAACAAATACACGTTTGGGCCCCAAAATAAGTTAACAAGACTGTGGGCTGCTGCTTTTCTTATTGACTACATTTTAGTCCTTAGTCCCATTTCGACACAAGAAGCCTGCTTTCTTATTTGGATACACATTGTGTATATACATCACAGTACAAAATTAGATACTTCTAGAATAGTATAGGTGTACAATTTGTAGGTAAAAATATGGTGTCAGAAAGGTTAAACAAGAAAGAAAACTGAGTCGAGAGATGACTCTCTGTCTTTAAGACTAAATTGTCCCGTATCTATGCTTTTACGGTAATGGACAATAGTCTCCCAAGATAAAACAGTAACAATCAACAATACAAAGCAAGTAAGGTTGATTCTAGTGAAGAAAATAAATATTGAACAGATTGCAGAGGAGAGGATTTTTCCGTTCTGTATATTCTCTGTATTTCGAACAGAACAGAAGAGTTTTTGTTATTTTCTTAAACTAAACAGTAATGTTCAATTTATAGGTGAAGAGGAGGACCGTTGCAACGTTTCTGAAATCTTCAAGGACCAAAATGTAAAGAAGAAATACATCAGGGACCAAAAAAAAAATTCTGGAAGACAACCCACAGCTCGTGACTTAAAACCCGAGCTCGAGCCGAGCCGAACCGAACAGGCGGCGGCGGCGGCGCGCGTGTGGGGCTTAGCTCCGAACCCAAGCTCACCTAGGTCCTCCCTCTTCTAAACACATGGGTTACCCATTGGGGTCCCAAACCCTTACTAAAAAATAGAGCTTATATTGTGTTCAATCCTTCCATCTTCTACCTATGCAGGATATTTGTCATTTTGGCCAACACAATCTATCTATTCATGTCTCAAACACCTTACTTTGTGTACCAATATCTCTTTCATTCCTTAACGAAATTTGACGATACTTGACACTAATATCATCTACTAATTTAGTAGATTAGGCATGTGCGAAGAAACAATATTTTTGATATGCGGGGCCCACGTGTTTAAGTCACTAAAGACGGGAAAAACTCAATCCCATAGTTAAATTTCCAACAATCTCCTCTTGAAAGAGAATTGGTGCACACAGGGTGCCAAAGTTCAGCAATATTTCAACGGAAAGATTTGCATCAGGAAAGGTAGCTTTCGGCTTTGAACCTTCCTTAGTCGATTACCATCAGATTTACTTATTGCGCGGTGAACGTGATGTCTTGAACCGTCAGTGTTTAGTGTAAACCAAGACAATGATATCAACACAATAACTCCCTTTATTCATTTCTTCTTATAGTTTTGTCCTTTGTGGCCATGGACAACTTCTTGGATTCTTAAGTGCGTACTTTTGAAGCGGCCTGTCTTCGCACTTAAATAGGTGATCTCCTATAAGGTATCCTGCTATACCCACTTGCAAGTGTTATGAATCATTAAAAGATTTTTAAAAACTTATCCTTTACACATTATGCAGGTAACACTTAATGTCTATCGCGGGAACAACTTTGAAATTATATTTCTTTAAAGAATAATAATTCGAAGTGCTCTTACTTCAAGTGAAGCGCTAAAACTGAACCTCTATAGTTTAGTTGTCCCATTGAATCAAATTCTTGAGATCTCCAGTCAGTAAGGTTGGGTTACCACCATAAAGATTCTTATTGTTTGGGTTTTAAGCCCATCCCCTTAGACATGTAGAACATTTGATCTTTGGGTAGGCCTTTAGTTAATGGATCCACTATATTATCCTTTGATTTGACGTAATAAATGAAAATGACACCCGTGGTGATCAACTGCCTAACAGTCTTATATCTCCGACAAATATGTCTAGACTTGCCGTTGTACATACTGTTATGTGCCCTTCCTAAAGCCGATTGACTGTCACAATGAATCATCACCGAAGATACGGATTTATCCCAACAAGGGATATCCTCTAAGAAGTCATGAAGCCATTCTGCTTCTTCTCCTGCTTTATCCAAAGCAATAAACTATGATTCCATCGTGGATCGAGCGATGCATGTTTGCTTAGAGGACTTTCAAGACACAACCCCACCACCAATTGTGAAAACATACCCACTGGTGGATTTGGTGTTCTTTATGTCCGATATCCAGTTTGCATCACTGTATTCTTCCAATACGGCTGGATATCTTGAATAATGTAATTCGTAAGTCAGCGAATATTTCAGATATCGTAGTATCTGATTTAACGCCTTCTAGTGATCATTTTCAGGATTACGAGTAAACCTAGCCAACTTATTGACTGGATAAGCGATATTGGGTCGGGTTCAGTTTGTAATAAGGCTGGCCAGTGGGTCAGGATGGCCCGACCCGACCCGACCCGACCCATCCCCGATTAGTAAAAAAAATAAAAAAATTCGGTAGAGGGACTCGAATCGGGATGGGAAAATGTCTCATCCCGACCCATCCGAGCCCGCCCCAGGCCCGCCATACCCGAGCCCGCCCCGAGCCCGTCCCGATCCCGCCCCGATCCCGCCCCTAGTCCCCCATTTGCAAATATAACCGTTGCACCAACGACCATTTTAGATTTTGGCGGTTGGGCAACAACCATTTTTGGCCTCCCGCCCTTCCCCCAACCTCCCTACCCCTTAATATTTATTTTTAACCCATAAGTTATTATATTTATACTTTAACCCAATTTTCCAACTATAAATAACTCATTTTCTCTTCATCTTTCTCACAAATCTTCCTACAATCTCTCTAATCTCTCAATATATCTCTCTACAAGTCTACATTGTTTACTAAATATTCAATTTTATTTATTCATTTGGGAATTGGGAGTGAAGTTGGCAACTAGCTTGAGGATCTTCCATTGAGCAAAGTTTCAATTTTCAACCTCTCGATTACACGTCGACGTTATGTTGGCGTTTGGTACATTCGTTCCTTCATTAAATTATTATTGTCTGTTTATTTTATTTAGCGCACTTAATTTTATTATCTTTAATTATTTATTATCATAATTAAAATGAAAGGATTAAGAGGTATGTTTAAGGGTAAGGGTCCTTCTTCTAGTAGGGGCAACCAAGGCAATGGTACTTCTTCTAGTCATCTTATTCCTACACAGGATGATTTTTTTGATACTCAACATTTTCCTACAATACCATTAGATTTAGACGAGGAGCTATTTTCTGGAACTTAAGAAGACTTTAATTTAGACGATGATCTAGATGATACACCCACTAATGTTGATGACAACACATCCACTAGTGCACCTTCAACTGAAATGCCTCCTATTCCCCCTAGTATGAGACGAGACCCAACAAAACGACCATTAAAATCAGATGCATGGACATTTTTTGATAGGGACGTAGAGAATCAAGTAGCTAGATGTAAAATTTGTAAAAATATTTTAAAATTTAAAACTGGAAAAGGTCACGGTGGGACGGGTGTAACACCCCGTATTTTCGGGTAGCGGTTGAACTCATAACGTAGGTGAGTAGACCCGGACCCGGGAAAATTTTCGTTGTACTTGTGTATATTAATAAGTAGATCGCTATATAAGGGCGTGATCCCGAAATAATTTTGGGATTTAGTAAGTGTGACGACGGAGTTTAATAATAATTGTGTATCCCCGAAGAGAGTATAGACTGGTATGTTATTACGGAAGTTATGATATTGACATAAGAGGATTTTAGTAATCGTCGGGATTTAAATAATTGGAGATCGGAAATTTAATTGTGTGTATAATTAATTAATTGTGGAATTAATTAATTAGGGAGGGGACAATATATAGTGGGAATTGATAAGTGTGATTTTATAAACGATTTGGGGGTGGCTAAGCCCCAAACCGATCGACCGATATCAGCAACCATAAGGCCTCCTTCCTCCATTTTATCCATTTCTTCAACTCCATCTCTTCAACCATCGATCCTTCAGTGTGCTTTCTTCATCTCTACCAAATTCCTCCATCAAATTCATTTCTAGCAACATGAGTAAGCTCAGTTGATGGGTTTTCTGAATTTTTTGACCAAAATTGGGGATTTCCGTGAGCTTTCATATATAACCAAGCGAAGGAGAAATTCAAGGTGTTCTGGGCTTTGATTCCAGTAGAATCGAAGCCAAGAACAAGCTTAGAAACTCAGAAGCTAAACAAGAAACCTTGAATGCGAAAGGATTCTGGCGCGAATCGACTTTGGGATTCTGTTTCAGTTTTGTCGGAAGCTGTTGGGATGACAGGTTAGACGACACTCGTCACTGCTTTTAAGAGAGGTAATCTTCCTTATTCTCTAAGTTTGTACAAGTTCTAGACTTGATTCTTGCTATTAGTTCTAAAGACGATTGTCGAAAAATGCGAATTTGGGTTGGGTATCGTTAGGACTGCTGTAATTGGGAGTTACTGGGATTGCATGTGAAATTGTGGTACTGTTTTGGAGATTGTAGTAGTATAAGAAGGAGGATTAAGAGAGTTGGATGTTTCACTACTTACATAGATTTCGATATAGAAGGAATTAGGTTCTACGCGTTCAATGTGTTCGCTAGAATGTCCCACTGAATCTGTTTTTAATATGTTGATTCGATTGTGATGAAATTCGTCCGTATGATGTAGATAATCATTCATAGAGATTATAAGGACCCACAGAACTTAGATAAATTCGACAACAAGGTTGAAGTTCTAAAATGAGGCATACTCTAATATTGAGTTGATTAGTTCGTCTAAGAGGTATGTGAAACCCTTACTTCTTTCTTTTTGGCATGATTTAATGAAAGTACGGCGGACGTACTTAATTCTTATACAGTTTAATTCCTAAAGAGGATTGTTATGAGAAGTGCCTATGATTTTTCAGCAAAGAGTTTATTATGACATTATTATAATGATTTTATTGAGAGTCAAATGATAATTTTTACTTGTATATGGTTACTCATGATATCTACTCGTGCTAAGTGTTACTACATCACCTCACCGAGTCCCGGGCCAGGTTACGTTCGTGCACAGCCTTGCATTTTTCACCGAGACCCTCAGTAGAGGGCCGGGTTACGTAGGATGGATCCATAGATGAGATATGACTTTATCGAGTCCCAGCATGGGCCGGGTTATGATATGATTCCACCGAGTCCCGCATTAGTGGGCCGGGTTACGTTACAGGTATATATATGTATATGGACAGGCCTTCATGTTTTCTTGACTTGACTCTCATTTTTATAAGGCACATCTGACTTTTATGGTTTATGGCACAATTGGATTTGGATCCTGATTTTTATACTGATCTTCTGTTTCTGTTGGCTACTTATGATCTCTTTTACAACTTCATATTTTACATACTCAGTACATTATTTCATACTGACCCCCTTTCCTCGGGGGGGGGGGGGCTGCGTTTCATGCCCGCAGGTACATGTTTTCAGTTTGGTGAACCTCAGGCCTAGGTTCATACTCAGCAGGTTGGAAAGCTCCTTTGATCCAGAGCTTTGTCATTTTGGTACCGAACCTCTTTTAGACTTATGTTTGTATTTAAGGGCACGACGGGGCCCTGTCCCGTCATATGTCGTTGTTCTTCTTATAGAGGTCCGTAGATAGTGGTGGGTTGTACGTATGTAAGGGTTATGACTCTGTTTTGGTCAGTCATGTTATTGTATTCTGTGCTGGGGTGTTCCCATGTATATACGTTACTATCTGGTGGCAGCCTTGTCGGCTTGCTTGTTATGTTATATTGGCTAGTTGTGACTCCTCAGGAGACATGTACATTCTTGGGTAAAGGCAGCCTTGTCGGCTTGCCTACCCTGGCATATGTTGTTATTGCAACGTTATGCTACCGGATTTCAGACTCATTAAGGGTTAGTTGGATTATGTGTGACATGTTATTATAATGACGTCATTAGGGCGGTTAGTCTCGGTCTGTCGGATCGGGTCATGACAAAAGTGGTATCAGAGCAATTAGTCCTTGGAATGTCTACAGACCGTGTCTAGTAGAGTCTTGCGTATGGGTATGTTGTGCACCATACTTATACGCAGGAGGCTGCCATACATTTAGCATTGGTTTCTATTCTTCTTACTCTAAGATCGTGCGATAGAGCTATCTTATTAGGTTATTCCCTCTCTGACGTATTAATGTGTTACAGCTATGCCTCCAAAGAAAGCGACAGCCGCTAGAAGGGCAATACGAATTCGAGGTTATGAGAAACTATCTTACTCGTATACGGGAAGAAATAATGTAAGCTTGGGACATGGAATATTTGAGATCTTAGAATATTAGATAATCGTTGAGACCTTAGATATACAAGGCCTTCTTGAGTAAAATATTTTATGTTTGATCTGGGTTATAGTGCCTGGTATATGTGAAGTCTATTAGTTGTGATGACTCCTTGATATGCTTATGTTTATATGAAAAGGAATATGAGATATGCCAAAAATTGGAATTGCTACTATTGTACATATAAGGTTTGTTGTCTCCAGAGCAAGTTGTCTGGATAAGTCCTTGAAATTAGTTCAACAGGTAGTTGATAGTCGTTAACGGGTTGTCCTACTTGTGGATGGGGCTTAGGAGTAGATGGTCCTCTACATGTTATAATATTACCCTGTTTAAGTTGATGTGTTCCAGCTTTTCTTATGAGTTATGCTATCTATATTATGTATAAATGTATTCTGTCTTGGTCATACTTCTTAGGGTGGTCTGTTAATGTCCCTGTACAGTATGTGGGTTGAGTATAAATCACTTGTGTTAGGACATATCTTCGCCAAATTTGCTCAGTGGGACTACCTCTAGACAGTTAATTAGACTTGCCTAGATATCTTTTATGCTTGATTAAAATTCCCCGTAATTGTCTTTGCGTATCATAATGTAGGATGCAAAATGTTCTAATAACCCAAGCATGCGTTTTATCTCTTAAATAGGGACTAGATTCGTATGCTAAACATGTTGTCAATAGTTGCTTAAGGGAGTGGAAAATTGAGTATTTACATAATTCCGGGAATGGCTTGCTGCTGCAATAAACGGTTTACTTATTTAGCTAAATATTAAACCTTGAATATATTATGCCAAGCATTATGTAATATATGTGAATATTGTGGCTATTTGTGACTACTCTATTAATGTCTAGCATGTTCAGTTGATGAAAACACTGTTAGAGTATTGTGTGACGATTATTTGTGGGTTAAGTGGTTGTCTTGTTAAGTTTAAGGGTTATTTGACCTTGTATGATCCGTTTAAATGACTTTGAAGTAATTGGTATACTAGTTTTAGTCCATTGTAATCCCTCTTGGATTGCTTAGGTCCTGTGGTGTCCATAGTATGTTAGGTCAAACCATCATTAGCACATGTACTAATTTAGTATGCTTAATACATGAACATGAGGTTGGTTCCCCTGGTTAACTGAACAAATTATTTCGGTATGTTGCTATAGTGGCTTGAGAAGTATATTAAACCTCTTAGACACTATGTTCGATTAATCCATGACTCAACTACACAGGTTAATTTTAGATTTGTCTAGTCGTGTATGGGCTACCTAGTTAATTTAATGCTTAATATTGCTAATTTAAAGATATTAATGATATATAAAATGCCTAGATTTGATTTAAATGGATTGGCAGGTTGGATTGAAGTTGAGTTTAGCATGTATGGGTTATTTAAATTAATGTGATGACCAATATATTATTTTGGAAACTCATTTGGCTATCTGTAAGTCGTTTGGTCATATTATCTACCTAAAACAAGCGCCATTAATTAAGAACAAGATTAGTTGTCCTTTTTAACAAACTTGTCTTATATCGTCTGATATGATAATGTAAAACTAGAAGAGAATGAGTTAAGTGGGTTGATATGGTTGAGGTTATATGATGTGATTTATGATGGGAATTGCTAAAGGGTAGCCTGTGTGATGATTGTGAATTATGAATATTACCTAAATTCCGAGCCTGCTTTACTGATTTGGGGGTATGTTAGAAGATATGACTAAGCATGCCTAAATAAATGGTTATATGTTTGGATTAATCAAAAGGAATATGTGGATTTTGCATGTTGATTGATAAGGTTGTTGTATAGTCTGGTGTAATTTTAGTTGAATCATGAAATGACTTTTAAACTATTGTATGCATAAGTTAACCAATAATAACCTTGTTTGGATCGATTTTGGAGTGATTAGTGTTGTTAGAGACAATTCCGACTTGATATGAATCTAACCTAAAGTTAGGAGTAACCTATAACTTATTGGTTATAGTAAAAAGACCGGTGTGGCTTCTATTACATTTTTCATATAATTACAATAGTAACCCCGGTTGAGTATTAGCTTAGAGAATATGTCGGCTTACTGTTTTTGGTTTTTCCATGTGGTATCCAATAATTTGAAATGATGTAGCCTACAATGTGGTCTCCAATGACATAATTAGCTTCAATTATGACTACATGATGTCCTGTCTGCGTTATTAATATCTTGTTACTTCTATGGATGTATACTGTGATATAAACTGGACTTTTTTTTAAAACCAAAGGACTTATTTTTTAGTTTATTGTTGGAATTTATGAGCTTAACACTAACCCAAGAGGTTGTGATATGTCCAAAGGGAAGTTAGTTCCTAATTTGTTTTCTTATGTATGTATTTGTTGTATCTATGTTCTTGTAACTTGAACTTTATGTGGTCTGAACTTTGAAGTGATGTTATGAATACCTAGAAAAGAGTATTTCTGCACCCATTCATGTATCCATGTGATCATTGCCAATGTGTAAACCAATCCACCTAGTTTAAGTGCATGTGTAAATTAGGAATAAAAGCTTAGGACTACTATGCTAGTTGACATATGTTCCCAACAAGTTAAAATGATAGGCTTAGGATAATTTCAGCATGCTAGTCTTGAAGAGATGATTCAGAAAGTTCCCCTGGATCCTGTATTTTACTTACGTGAATTTGTTGGTATCGCACCTCTTAAGGGATTTGTTTTGGCCCTTGATATGGTGTGATTATAGGTTAGGTGCAGATTTTGAAGCAAGATTAATCCGGCAAGTAATTGATGTCTATTAACTATGGTATAAAGGGTTGTTTGACTTAGTATTGGCATTCCAAGTAGCTTATCTTTTTTTTTTCCTGATGTTAGGCTTTACATAACCATGTCCATAGGTGAGTGGCACAACCAATCTAGACATGAAGTTGATAAATAAATCTGTACTAATTAATGTGCAGACTGTATATGCTTGAGATAGAGGCTCAGCCTGGTCAGGCCCCATTTCTGCATGCTTAACCAAGGTGGGTGGCATTTAGTTACTTGTTCTTATGTTGCCTAAGGACCAACTTGCATATGAAATGTCTAGCATGTTTAGACTGGCCTTGTTGCTGCTGTTTAGCTGCTGTTTTGTTGTTGCTACTACTGTCTCTGTGGCACTTTAAACATATGTTGTTGCCTCATTTGTGACAGATATTGCTGCTCTTTTTCAGTCTCAAATGTCTAATTTTCAAACATGTTATGCCCTCCTAGTTATCTACATTCTTTGATTAAGACTTGTGTGACTCTTAAAATACTGGATTCTGAGTTATAGTTGCTGCTTGTTTACCACTTGCTGCTACCTGTTGTCTTGATGCCCTGGACTGCTGAAAATTTAGTAGGCCTGTTGTGCCTTTGAGGTAAATTGTGGTCATGTGTTGATGTTATTTTTGCTGCACATATAGCCTTGGGGGACTGCCTTATGGTGCAGAAAAAGGCTGCTAATCTACTGTGCTGTAAATGCAAATAATTGCTGAATTCTGCCTCCTTTGTGGTTGCTGTTAGGACTATTTAATTATGCTTTAAGGTTGTGGTTGTTGCTCCAAAAAGAGGAATGACTACTGTTGATAAGGGGGAATGCTTCCTTGTTGTCTGTGATTCCAGTTTTGATTACTGATGCCTGTTTTCCATTAGGTGCTGCATAGTTTAATGGCACTGTTACATTGAGCTGGTTGCTGTAAATACTTATTAATTTCTGATGCAGTTAGCTACCATGATTAGCTACTGTTTGGTGGTTGTTTAAGGTCACTTGTTACTGATGTTTTGACTGTTATTTGAGCTCTGTTCTGCTGTTATTTAGCTGATGTTCTGGATGATGTTTTGACTGTTATTTGAGCTCACTTTATGCTGTTATTTAGTTGCTGTTCGGGATGATGTTTTGACTGTTATTTGAGTTCACTTTCTGCTATTATTTAGCTGCTGTTCTGGCTGATGTTTTGACTAAGAGTGGCCAGTGGGCCAGGGCTTCGAGTGCAGCGGGTAGTCTGGCGGGGTCGGGGTCGGGCGGACGGGAGAAGGGTCGGGGTCGGGGTCGGGTCTGCCGGGCTCTGGCGGGTCCATGCAGCGGGACTGGAGCAAGTCCCGTCCCGATCCCGATCCCATCGGTATCGGGTCGGGGCGGGCTCGGGTCGGGGTCGGGCTCGGGGCAGGATACGGCGGGTTTTCCTTTTTTTTTTTTAAAAAAAAATAACATATGTATAAAAAAAACTCAATAAACAAAACAAGATAGTGTAATAAAAACATCCCAAGGCTGTTTTTGTGCCTCTTATATTATTTAATAGACATATGATTTTTTTGTAATACAAATACAATTGTCTAAAATCTAAATTGCAACTTTGTGGTGTTGTCCAAAAGTTACAAATTACATAATAAAATTACAATTAAAGAAATTACATTCTCAAAAAAACATGTTCTAATTGCTTGATGATTTCATGTGGTTCTTCGGTTGGAATTGGTATTTGTTGGTCAAATTGATCCACGTCGCTTCCACTACCTTCGGTTAAGATTTCGTTGTAGTTTTCATCATCTTCTTCGTTGATCTCCGGTTGACCGCACCTTCTCCGCTCCGCTCGTATCCAATCTCTGAATAATACTGCAATTTCCAAGCTGTCTCCGGCTAATGAGTGTCTGTGGTATCCTATTTGATATCTGCCTGCAGAAAAAGCGCTTTCAGACGCAGTTGACGACGCTTGAATGTTCAAAACATCTCGGGCCATCAATGAAAGTGTCGGAAAGGTCTTCTCATTCCCCCTCCAGTATTTCAGCAAGTCTTCATGTCCATCTTCATTGATAACTTCTTGGTACCGTACAGAACCCTGCAAAACAAAAATATCCAACTCGCTAATTTAGTTAGTAGTAGAGGTACGACCGCACATTCTATTTCTGAGGCTTTCAATACTAGCCGCAGAAACAACATGTCTTTTGTGAGGTTGTGTTGAAGATGAAGAAGATGGTATGGAAGCTGGTAAGTTACTAGTATTTTCTTGTTAATAAAATCTATATATATTTTTGCATTGGTGTTCTACGCTAGACAACACTTCTTCTTTAGTTTGTTCAATAGGTGGTGGGTGATTTAGATTTTTGGGACTTGGAGGTGGTAGTACTTCTATACAATCGTAAATAGTTTCAATTAGTGATTTAGTACCGTCTATTTTAATAGTAGGATTTAATACAGAACCAATAATATAAATAGAGGGAATAGGAATAAAATATTTTTTTATTTTGAGAAACATTTTTTAATAGCTGCCTTATAAGCTGGTTTTTCCATATATTTACTAAGTAATAAAAATATTAGAGTTATATAAAATAACATAGTTGAAATAGTAGGATAATATATACCGGAAAATTCTTTTGTTGCTTGAAAAAATTTCTCTAAAAATACAATAAGTTCGGAAATTTTTTCCCAATCACTATCTAAAATCATATCAGCTGGCTTTTTATTATGAGAGTTAAAAAATAAAGTTATAGGTAATTTATAGTCATAAGCAACAAGTAGTTGCTCGTATAAAGAATTCCACCTAGTGGATACTTATTGTGGAATTTTTCTATAAGGTAGTCCACAATCATGATAATTTTTTTTATATTCTTTTCTACGTTGTACTTTATTGCTTTTAAAAATAAAGTTTATAGCAAATTGTATTTTACTAAGAATGTCTTCAAAAAGTGATAGACCATCCTTTACAATTAAGTTATATATATGGCACGCGCATTTTATATGAAAATGGTCTGGAAAAGATGGAGTTAAACTATTTTTTAAAATTGTAATTGCGTAATTGTTATTAGAAGCGTTATCTAATGTAATAGTCATAATTTTATCGGTAATTCGGTAATAATCGCACACTTGATAAATTTTTTCTGCAATAAAAGTACCAGTGTGCCTATCATCTATATATCTATACGCTAAAATACATTTTTGCATAGACCATTTATAATCTATCCAATGACAAGTTACAGTTAAATAATCATGGCTGTTAGTACTACGACCTATATCAGACGTGATAGATACTTTGCCATTAAAATGATATAATAAAAAACGTAAATATTGTTGATATTCATGCGCGAATTTAATAACATCTCTCTTAACAGTTGATCTAGGAAAATCGTTAAAAGCAGGATTATATATATCTCTAATGTAATGAATAAAATCGGGAGATGAAGGAAATGAAAAAGGCAAACCCTCCACAGCAACTAATTTTGATATTGCTTCCCTATCTCTATGTTTATTGTATTTAGAGCCTACAATTACCCCCGTCATAGGGTTAATTTGACCCTATACTTGGTCCGGGACAGTATCAGTATGTGAACCTTGCCCCGATGGAGCGGGCGTTTGCGCACCCGGTTTTGAAGCCTGGTATTGGGCATACCTAGCTGGATGAGCACTTACTACGTGTCTAATTAAACCCCCCGTCCCACCGTGACCTTTTCCAGTTTTAAATTTTAAAACATTTTTACAAATTTTACATATGGCTACTTGATTCTCTACGTCCCTATCAAAAAATGTCCATGCATATGATTTTGATGGTCGTTTTGCTGGACCTCGTCTCATACTAGGGGGAATATGAGGTATTTCAGTTGAAGGTGCACTAGTGGGTGTGTTGTCATCAACATTAGTGGGTATATCATCTAGATCATCGTCTAAATTAAAGTCTTCTTGAGTTCCAGAAAATAGCTCCTGGTCTAAATCTAATGGTATTGTAGGAAAATGTTGAGTATCAACAAAATCATCCTGTGTAGGAATAAGATGACTAGAAGAAGTACTCTTGCCCTGGTTGCCCTTACTAGAAGAAGCACCCTTACCCTTAAACATACCTTTTAATCCTTCCATTTTAATTATGATAATAAATAATTAAAGACAATAAAATTAAGTGCGCTAAATAAAATAAACAGACAATAATAATTTAATGAAGGAGCGAATGTACCAAACGTCGACGTAACGTCGACGTGTAATCGAGAGGTTGAAAATTGAAACTTTGCTCGATGGAAGATCCTCAAGCTAGTTGCTAACTTCACTCCCAATTCCCAAATGAATAAATAAAATTGAATATTTAGCAAACAATGTAGACTTGTAGAGAGATATAGTGAGAAATTAGAGAGATTGTAGGAAGATTTGTGAGAAAGATGAAGAGAAAATGAGTTATTTATAGTTGGAAAATTGGGTTAAAGTGTAAATATAATAACTTATAGGTTAAAAATAAATATTAAGGGGTAGGGGGAGGGGGGGGGACTAAAATGGCCGTTGGCCAACGGCCATAATAAAAAATGGTCGTTGGTGCAACGACCATTTTTGCAAAGGGGGGAAAAGGGCGGGGTCGGGGTTGGGCTCGGGTCAAGCGGGCCTGGGGCGGGCTCGGGTCTCGCGGGACGAGACATCGTCCCGTCCCGAGTTCGAGTCCCGCCCCCGTTATTTTTTTTTTGGCGGGGTCGGGGCGGGCTCGGGACCGGGTCGGGTCGGGGTCGGGCCGTCCCGGCCCACTGGCCAGCCCTAGTTTTGACTGTTATTTGAGCTCACTTTCTGCTAATTTTTAGGCTGCATTACATTCTTGTTTTTAGTTGTTATTCGCTAATATTCGACCGTTGTTGAGCTCACTTCTTTGTTGGTCGCTACCAGTTGATTGTTATTTGGCCGATGTTTCTTTGTTATTTGCTCATGTAATCACTGCTGCATTTTGGTGGAAATTGTGCCCTGCACAAACACATGTTGCTGCCTTTATTTTGAGGCAGTTGTGGCTGTAAATTCTGGGCAGGGGCAGAGTGAAAAATCAGCAGTTGTGTTGCTGCACTCTAGCCCAAAACCAGTGCAACAAAAGAATCAACTGCAATAGTATAAAATAGCTACATGGCTAATTGTATTGGTGTGTGAATTGTTTTAAATAACTATGTTGCGTATAGAACTCTAAAATTAGATATTAGGACCTTCTACCTCCTTTACCTATTGTTTGAATTTAAAGAATGTAGTCACCATGTGTTTATTTTGGTTTGCATACGAAACTTGAGTCTATTCTTTAGAAGTAGTCATAAATTGATATGTATCTCCTCACAGTTTAAAAGATAGTCTGAACTAATCCATGAGTGTTTTATCTTTTTTTTTATTTATGAATTGGAATGATAATTTGTGTATTCTTTTTGTATGGTGTCAAAGGTTAGAAATGTCGTACCGACATTCGAGGACGAATGTTTCTAAGGGGGGGAGGATGTAACACCCCGTATTTTCGGGTAGCGGTTGAACTCATAACGTAGGTGAGTAGACCCGGACCCGGAAAAATTTTCGTTGTACTTGTGTATATTAATAAGTAGATCGTTATATAAGGGCGTGATCCCGAAATAATTTTGGGATTTAGTAAGTGTGGCGACGGAGTTTAATAATAATTGTGTATCCCCGAAGAGAGTATAGACTGGTATGTTATTACGGAAGTTATGATATTGACATAAGAGGATTTTAGTAATCGTCGGGATTTAAATAATTGGAGACCGGAAATTTAATTGTGTGTATAATTAATTAATTGTGAAATTAATTAATTAGGGAGGGGACAATATATAGTGGGAATTGATAAGTGTGATTTTATAAACGATTTGGGGGTGGCTAAGCCCCAAACCGATCGACCGATATCAGCAACCATAAGGCCTCCTTCCTCCATTTTTATCCATTTCTTCAACTCCATCTCTTCAACCATCGATCCTTCAGTGTGCTTTCTTCATCTCTACCAAATTCCTCCATCAAATTCATTTCTAGCAACAGGAGTAAGCTCAGTTGATGGGTTTTCTGAATTTTTCGACCAAAATTGGGGATTTCCGTGAGCTTTCATATATAACCAAGCGAAGGAGAAATTCAAGGTGTTCTGGGCTTTGATTCCAGTAGAATCGAAGCCAAGAACGAGCTTAGAAACACAGAAGCTAAACAAGAAACCTTGAATACTAAAGGATTCTGGTGCGAATCGATTTTGGGATTCTGTTTCAGTTTTGTCGGAAGCTGTTGGGATGACAGGTTCGACGACACTCGTCACTGCGTTTAAGAGAGGTAATCTTTCTTATTCTCTAAGTTTGTACAAGTTCTAGACTTGATTCTTGCTATTAGTTCTAAAGACGATTGTCAAAAAATGCGAATTTGGGTTGGGTATCGTTAGGACTGCTGTAATTGGGAGTTACTGGGATTGCATGTGAAATTGTGGTACTGTTTTGGAGATTGTAGTAGTATAAGAAGGAGGATTAAGAGAGTTGGATGTTTCACTACTTACATAGATTTCGATATAGAAGGAATTAGGTTCTACGCGTTCAATGTGTTCGCTAGAATGTCCCACTGAATCTGTTTTTAATATGTTGATTCGATTGTGATGAAATTCGTCTGTATGATGTAGATAATCATTCATAGATATTACAAGGACCCACAGAACTTAGATAAATTCGACAACCAGGTTGAAGTTCTAAAACGAGGCATACTCTAATATTGAGTTGATTAGTTCGTCTAAGAGGTATGTGAAACCCTTACTTCTTTCTTTTTGGCATGATTTAATGAAAGTACGGCGGACGTACTTAATTCTTATACAATTTAATTCCTAAAGAGGATTGTTATGAGAAGAGCCTATGATTTTTCAGCAAAGAGTTTATTATGACATTATTATAATGATTTTATTGAGAGTCAAATGATAATTTTTACTTGCATATGGTTACTCATGATATCTACTCGTGCTAAGTGTTACTACATCACCTCACCGAGTCCCGGGCCAGGTTACGTTCGTGCACAGCCTTGCATTTTTCACCGAGACCCTCAGTAGAGGGCCGGGTTACGTAGGATGGATCCATAGATGAGATATGACTTTATCGAGTCCCAGCATGGGCCGGGTTATGATATGATTCCACCGAGTCCCGCATTAGTGGGCCGGGTTACGTTACAGGTATATATATGTATATGGACAGGCCTTCATGTTTTCTTGACTTGACTCTCATTTTTATAAGGCACATCTGACTTTTATGGTTTATGGCACAATTGGATTTGGATCCTGATTTTTATACTGATCTTCTGTTTCTGTTGGCTACTTATGATCTCTTTTACAACTTCATGTTTTACATACTCAGTACATTATTTCATCGACCCCTTTCCTCTGGGGCTGCGTTTCATGCCCGCAGGTACATGTTTTCAGTTTGGTGAACCTTAGGCCTAGGTTCCTACTCAGGAGGTTGGAAAGCTCCTTTGGTCCAGAGCTTTTTCATTTTGGTACCGAACCTCTTGTAGACTTATGTTTGTATTTAGGGCACAGCGGGGCCTGTCCGTCATATGTCGTTGTTCTTCTTATAGAGGTCCGTAGACAGTGGTGGGTTGTATGTATGTAAGGGTTATGACTCTGTTTTGGTCAGTCATGTTATTGTATTCTGTGCTGGGGTGTTCCCATGTATATACGTTACTATCTGGTGGCAGCCTTGTCGGCTTGCTTGTTATGTTATATTGGCTAGTTGTGACTCCTCAGGAGACATGTACATTCTTGGGTAAAGGCAGCCTTGTCGGCTTGCCTACCCTGGCATATGTTGTTATTGCAACGTTATGCTGCCGGATTTCAGACTCATTAAGGGTTAGTTGGATTATGTGTGACAGGTTATTATAATGACGTCATTAGGGCGGTTAGTCTCGGTCTGTCGGGTCGGGTCGTGACAACGGGGGGTTTAATTAGACATGTAGTAAGTGTTCATCCAGCTCGGTATGCCCAATACCAGGCTTCAAATCGGTGCGCAAACGCCCGCTCCATCGGGACAAGGTTCACATACTGATACTGTCCCGGACCAAGTATAGGGTCAAATTAACCCTATGACGGGGGGAATTGTAGGCCCTAAATACAATAAACATAAAGACATGGAAGCAGTACCAAAATTAGTTGTTGTGGAGGGTTTGCCTTTTTCATTTCCTTCATCTCCTGGTTTTATTCATTACATTAGAGATATATATAATCCTGCTTTTAACGGTTTTCCTAGATCAACTGTTAAGAGAGATGTATTCAAATTCGCACATGAATATCAACAATATTTATGTTATTCATTATATCATTTTAATGGCAAAGTATCTATCACGTCTGATATAGGTCGTAGTACTAACGACCATGATTATTTAACGGTAACTTGTCATTGGATAGATTATAAATGGTCTATGCAAAAACGTATCTTAGCGTATAGATATATAGATGATAGGCACACTGGTACTTTTATTGCAGATAATATTTATTAAGTGTGCCATTATTATGGAATAATCGATAAAATTATGACTATTACATTAGATAACGCTTCTTCTAACAATTTCGCTATTACAATTTTAAAAAATAGTTTAACTCTATCTTTTCCAGATCATTTTCATATAAAATGCGCGTGCCATATATATAACTTAATTGTAAAGGATGGTCTATCACTTTTTCAAGACATTCTTAGTAAAATACAATTTGCTATAAACTTTATTTTTAAAAGTAATAGAGTACAACGAAGAAAAGAATATAAAAAAATTTGTCACGATTGTGGACTACCTTATGGAAAAATTTCAGAAGAAGTATCCACTAGGTGAAATTCTTTATACGAGCAACTACTTGTTGCTTATAACTATAGAAAACCTATAACTTTATTTTTTAACCCTCATAATCAAAATCCAGCTGATATGATTGTAGATAGTGAATGGGTAAAAATTTCCGAACTTATTGTATTTTTAGAAATTTTTTTTCAAGCAACCAAAGAATTTTTCGGTATATATTATCCTAATATTTCAACTATGTTATTTTATATAACTCTAATATTTTTATTACTTAGTGAATATATGGAAAAACCAGCTTATATGACATCTATTAAAAAAATGTTTATCAAAATAAAAAAATATTTTATTCCTATTCCCACTATTTATATTATTGGTGCTGTATTAAATCCGACTATTAAAATAGACGGTACTAAATCACTAATTGAAACTATTTACGATGTATAGAAGTACTACCACTTCCAAGTCCCAAAAATCTAAATCACCCACCACCGATTGAACAAACTAAAGAAGAAGTGTTGTTTAGCGTAGAAGACCAATGCATATATAGGTTTTACCAACAAAAAAATGCAAGTAACTTACCGGCTTCCATACCATCTTCTTCATTTTCAACACAACCTCACAAAAGACATGTTGTTTATGCGGCTAGTATTGAAAGCCTCAGAAATAGAATGTGCGGCCGTACCGCTACCAACCAAATTAGCGAGTTGGATATTTTTGTTTTGCAGGGTTCTGTACGGTACCAAGAAGTTATCAATGAAGATGGATATGAAGACTTGCTGAAATACTGGAGGGGGAATGAGAAGACCTTTCTGACACTTTCAATGATGGCCCGAGATGTTTTGAATATTCAAGCGTCATCAACTGCGTCTGAAAGTGCTTTTTCTGCCGGCAGATATCAAATAGGAGACCACAGACACTCATTAGCCGGAGACAGCTTGGAAATTGCAGTATTATTCAGAGATTGGATACGAGCGGAGCGGAGAAGGTGCGGTCAACCGGAGATCAACGAAGAAGATGATGAAAACTACAACGAAATCTTAACCGACGGTAGTGGAAGCGACGTGGATCAATTTGACCAACAAATACCAATTCCAACCGAAGAACCACATGAAATCATCAAGCAATTAGAACATGTTTTTTTGAGAATGTAATTTTTTTAATTGCAATTTTATTATGTAATTTGCAACTTTTGGACAACACCACAAAGTTGCAATTTAGATTTTAGACAATTGCATTTGTATTATAAAAAAATCATGTCTATTAATTAATATAAGAGGCACAAAAACAACTTTGGGATGTTTTTATTACACTATCTTGTCTTGTTTATTGAGTTTTTTTTATACATATGTTATTAAAAAAAAAATGCCGGAACCCGCCCCGACCCGAATCCTACGGGATCGGGATCGAGACTGGAGCAAGTCCCGCCAGACCCGACCCCGCCCCTTCGCCTATCCCGCCTCGACCCCGATAAACCTGACCCGCCAGGCCTAGTTTGTAATGTACATTAAGCTACCAATGACCTGCGCATATCGCTCTTGGGATACGGGTGCACCATGATTCTGATCAATTCTATGATTCATATCCATTGGTGACTTCATAGGGGGACTGTCAAATACATCAAATTTTCTCAAAACATCTTCAATATAATGAGATTAAGATAAAACTAGTCTGTCAGATGTCTTAGAAATCTTAATTCCTAAGATTACATCTGCAATACCCATATCCTTCATATCGAAACATTATTTCAACATATTTTTGGTTTCCAGGATCAAGTTTAGATTACTTCCAGTGATGAGCATGTCATTTACGTAAAGGAATATCATGACAAATGAGTCAGAGTTCCTTTTGATATAGATACATTTATCACATTCATTTATGGAGAAACCTTTTGATAATAAAGTATTATCAAACTTTTCATGCCATTGTTTCAGGGCTTATTTGAGTCCGTACATAGACTTAACAAGTCGACATACTTTCTTTTCTTATCCCGGAACTACATACCCCTCGGGTTGTTCCATGTATATTTCCTCTTCCAACTCTCCGTTTAGGAAGGTTGTCTTAACATCCATTTGATGTATCTCAAGGTTACGCAAAGCTACAATGGCTATGAATACCCTTATGGATGTTAAATCTAGACACATGAGAGTATGTGTCAAAGTAATCTAGGCCTTCCTTTTGTCTGTAGCCTTTGACTACTAATCTGGCCTTATATTTGTCAATAGTTCCATCTGCTTTGTACTTTCTTTTGAGTATCCACTTGCAACCCAAAGGTTTGCTTCCCGGAGGAAGATCAACTATTTCCCAAGTATGGTTCTGCAAGATAGAATCTATTTCGCTTTCTATAGCTTCTTTTCAAAGTGGTGCTTCTGGAGTTGACAATGCTTCCTTAATTGTCCTTGATTCATTTTCAACCATATATGTTAGAAAATCTAGACCAAAGGTTTTGTCTTTTTTGGCCCTTTTGCTCCGTCTTGGTTCAACCTCTGGAACCCGTAAGTTTTGTAGGCCTGGAACATTAAGTCCCGGATAGTCAGTAACTTCTGAGTCATGTAAATCTGGAACGTCTAGTACCGGATAATCAGAAACTCCCGGATCTTGTTGATTTTGAGCATTTTGTTCATAACTTAGTTTGCGCGAAATTATTTCTTTTTCCTTTCTAGGAAAGATCTGTGTCGCGCCCTATTTTGACCTGCTCGGGTCAAAGCGGAGCACAGACGTATGGGGGTGATTCCTGGGTAAAATGATTGAGGAGTCGCCACCTAATTATCTTTTACGGTGAATTAGGACACCTACATATTAAACTAAGTGCTGCAATATAAACTCCAATTTTAAGGTCTACGAAACTAGCGAGATTCTAGGTAAGGGTTCTTTATTATCCTAAAGGGAAGGGGTTAGGCATCCTTTAAGATCCGCTAACTTGCGGTTATCCAGTCAAACTCAGGTTAATTATTGCTAGAAAAATGCATGTTTTACAAGTATAATAGATTAAAAGATGTTTTGCAAATAATTGGTAAATGATGCATTTTATACAAGTACGTATTCAGATGACATAAAAAGAAAGATACATGTAAAGTTTTGAAAAATATGCATTTGTGACAATAAATTATTTATACTATCAAAGAAGTAAAATTTTGGGAATCATTGAATTGTAAATTGACAAAAGATAAACTTATTCGGAATGATTAATAAAGCGAATAAAAGATGACAAAAAGTTGTTTTGAAAATCTTGAATACGCGTGACGAGCCTAAAATAAATAAACTAGCGAGGGATTTCTAAGTTTGAAACTAACCTATGAATTAATCCTAAGTTTGCCTATTCTAAGCATTTCAATAGTTACATAAGTGCGATAAATAATATTACAATACAAAGCGGGATAAAAGCTGAATTAAAGAAAGAAATAAAATAAATAAACTCCGAGGAATAATTCGTCGTTATTTACTTTAATCCCTGCAAGCTGTCAAAAACAAACGGTTAGAAACAGTTAAATACAAATAACTCCATATCCGCATTCAAAACAATGAATGTTTTGATCACGGAGGGCTCAGACTTAAATTTTGAAAAGAACATTCCAATCACGTCGTGGCTGCAAACATATGACTTATGTGGTTATTTTGATTGCCTCGCCTACTAAACGTGTCGGTCTCTCGGGTGAAATAGAAAAGATCACTATAATCACGTCGTGGCTGCGAATATATAACTTGTTGGTTATTTTAGTCACCTCGCCTACTAAACATGTTGATCTTGGAAAAAGGTTTAAGCCTCATCATTGCCCGAAGTTATATTTCCGTCTTTGCAAGCTGTGGAGGCCTCAAAATCGACGGATATTTTTCATCGGCGGTGTAGTATCGTGTTCAAATCAGTAAAATTTTAAATCGAACAGAAACGGCAGAGTGAGCGATGTGAGCGTAAAAACAGAGGCAGAGGAAAAAGCGGTTTCGAAAATGACGCGGTGTCTAGTTTAAAACAGTAAAAATGATAAAAACAAGAAAGCGATGAATCAAAGCGGGAGCAAACAGAGAAAAAAACAAGCGCCAACAGACGCGGTATTTATTCAAAACAGTAAAACAATGATATCCGTCGCAAGAAATCTAAAACAGTAAACTTAATAAAACAATAATATATCCGTTGCACGGATATCTAAAACAGTTAAACTAAAAAAAAACAGAGAAGCGAAATGAAAGAAAAGCGCGGCCTCGAATTCAATTTCATCGGCCTTAATGCGATATTAATAAAACAGTAAAACAGTGCCAAAGAAACGAGCAGTGAGCAGTTTAAAATATCCGACCCGAGTTCTGAAATTCTGGAAATATTCAAATCGGGTCGCTCCGACCGGTCGATGATCTGACCGGATCGATGATCCAAACTCGAATCAGATTTCAGCACCAAATTCAGATAACCAATAACAAGAATATGGAATGCAAGAATTCTGGAAATATCCAAATCGGTCGACCCGACCCGGATCAGTGACCCGACCCGGATCAGTGTTTCAACCCGGAATCAAATAATTTCATCAATTTCAGATAACCAATAATAATAACAGCAACAATGCAAGAAATTTGGAAATTCAAATTGAGGCGACCCGACCCGGGTCAGTGACCCGACCCGAATTGGAGTTTCAACCCGGAATCAAATAATTTCATCAATTTCAGATAACCAATGATAACAACAGCAACAATGCAAGAAATTTGGAAATTCAAATCGGGTCGACCCGACCCGGGTCAGTAACCCGACCCGAAATCAGTGATCCAAATCAAATTTTAACACCAAATTCAGATAACCAACATACATAAATATGAAATGCAAGAATTCTGAAAATGTTACCCGAACCGGGTCGACCCGACCCGAAATCAGTGAAGAAAATCAGAGAATCAAAATGGGAGAACAAACCTTTTCGGACTTGATTCTTGAAACAACAAAGAAGCCAAATGCTTGAAATCAAGAACACAACAAAGATTTATATATTGAATCGTTTTTTCCAAAAATCCTCCGAAAAAAATCCCCCCCAAAATGAAGAACAACATGGGGTATTTATAGGTACTCAACCCAACGTTCCAACCCCTCATACCTCCCTTAAAACGAATTCAAATTTCAAAATAAAGGGGGAACAAAATCTGATTTTTGGGGCGTGTTCTTGGGGCAAGCGTTCGGCGGTGTCAGGGTAGGGTGGTGGCAGTGGTGAAGTGACGGGGGTAGGGGTGCGGCGTAAGAGCGGGGGTGTGGGGTGCGGCGCCGGTTCAGGGGGGGTAGGGTTTAGGTTTTCTGATTTTCCTTTTTTTTCGTTTTGTTTTTGGTTTAAAAAGGGGTAAGGGAATGGGTCGGGTAGGTTGGGTCGGTTCGGTGTGGGCCGGAGTGGTGGGCTGGTCCTGGTTGGGCCGACGGGTTAGGGGATTGGGAATTTATTTTGGGATTGGGCTTGTGGGAATTTAACTTGGGGATTGGGCTTGGACGAAAAAATGGGTTTTAGTTTAGGTTGGGTAGAAATTGTTTTGGGTTAGGAAATAAAAAATGTTATGGGTTGGGCTTGGACGAAAATGGGTTTTAGTTTGGGTTGGGTAGGAATTGTTTTGGGTTAGGAAATAAAAAAATGTTATGGGATGGGCTTGGACGAAAATGGGTTTTAGTTTGGGTTGGGTAGGAATTGTTTTGGGTTAGGAAATAAAAAAAATGGGTTATGGATTTAAAAATATAAAAGAGGGGTTTAATATTAAAATATATTATATATATATTTATTTTTTTGTAAAAGATGTGAATTATTTAAAATAACATAACGACGTGATAATAATAAAATATAATATTTGCGAAATGCTTAATGCTTAATAAAAGGGAAATGCGATGCAATTTTGCGAGAATAAAATAATATAGAATTTCGAATAACTTATGATTATTATAAAATATGCAAATGATATAATAAAAAATGTGAATAATAATAATAATGAGATATATACACACACACACATATATATATATACGCATGTATGTATATAGATTAAAATTGTTTTGAGGTGCTAAAAATAATTAAAACTGCAAAATAAATTGGAAAAGACGGGACAAAATTGGGTGTCAACAGATGCCCCTCTTTGGACGGAGACGATGAAAGAGTTTTCGGCCAAAGAAAGTTGACTGAGTAGCCAATTTTGTCCTGATCAACGGGACTTGAAGGAAGATCATGGGTAGAAATAAGATCCCAGGGGGAGAGAAATTATGGAAAAGTTGGTGTAGATTCAAGAAATGTTGCCCCAGTGTCGAGTTATGATGACACTGGTCGCAGATATAACAAAACTATTGGGAAAGAGCGGATCGAAGTTCGAAGTAGGTCGTTTGACCAAATTGCCTTGGTTCGCCGTGAGATATAGTTCCACGTTATGCTGAAAGCTCCCGCCGATTCGAATTCCTGTGGACCAGAGCTAAGATAAAAGTTAGTGTATAATTGATTGCATAAGATATGTATGTGAGAATATGACTTTGTAAGTTGAAATGATGTCGTTGCTTAATGTTGTGCAGATGATGTCGTTGGCGGGCGCCTGTTTATACTTTAAAATAAAGTACCCGCATTAGAAGGTGGGCGCTGACTTAAATTGAAATACCGCATTAGAAGGTGGGCGCTGACTGAAATTTAAATACCGCGATTAGGAGGTGGGCGCTGATTTAAAACATACCGCATTAAAAGGTGGGCGCTGATTTAAAACATACCGCGATTAGAAGGTGGGCGCTGATTTAAAACATACCCGCATTAGAAGGTGGGCGCTGATTTAAAACATACCCGCATTAGAAGGTGGGCGCTGATTTAAAACATACCAGATTAGAAGGTGGGCGCTGATTTAAAACATACCGCGATTAGAAGGTGGGCGCTGATTTAAAACATACCCGTTAGAAGGTGGGCGCTGATTTAAAACATACCCAGATTAGAAGGTGGGCGCTGATTTAAAATATACCCGCATTAGAAGGTGGGCGCTGATTTAAAACATACCGCGATTAGAAGGTGGGCGCCTGATTTAAAACATACCCGCATTAGAAGGTGGGCGCCTGATTTAAAACATACCCGCATTAGAAGGTGGGCGCCTGATTTAAAACATAACCGCATTAGAAGGTGGGCGCCTGATTTAAAACATACCCGCATTAGAAGGTGGGCGCCTGATTTAAAATATACCCGCATTAGAAGGTGGGCGCCTGATTTAAAACATACCCGCATTAGAAGGTGGGCGCCTGATTTAAAACATACCCGCATTAGAAGGTGGTCGCCTGATTTAAAACATACCCGCATTAGAAGGTGGGCGCCTGATTTAAAACATACCCGCATTAGAAGGTGGGCGCCTGATTTAAAACATACCCGCATTAGAAGGTGGGCGCCTGATTTGTGTCGTCGTGTTGACGTAATGTAAAGTGGGGCCCTATTGCCATGCCATGATAGTTAATGTGTGGACACAAGCGATGCAAAAGTTGAGTAGATGAGAATGCGACCCTGTAAGTCGAAATACCGCTCTTCGCGTGGACACAACACGGTTGGGAACATGTAGTTTAGCATGACGTCTTTGTACAATCTCCAAACATGAAAGTGATTCTTGTAGTGAATTGCGATGCGGAGGCCCTTGCGAATCTGCTCATAAATGTTGCAGCTTCCCTGCTGTTTTCGACATGAAGAACCTGTACTCAAATAAATTTATGAGTTTTGGGAGGGGGAGTTGATTCGCGTTGACTTTGTAGCTTCGGCCCTGGTATTCGCATGTCCTGCTAACTCGGACCGTAGCCCTCTCTCGCTTCCCAGTCTTGGCCACCGTTAATGAAAACATTCGAAAACAATTTGTAGAAATGCATCTTAAAAATAGAAACATAAAAATTCTATCAATTTTGATGAAAATGTTTGTTGAAAAATAATTTGCTTATAAGAAATCTGCATATATATATAAATGTGCAGCCGAGCGGTGACATGCGGTGAAACAAAGCAAACGTCCTATCCAAAATTCTTACGGTGAAGACTTAGTTTGCCGATGCTTTTCCATGTTTATCGGCGTCCTCTGGCGATGATCCCTTAAAAATGCCCGGTTCGATATGTGAGAATAGCGATCTTTTGAGCGGACAAAGCGAGTCTTGTGTAGATTGCTTGTCCGCCTCTATCGGGGTGATCGGATGGGTGCATTTTGTCATTTGTGAGATAGAGGAGAAAATATTTCCTAATGGTGGGACCGAAGCCGATTTAGGCCGCCACGTATCCCCATGAGGGAATCAGGTCGTGGCGTAGTTCATTACAAGCAAAGGGGATTGTAAGGATTTTCTAAAATGGGACCGAAGGCGATGTGGCCGCCACGTATCCCGCCGAGGAATCAGGTCATAACGTAGTTCATGTTACAAAGAAATGTGTTTCGGGAAATTTGCAATCTAGGAAGCGGAACCCGACATGGGTTCTTTGCGTATCCCGCCAGGAGCGCAACTTTTACAACATAAGAAATGCATTACATAGGAAAAATCCTAAATGTAGTATCTTTTCACTGCATCCGCGTTGATAGCTTTTGGCCATACTTCACCGTCCATTTCAGCTAGAATTAATGCTCCCCCAGTCAACACTCGGTGAACCATATAAGACCCTTGCCGCTTAGGTGCGAATTTTCCTTTAGCTTCATTTTGGTGCGAGAATATTCGTTTAGCACCAATTGCCCGCTCGAAAGTCCTTGGTTTTACTTTCTGTTGAAAGCTTTGACCATTCTGTTTTGATAAAGTTGTCCGTGGCGGTGCGTTCAATCGCTTTTCATCAATCGGCATCAATTGTTCGTCGATTCTGTATCCATTTCGCGTTCGCTCGACTTCTTGGATAATTCTCAAAGATGGTATTTCCACCTGCTGGTAACACGCCTGCTCCATAGACCAATAGATACGGCGTTGCCAAGAAGTCCTGATTGTAGTGCGATATCCCAAAAGTGCCAAGGACAAATGCTCATGCGAGTGCTTGTAATTATCAATCATCTTTCGTAGTATTCTTTTGATGTTTTTGTTGGCTGCTTCGACTGCTCCGTTCATCTGAGGTCGGTATGGAGTGGAATTGCGGTGAGTAATCTTAAACTTTTCACATATTTCATTCATCGACATCTTGTTGAGATTAGCTCCATTATCTGTTATAATCGACTCAGGGATTCCAAATCGACAAATGATGTTATTGCGGACAAAATCAACTACCACTTTCTTTGTTACTGACTTGTGGGACGATGCTTCTACCCACTTTGTGAAATAGTCAATTGCCACTAGAATAAATCTGTGTCCATTTGATGCGGCAGGTTCGATAGGGCCAATGACATCCATGCCCCAAGCTGCGAATGGCCAAGGAGAGCTCGTCACATTGAGTTCGTTAGGAGGCACCTTGATTAGATCGCCATGAATCTGACATCGATGGCATCTTTGCACGAAGTGGATGCAATCTGTTTCCATGGTCATCCAAAAGTATCCTCGCTCGTAATCTTCTTTGCCAAAGTGAAGCCATTCATATGAGGCCCGCACGCGTCCCTCCGTGTATCTCTTCAACTAACCTGCTTGCCTCTCGAGCATCAACACATCTTAACAAACCGAGATCTGGAGTCCTCCGATAAAGGATCTCTCCGTTTAGGAAGAAATGGTTTGCTAACCTCCTAAGTGTCCTCTTTTGTATACTGGTTATGCCTTCTGGATATTCACCTATCTTGAGATATCTCTTAATGTCGTGGTACCAAGGCTTTCCATCCAACTCTCCATCTATATTGAAATAATATGCGGCTGATCCGATAAGCTCACCTTGATGGGATCAATGTAGTTCTTATCAGGATGTTGAATCATGGAGGACAGTGTTGCCAGGCGTCAATGAACTTCGTTTTGAGTTCGTGGGATATGCTTGAATTCTATCTTGCTGAATTTTTGCATAATTCTTTCACGCAATGCGTAAGGAAGTATCTTCCCGTTCTTGGTCGCCCATTCGCCTTGCACTGATGAATCAATAAGTCTCAGATCACCTATAACCAACAGTTCTTGAATGGTCATATCAACGGGCATTCTAAGTCCGAGTATACAAGCTTCATATTCCGCCATATTGGTGGTGCATGGAAATCAGAGTTTGGCCGAAAGTGGGTAGTGTTGACTGATTACGAAATCAAAGCGCTCCAATACCAACCCCTTTGAAGTTTGCGGCTCAGTCGAAGAACATTCTCCAACCCGGTACTCTTACGAGATGTCTTCTCCAACAAACAAGACCTCCTCGTCCGGAAAATAAGTCCGGAGAGGCATGTATTCTTCATCCACGGGGTTTTCCGCAAGATGGTCGGCTAGTGCCTGTCCTTTGATAGCCTTTTGGGTGACATATATGATGTCGAATTCACTTAACAAGATTTGCCACTTCGCTAGCTTCCCGGTGGGCATGGGCTTCTGAAAAATATATTTGAGCGGGTCCATCCTTGAGATGAGATAAGTGGTATATGCAGACAGATAATGCCTAAACTTTTGCGCAATCCATGTCAAGGCGCAACAAGTGCGTTCCAGCAAAGTATACCGAGCTTCATACGGCGTGAACTTCTTGCTTAAGTAGTATATGGCTTGCTCCTTCTTTCCTGTTTCATCGTGTTGTCCCAGCACGCATCCAAACGCGTTCTCTAACACAGACAGATATAATAACAAAGGCCTTCCGGGCTCTGGAGGTACCAAAACAGGTGGGTTAGACAGATATTCTTTGATTCTATCAAAAGCTTGTTGGCAATCCGTCGTCCATTTGGTAGCAGCGTCTTTCTTCAGTAACTTGAATATCGGCTCACATATCACTGTTGATTGTGCTATGAACCTGCTGATGTAATTGAGGCGACCAAGGAAACTCATCACGTCTTTTCGACTTTTTGGAGGAGGCAAGTCTTGAATAGCTTTTGCCTTCGAGGGGTCTAATTCAATACCTCTTCTACTCACGATGAAACCTAGCAGCTTCCCAGCAGGGACACCAAACACACATTTTGCAGGGTTTAATTTTAG